>JAQFVV010006942.1:0-112500 GCA_028023455.1 Epiperipatus broadwayi | reverse complement strand
AATACACTGTCAAGTACTTTATTTGCTAAATAAATACTATTTTATTACTCTAAAAATGTAGAGAATATTTTTTGATTCAATTTGATTTAATATTAATTAGAAATCAGAATGATTTTTCTTTTTCAAAAGAAAAAAAATATTGAATATTTCTAGCTAATTATCTTAGTGCAAAGGGTAAAGTTGACCTTCTGACGTTGACCTATGGGAGAAAGAGACTTCTTGATTGGTGAAGAAAAATCGATATTTAAGCAATAGTGAGTAAATAAAAAAAGAGGAAATTATAATTATTGTTTTTTCCACTATTCTAGATCATCCTCACAATCAGCTTCATCTGGAAAGTCAAGATGGTTGATATTCAATTTAAGTTCTAAAGTAAAACTTTCTTTAAATACTTTTTTTTTTATCAAATCAGTATCTAAAAAGAATTTTTTTGTTGTTATAAAGAAAGGATGAGACTGTAGTCGACTTCGAGCAAGGTTTATCACACTTTCTTTCAATCAACTAACCTTTAGATTTAATATCATTGTTTAAAATGAATATGTGCATCTATCACTTGAATTGAACTTATATGACCTCAATATTTAATATTAAGGATAAAAAAAGAATTTTGTGAAATTTGCTATTTAACAAAACATTTTATAGACTCTAAATTAAAACTTTTTTCTAGCTGTATAAAGGTAAAACTCAAAAGAAAAGATACATGTTTAATTAAATATATCACGATATAAATTATTATCGCGCAAGAATTGTATCTAAGCATTCATATCTTATAGGATTAACGAATAGAATGTGTGACTTATATAAAACTAATAGATAATTGATGTCTACTAAATGTGCATATAACTTTACTCGAATGGAAGAGTGTGAATATTATATGTGTATATTTTACTTATTGTTCCCCTCATTTATACTCAAGCTATAAACGAATATTGTCACTTAAGAAATTCTCTATACTTAAATGAATATCATATATTGATAAATATTCACAAAATGGGTGACCTCTGATAAGTTATAATGAACACCGGATAAATGCAATTATAGTTAATGTTAATTTAGAGAAAACTAGTATTCCCTGTGGAAATTTATAAGATTTTGCACAATGACCAGTGAATTAAATGATAAAACATTATTAGAAATCTGCAGCAGTAAGCATTAATTTATCACTATCAAAAAAAAAAAGGGGGGAAAGAAAAGAAATATTGAATACTTTGCATGCTATTTCATCGGCAATCTCAGTTAGCTGTTGCTAAGAACCTTTGAAATTGCCCCTCAATTGGATCCAAAATGTGTATTGTCCATTCTGCAGGAATTTGTCTATATGTCTACTAATATTTATCCATTTTGTAATTATTGCCATTATCTTCGTATATGCACAAGAAGCTTTAATTATAGACTGTATGAATGGACTTCTATTTTCTCATTAAAGAAGATTTAGTCATTTCTTTTATTGTCAGTGTAGGATAAATAGGTAGATCAATTTATTTATCTTATATGTTGTTTCTTTACTCCAAGATTATCACGGACACATATAATACAAAAGTATTATACTGTTGTAATTTATTTTATGTTTTTGTGCACTTATATTATGGTAGAAATGTTTATTTGCTATCACAAAGCCAATAATTGATTTAAAGAGGGAGGGTAAATGCACAGAAGTGTTGTTTTATCTTTGTGTTGTCAGAGATGATGAGGTCTATTTAATAATAATTATTATACTTCAAATTTAAAACAATTATAGTTCCTTACAAATTAAAATTTTATTTTCAATTTATTAATTAATATTGGCACAGCAGTTCTATTGTGAACAGGATTTGAAATTATTTTGTGTGTTATTATTTATGCATGTGTGTGCCTATTTTGTGTGATGCATTGTATATAACTGTTAAGTTTAGGGTCATATGACTTGCATTTTCCTGATCAGTTTTAGATGATGCAATATGTCAAAAGAGATGAAAAAACTAAGAATCTATCTCCGAATGAATTAATTTTTTTTAATGTTTGGAATGAAAATGTGTTAAGTAGTGATGAAGAAAAAAATCATTAAGGATATATACTATACTATCAGGAATTAAAAGAACTCTACCTTAGTTTATTTAGATATTTATCATGAGCAGATTTTTTCCTATATTAGGTATTAGTGCACTATGATGATGATCTTATACAAAGTGAAGCAATGTATTTCCATTATTTTCAGTGATGAAACTGAGTCCACACCAATATTGAACCCCTGATTATGGTTACAGAGTCACTATATGTTGTCATTTAGATTATTAGAATTGAGAGGATCTTATTGTCCCTCATGTGTCATTCTGGCCTTTTTTTTATCATATAGTCATAGCTATGTGTAATATAGTTTGTCAGTTAGGATAAAGTTAGAATTAGCTTCTTTTATGGAATATCTATAGCCAAAGTAGTATCTATGGCATGAACCATATTATATTTTACTTCTTTAACTTTATAAGCAAACTGACAGTATGTAATTGTGTTAGTTTTCTCATAATGTGTAACATAATGTAGAAACACACATGAATTCTATTGTATCTGAAGGTATGTAAGAGTTTTATCACTGGATTTGCAAGTTTTGGGTAAAGATTTCAAATCATATCACATTAATCATCAAATCCTCAGAATACATCATCCTTATTTTAAATGAGTAAACAAAGACAAATATAACTAGCTATTTAATTGAATTGTATAACTGACTCATTAAAGAGTTATTCTCTGGACAGTCACAGTTGTTTAATTTAAATGCTATTATAAGATAGGGTGACTCCTTTAACTTACATCTACCTATTACATTGTTTAATTAATCCAATGGTAGTTTGTTCAATAAAAAATATTAAAATTAGCTGATAACATGGATATATGTGAAGTAAAAGTATAAAAATGTTTATTTTAATTGCATAATATAATAAATGTTTTATTTATTTTAAACTTTATTGAGAGTTATTCTTTTATTGACATTCACATTCTGAATTTCCACACCTACATATTCAATATGATATAATTGCACTTCACATTGACCCAGACATTATTTGAAGTGCTTAATTATTTGATGAACTTATGGGAAGTTAAGTATTCACTTATCATATGGATAATGATTTGAAATAAAAAAGGTACCCTGTTCCTTTCGTTATCTTATTGCTATTTCATTAGAACAATACTCAATTTTATATCATCATCCTTATTAGATGTTATATAATATGAATTTTTAAGTAAGTATACAATAAACCCTGAAATATTCCCTTAGTGTTTCCAAGTAAATATTAATTTAGTCATTTAATTTAAACTTATTATACAGTAAAATCTGATTAGTGTTATATCTTTCTTAAGGTTTATTAAAGTCTTACTTTGGTTAGTCAAAAGTGTATTTGGATGATTGTAGAGATTAAGCTTGAGCTATAACTTATTGTAACACCACCCCTGAGCTAAGCTATAATTGGACATTGTTCTAAGAGTCTCAATTGTAACTCAAAATGGATTCAGAGTGTTAACTTATTTTATTATTGATAGAATTGGCACCCTGAGTATTTATTCATAAATGATGTAGAATTAGTTTAATGGGGAGGGTTTACAATCTATCTATTGAAATGATCAGATTCGTCTATCTCACTAACACACTGCAGAATTCAAACCCCAAACACAAAACTGAACACTCTAGGAGGGGTTGCCTTCTAGATATACTAAGTTTGAATCTAAAGTCCAAATTCCACAGTGCCACCTATGTGACAATGTATCTGATGCTAGTAATAATATATCCCTTTACCAGTGCCTGGTGGTCAGGGAGAAACAAAGAGACTCTTTACTACAAGATATGTTGGGTTGCTAATGAACGTATATTGATAGTACAAAAGAAATGTATGAAATAGATATATAGACTGAGATAGTGATAGGGATCAATAAAATAAAAAATAAAAAATAGTTTTTAAGATTTATTTATATAGCAAGAAATATATATATAATGCACACTGTCTGCCTATATGAGACAGGGAGACGGACTAAAATGGCCTTTAGCATAACATTCCATAAAACTTACATTAGAAGGTTGTTAAGAATATAGTCTATCCCTCGGACTAATATAGTATTCGATAATATGCTTAAAAGAAATGGGAAGATGTGTGAGGTGCTTTGAGTAAATTATAAAAGTTTAATAAAACATTTGAACATTAAAGTTTAATATAATATTTCTTGATTTCGAGAATAGCATGAATCAAAGCTTATTAAGTGATAAAGTGGGGAATGTGATCAAGGCATTTATTTTATAATTATAATTAAACATATATTGGAAGGTCGGTACTGCTAATAAGGAATTTATTAAAGGATAGAGGTTGTGATATGTTTAAATCATGGATGCTTTGTAAAATATAAATAAGTAAAATTATAGCAAAATGTGAAACAACAATGGAGGGCATCTCGCCACTGACCCATAGGAATGTGTTATCATGGACAGCCAAAGTCTGGACTCATCCAAAACTTAGCAACTGGGTGATGGCTGTGTCTAATTCCCAGGTGTGACATTCAAGGACACACTCTGCCTGGGAACTGTAGAAAGTTAAAGGAGAATGGTCTTGGCCATTTAAATCCCTTGGAGAGAAACAAAGCGGTCTTGACAACCAATTTATTTACTAGTAATACTCGACTAACGTATATAAAACATACAAAATGGATTTACTTAGATTGAGAAAATACCTAATCAATTCCCCAATAATTATTTAAAGACAGTCCCCCCATTCTCAACCTCAATTACAAACTTTGAAATTAAAGCAGAATATATTTTAAAATAGGAAAATGCATACTTGTGGGTTTGAAAAGAAAGCATAGATTTATTTATGCAATCATGCATTTGTGACACATTTAATCATTGACCTTGCACATACTCTCATAATAGGTTAAAATTGATAAATGTGGATTTTAAACTATAAAAGTATTATACATATTAACGAAGATTAAAATAGCCCTTGAACGAGGGATTCATGAGATAATAAAATTGGGAACTATTTATAATTTTAAAATGCCTTAATATCAGGGTCTTGCTTTCAACAAAGAGAATAATTCACTCAGTCAAAGACTACTCTGGCACACTATCATAATAAAATAAAAGAAAGATTAATAAATACAAAAGATTAACCCTTGATAGAGAGCAAAATTACTGATTACATTAGAACATTTTAAAGGAAAACAATGGTAAAGTAAAGTAAAATTGAAAACAATTTAAATAGCTATAGCATATTAGTTATAGAAGAAAATCACAAGAGCTCTTGGGTTAATTTTGGGGTTATTTCTGGAGAAGCATTTGCAGGTTGTTTTATGTAGATTGATTATCGGCAGGTTTTGTACAATTCAGCAGCAAAATCTGGTATTGTTCATATTTCGGCAGCAGCAGCAGTGTCAAAATTCCTTATGTGACAGCTTTCGATGGTATAGAGCAGTGGCCAGCCAATTCCAAGGGGAAAATAGCCTTCTTGCCAACTTCACACCATCATTTTAAAGATAACAATTTTTAAAGGTTGGATGATTCATAGATATTTCATGTAATATTGTAGATCACGGTAAAATGTATTTGAAGATGAAACTCGGCTTCAAATACTTAAGTTTGCAGGCATGTACATAGAAAATCTCAGATCAAATATATAATAGAAATCTTGCTAGAATAGAATAATACTAGAATACTTAGAATCTTGCTAGAATAATGCTAGAATATAATAATTGCTAGAATATTACTAGAATATTTGCTGAAATATTACTAGAATGAAGAACAAAAGAAAACCCTCCTATATATAGTAAAATTGCACAATAGGACTGCCCTGGAGCATTACAAAAATATTCCAAACTTTGCTCACTTATCAGCTGCAATCAATCCTATCGAATGTCTAAAGAAATTCAACAAAATTTTAATTAATTTCTATTGTTAATTTCCCTTTCGACATTCAGACTACAACTTTGATTTAATTGAATCAAACTTTTGCTAATTGAAAGAAAAGATCTTAAGTGGAAATCTGCTGTATTTTTATATAAGCTCTTATAACATTAAATAATTAAAACTATTGTTTCTACCAGACCTCATTTATTTTAAACAGAAAATATACGGCATGATTTTTATTAAATCTAAAAAAAAATTATTTTACTTTTTAATTTTCAATATTTGAAACCCTTTACAAAACAAATATAAATTTTATTTTAAATCAAAAACAAATATTACGACTGTAATATATTTTTGTAAACAGATTCAAACAAAATAACTTTAAATAACAATTTATTATTTTAACATAAGTTTTAAAATACATATCACAGTGTGTGTGCAATTATGACCTATATAACCTACTTTTTAAATAAATTATGTGAACATACACATAATTTATAACATTTTATTTATAGGGCATGAGTTATACAATTATATATAACATGAGCATTGTACTTGTGGTTTAAAATTGGGTGGGCTTTTTGGTATATAAGTGCATTGCAGACACACTACGATACACTGGGGGTTTAAACTAAGGTATGAGGGTAGAAAAGGTGAAATGAAGATTGGCAAAACAGATCCTACTGTTTCACTATATATATATATATATATATATATATATATATATGTATGTTTGATTCATAATATATATATATATATATATATATATATATATATTGTGCCCTTTTGTATGGGTCACCATCTAATTTTTGTGCTAATCTATTAAAAATTTTAAATTTAAGATATATTTGAATATGTGATGTTAATTTTGCTTATGGTAATATTTCAAAAGGTTTCATTAAAGCAATCTATGAATATTTGATATGTGAAATTGTGCTGATACAGAGAGAGACATTTTAAATGATGATGATTATAATATATAGTTGGGAAAAATGGCCATAATCAATACTGCATTAATATATTTAATAAATAGGTATTTAAAGCTAAAAGTGTTTAAAAGACAAGTAAGATTAAATACATATGTTTATTGTTGATAAAATAATATTATAAAAGAATATAAATATTTTAATTATTGTAAGTACTTAAATAAAAGAATAATATTTGATTTGAATAATATTGAATAATTATTTTAAAATCTATTGTAATATCTTATTTATTTAAAAATATTTATTTTAAAAAATGCAATTGTTAGTTTATTTTTAGACGATGACAAGCATTTCTTGTGTTGTAAAGAACAAATATTAGTTAAATATACACACACATGCTTGGAAGTTGTTTAGTAAAGTTGCAGAACTATTTTAAAAAATCATGTTATAAAATTTATAAATAATACGTAAGCTATCACGAGATAAAATAAAGATAAATCAATGTAGAATATTAAATCTGATTTTTAAAAGTATTGCTTTAAAAATATAACGTATAAAAAGACTTAGTTTATTTTAAATAATTTTATAAAAGTTAAAATTAAAATCAAGTAAGAGTATATTTTAAAAATGTTTAATAAATTTAAATAAACGATAAAGATTATTTTAGAAATTTAATAATGTAATAAATATTAAATATTAAATAAGTCATTATTTATTTTTAATTTTGTGTTGTTGGTAAATATGTAAATAAGCCAGCAAATTGATTGTTTAAATGTACCAATCAAATGGGAAGTTTCTTCCGGTATAAAAGCTCAGTTCAATTGTTAGGAGAGGACTCTGTGATTGATTTTTCAAGTTAATTGTGTTATTAAAAATAGCTACGTAAATTTTTATAGACGCTTTTAAAATCATTTTTCAAAATTATAAGAGTGTCTTGTAAATAAGTTATAAAAGTTTTAAATGATAGACATGCAGTGTTAACTTAATTTTTTCCCTATCGGTCATCTCTATTAAGCTCAATTTACAAGCAAATAGTCATGGGAACATCATATATAGTGAAAATATATCGGAAACTTTATACTAGAAGTATGACAAACGCTGGATTAGTTCGGAAAATTACGAGATGGAGAAAAGTAGTATTTTGGACAGTATATAATTTTAAAAGCTAATTACTATTGACTATTAGAAAATAGATATTTTAGAGAATAAAATACTTCTTTATGAAGAAAGTATTTTGCAAGCTATAAATTTAAATGTATATCTTAAGTAAAGATATTAAAAATGAAAGTAGTTTTTTAAAATATTTGCCCTGTTAAGTCTTTATATTTAAGAGACTAAATGTTGACAATTTTAAAAGGCAAATAAATGGAAAATATATTTAGCTAAAAGTCTTAATATAATAAAAATTATTATATTGAAATAATTTAAACGCTGGTCGTTTATAAATAAAGAAGCTTATTCTTACCTGGATATTTTGTTAAGAAATGCGCAAGTAATACGTGGACGTCCCAGTTAATTTAAAATAATTAAATGATAATTTTTCATAAATTATAAACTAATTCAAGAATAATAACTTTTAAATAATATTCTTTAAAGAACTGCATCCGGATCAGATAAACTATTTAAATTTTATTATATTGTTATAAAAGAACTGATTAACTTTTATTTTGGTTTTAAAAGAACGTTTTCGTTTTTCATAAACTTTTAAAAAAACACGTGATGGACCGGAAACAGGAAATGGTGTTCTAGTGAATATGTGCCTAGGATTAAAGAACTTTATGGTGAAAAGGAAACATCGCTGGAGTTATGTAATATAAATTCTGTTTTATTTATCTAACATAAAATTTAAATATTATTAATCTATTAAAATAAGATAGGTACATTTCTTAAAATAATAACTAAAAAATAATATAATGATTAATTGCATAAGTTTATTTTATAATTAATATAACACAGAATATTTTAAAGAATGATCGTGAGTGTAAATGTGAATTATTTTATGAAGCTGTAATTCCGAAGAATATTGGAAGATGGACTGTACATTAAATCATTATTGATGGTAAAAATTGTATGATAATAATAATTTTAATGTATTTAATATGTTTTCTTTAGATCAACCGAATGATATGTTATTGTTGAATGAATGTATGAATATTTTAAAAATACACACACATTATATTGGCAGTGACAGTTTTATTTAAATATGCATAATTTGAATTTATGATATAAATATGATACAACATTACATAAGAAGCTTAGAAATAATTATATGATTCTTTCGTAAATAAATTTTGATTTTTATTTTTATTATTATTATGTTGGAGTATTAGAATTATATTTATTATTCATACAAGTAATTATTTTATTTCAAGTTAGGAAGAGATCTCAAAGTCTATATTTTATTTTTATTTTATTGGATAAATTAAGTTAAGTTTTATGTAGAAGTTTATGTTTGAATTAAAGGTTTACTGAATATAGATGACGTAGTATAAATAGTTTGGATAATTAGTATTTATTTAAAGTTGAAGGTTGTTTTCCCGTAATTTTAAATAAGTTTTAGAGGATGTTTTGTAGATAAAAGTTTATTAAGAAGGAGTAGAATAACACATAAAGTAAAGTAATAATTTCACATAGAAAAGAATCATAGAATTTATCTAATATAATGCTTTATGAATTTGAAATTGATGAATAATTTAATTATTATTTTAACAGTACATATATGTAATGCATATTTGATAAAACATGTAGCATGAATTGCATTAAATGAAATATAAAATTATAATCAGTTATTTGTTATTACATTATAAAGATACATTAGTTTTATATTATGCTATTAGAGTAATGCTAATATTAAAGTGAACACATACTAGTACATGATGAAATGAATAACAGTAATACTTAAGTGATGTAGCAATTTAATTAGCAAAGTTTAATTGTTTACATATGCTACATAAATATTGTTTACATAAATTTTTCTATGTAATAATTGAGGTTTACTGATGCTTGTTTAAAGTCTAAGTTTTGGAAACATACTTCAGTGTTATTAGTACAGCATTTTAAAGAATGTATAATTACTTATTGGGAGTATGAGCTAATAACAGTGTAAACATCTTGTATTATTATTTTCTTATTTTTATTTTCTTTGTTTTCCTAATTTTGAACTGTAAATATTGTAAATAAATTCTTAGTTGAAGTTAATGTAAATAAATTTGTTTAATTTGTTTTTAAAAGTGTGTCGAGTTCATTATTTTACACCACAGCATTTGACAACAGATAATTTGAACAAACATAATATTTGCACAATATGAATTTATTATTATTATTTAGAAATAAACACAATATTTTCCTGATTATCATTTATGAGAATTGATTGACATTATTACATTATATTACAATGGTCATAGAGTAATTATAATGCTTAATATAAGAGTACAATATTATTTATTGCCACAGATTATTAAATTATAAGATTTTGATTTATGCTAGAATTAAGATACTATATGAAAATAAAAGATATACATATGATTATTTATTTAGTAATTGATGATATAATAGAAATAGATAAAATTAAGTTATACTCTAAGACTAGTATTGTATATTATTATTAGAATAAGTTAGGTGTATTTAGGTTTGATATAAAATCCCATATCATACTTATTTACATGAGTTATCATTACTTTAAGATAATTAGAAGAACCTGAGATTATTTAATTATATTTTTTAAAAATTAAAAGTTAAGATTTATTTATTTTATTATTATTAAAGATAGTTTATTTTATTTAAAAGCCATAAGAATGCTATAGAGGTAGTAGTAAGTTAATAAGGAGGTGATAGTATTCTTATGCCATTGAGACAATGTCTTGGGAGATATTGACTCAATGTAAATCTACTTATTGCTTTGTAACTTTACTTCACAGTCTCATGATTTTGATAAATACTTATTTAATTAGTACATACTATAGAACTATATTGATTTTTATAATTGATAATAAATTTAATTAGAATACGATAGTATAAAAGTATATTAAAGATAGATATGCAAATTTTAATTAAACATAATAATTCAATTGAGCTAGACGTATTTCAGACTATATTATATATCGAGAAGTAAGGGTACAATATATATATATATATATATATATATATATATATATATATATAAGAAATATTTATATATAAAGTGGGAGAAAAATAGATTCCTTCTTTTCATTATATAAAATTTGAATTGTTTATTAGCACAGCATGATGGTGTTTATTATTTTGAAGCATTTATATATATATATAATATACAAACCATTATACAATTACAAATATCCAGTAACGCCCTATGTTTAAAGATCTATATCTCAATAATAGCAAACCTTAAAATGATATATATATATTTCACTTATAGATTTTGTTGATTTTATAAGATGACACAACTTTTCTTTTAGTTTGTGGCAAAAAAATGTAAAAACTTTTATTTATTCACAATCTTCATTTGATTTTGATATAAATATTTTGCTGTTGTTATTATTTAATTTCTTTTATACTTTTTGTGTGGTATATATATTTATTCATAATTCTGAAATTTGACAACAGGGGTGATGATGTCTAGAGTAAATAAAATAAGAAGAAACTGTACTAATCTTTGTAAAGATCTTAATTTATATTTAAAAATATTTATGATTGAAAATATTAATGTTTAAAATATTAATATCTAAAAATAATAAAATGTGTTTACATTATAGATTTATATTTGTTATATATATTGTAAACTGTCAAGGATACCTAGAACACACACTCACACACACATATATATATATAAAATATACAAACCATTATACAATTACAAATATCCAGTAACGCCCTCTGTTTAAAGATCTATATCTCAATAATAGCAAACCTTAAAATGATACCACTTTAAGGTTGTATGCTAAACGATGTTAAATATTGAAATACAGACCTACTCAAACACAGAGCATGAAATTTTAAATAAGCAAACGATCTTAAATTTTTGCTAATAAACTAACAAGTTTACAAAGTTATTAAAGACAAACTAAACATTAGATTTTAATCTTTAAATTCCTCCCAAACTATAAATGAAAAGAAAGTTACTGTTAACACTAACTGAAATAATTATAGAAAATATACAAACCATTATACAATTACAAATATCCAGTAACGCCCTCTGTTTAAAGATCTATATCTCAATAATAGCAAACCTTAAAATGATACCACTTTAAGGTTGTATGCTAAACGATGTTAAATATTGAAATACAGACCTACTCAAATTTAAGATCGTTTGCTTATTTAAAATTTCATGCTTTGTGTTTGAGTAGGTCTGTATTTCAATATTTAACATCGTTTAGCATATAACCTTAAAGTGGTATCATTTTAAGGTTTGCTATTATTGAGATATAGATCTTTAAACAGAGGGCGTTACTGGATATTTGTAATTGTATAATGGTTTGTATATTTTCTATAATTATTTCAGTTAGTGTTAACAGTAACTTTCTTTTATATATATATTGTATTGGGCACACATCTGTTACATGCTAATAAATAAAATTAAAAATTAAAAATAAAAAGTTCGCAAATAAAAATTTGTTTTTAAAAATTGAAAGTTAAAAGTCATCTAAACTCGTATATATATAAAACTGCACAGATAGAAAAATATTAAAAAAAAACTTTATTAAAAAAGAAAAAAGTATTTTAAAACTAAATTTTAAGAAACAAACTTAAAGATTTAAAGATAAAATATATCTTTAAAAATGTACAAAAATTAATTAATTCTATTGTGTAAAAAGGGTAAAAATGGAAATGATTGTTTTTAATTAGTCAAATCAAACTAGCCTTTGTGCATCTCAAAATTTATAATTAAATGTCAGATAGGAGAGAAAAACAATAAGAACAGAATATCCAATAAAAAATCTCTCAGAAAATGGACCACAGCAAAAGGATCATCATTATCATGATATCATGTCCATTCAATCTGCAATATTAATATAAAAAGGAAAAGATTAAATATAAAATCTAGGTGTGCTATATGTGTTAAGTCTGGAAGAGTTGAAGGACAAGGAATTGAAAAGATGCACTTTCAATCCCTTATGGTTTTATAAAAGAAGTAATAAAATATTGTTTTTCTAGATTGTGGACCCGAGGACATCAGGATCCTGCAATAAAAGCATGCAAATAACTATACCAGTTACAGCAAAGGACCTCCGATGAATACCAATAGAATGGCTAACAGCATACTGCCATCCCCCAGGATATCTTAGGAAATAACAAGGGATCCATATTACAAGCAACTAAAAAAAGTATGGACTTTCTCTTTTAAAACCGTAAGAACTTTATCTAACTAATGAACTTTGACTATAAAACTTTTCCAATATTTAAACAGAAATAGAAATTTCTATCTGACCAAACTAAATCACTTATTAATAATTATTTTTATTGAATGTATATTTTTAAAATCATTTCCATTATTTTTTTTTTGTTCTTTTAAGTGCTTATTTTGTTTTTTGTGTTTTTTTTTTTACATTAAGCTAAAACTTTTAATTAAATAATGTTAAATTTATTTTGGGCATGAAAGGCTGCATAGATTTGTAAAGTTATGTTAGTTAATTAAAGGGAGGATGATTTTAGGTTATTTGTTTTGTAGTTAAATTGGATTAATGAATTGGATGCATTGGTGTAATTACTAAATATAGCATGAAGATCTGCTATGTGTAGGATCACATTATATACTGCACTCGGGTGAAATGAGCCTATTTCTTATTGACCATCTGAGACAGATGGTATAGTCAGCATAAAAGACCACAATACCTTCCTATGGAGTTTGTTTTATTGTTCTTCTCACCAGACAAAATTTGTTTGGTTAGCTAGTTTATCTCAGCTGAATATGTACCATTATGTGTATATATATATGTAATATACAAATCAATATATATATATATATATCAAAATACAGTACAATTTATATAAATTATATTCTTTTAGAAGTACTTTCTACTATACACTTTGTAGTCTTTATCAACTATATAACGTTGAATAATCAAAATGAGACAACCCTTAACAATACCCATAGTTCAATTCAGATTTCCCACAATTCTGTTATCTTAACATTTGATGACTGGCGATTCATTAACATTTGACGATTTCTTGAAATCAACATAGCCTCTTTTATTTTACGTTTATTATGACAACGTTCAATTTGAATAATTTTCATATTTTTATAATCAAATTTAAATCCATATTGACAAGATTTATTATGATCAAATATAACAGATGATGAAGGTTTATTTACATTTGTTCCATATTGATTCTCTTTTTGAATTCTATTATATAAAAGCATATGTTCTTAATAATAGATTGATATGTGGATGCGGCGTACAATACATTGGTGAATCTAAGTGTACATTTGAGAAGAGAATAAAAGAACATATGCTTTTATATAATAGAATTCAAAAAGAGAATCAATATGGAACAGATGTAAATAAACCTTCATCATCTGTTATATTTGATCATAATAAATCTTGTCAATATGGATTTAAATTTGATTATAAAAATATGAAAATTATTCAAATTGAACATTGTCATAATAAACGTAAAATAAAAGAGGCTATGTTGATTTCAAGAAATTGTCAAATGTTAATGAATCGCCAGTCATCAAATGTTAAGATAACAGAATTGTGGGAAATCTGAATTGAACTATGGGTATTGTTAAGGTTTGTCTCGTTTTGATTATTCAACGTTATATAGTTGATAAAGACTACAAAGTGTATAATCGAAAGTACTTCTAAAAGAATATAATTTATATAAATTGTACTGTATTTTGATATATATATTGATTTGTATATTACATATATTGTGAAACGAATACAGATATCAAACTTTATTTATTATATATATATATATATATATATATATATAATAAATAAAGTTTGATATCTGTATATATATATATATATATATATATATATATAGTACCTTCACCATTGAGTTGATATAATAATAGGAAAATACAAATAGCTCAGATAAAATGATTATGCTTCGCTAAAATACATATAATCTTAATATAATCAATAATAAATATATCTCATTATAATATCTACTATTTAACTAGTTCTAACTGATTAATAAATAATAAATGGTTCAGTTTATAAAAAACTAAATAAATAAAATATTGATAAATCATGAGACAATTAAGTGAAGGTCAATCAGTAAAGAATTACATTGAGCCAATATCCCACAGAATGGAATCTCAATTGCATAAGAATACTATCCCCCCTATTATTTCAAATAATAATAAATTCATAGCATTCTTAAGTCTTTAAAATAATAACAATGAATTTAGTATAATGTTACTAAATAAATTCTAATCTCTTATTAAAACAATACAATTGTAATTATCTCAGGTTTTTTTAAAATAATTGTAACCAGTTTATAATCTCCTGTAGTCAAGTATGATAAGGAATTTTGTATCATTCTCAACTACCCCCAACTAATAATAATAACAATAAATAAATAATGATCTTATTCCTCATTAAATACTTATTAATCTTATCCACTATTCAATACTATGGTAACTAACAATGCTGATAACAACAATAAGTAATATAATATAATCTTTTAGTTCTCATGTGGCATTTTAAATAGAATATGTGGCATAATCTGATAAAATCTGAAACATATGTGGCAACACATAATATTAAAATTCTATGTAATAAATTGTGCAATGAGTTATGACTATAATAATAATATTAATGCAAAAGGAAATTTCTCAAGTATATTATACTCTGAATCATTGTGATTTTTTGAAAAAAATAATTATGTCTGTACTGTGCAAATAGTATATTTATTTTGGTATCTGTCAATCATGTATTTGTGATGGTGAATAAATCAACATAACACAAAGTTTTATAAAAAAAATTAGTTTAACAAATTTTATTATCCTATACATTTAAAATAAATTATATACACTATTTACAATTATCTTTCATAAACTGACAAATATAAAGCTAATGAAAATAATGTTAAGTTACATACTTTCACATTATAAAAAATACAATAAATCATCAAATAAGTAAGTATTTATTCCAACTTATGTACTATTTATGCTATGGCACATTTATTTAAAATATATTACAATTTTAAGAATACTCTTATAGTTTAATAAAAAAATATTTATTAATTAAACACAGAGAGACCATATGATTTTCTTAAGTGTACACAAAAAATATAAAAATATGAAATACTTTAATAATACTCATCTTTAAAATATATTCAGTTGTTCTTACAATAAATAAATTAAACTTATCTAATATAATAGTGCTAGTGTTATTTTAAATATTTTTTTGGTTCATTCCATAAATAAAATTGACTTTAATATAATAATAATATTGGTGTTCTTTTACATATTTTGCTTGGTACTATTTTCTATATAAAAATCCTTATATGTGTGTTTTAAGTATGTTTAAAATATAAAATAATTATCATAAAATACAAGCATGCATTCTATTTTGTGTTGTTTATTTTGGTTGTCTTATTTTTTAAAAAAAATATGCATTAACACATAAAATCAAAATATCAAAATTATTCAAAAATCTCGTAAATAGTTGTCATCTCTTTTATTTTTTTAAAAATAGTTTAATAAAAATATGAAAAATATCTATGATTCTTTATTATTCACTGTTAGCATTTCCCTTCAGTTTCATTTGTATTTGACTTTAACCTAAACCAAAACAAAAAAAAAAACCTATCTCATCTCCTTTCAAAATAACAATACTACAATTCAAAATTATTCATTATTTCCTTTCATAAAATACAATACCATATGATGTAATAACTGTTGAAATAAAAATAGTGATACAATGCAGAGAACCTGAAGAAATAACTAGATTAAAGACTCAATAGTACAAAATATATTGGATAATTTACACGGAAACAGTGTGAAATAAGAGTAGGTATGACTTTTCTGTCTAATACCCTCAAATATAATAATATTGTCCAGGCTATTTATTCAGCACTTGAACATTTTAAAATACAAAATATCAAGAAAAACACTGACCATGAAAAATATATACAAGACACAGGGCTATGTTATCTGTACTTGCATAATCTACTAAGATAACAATATAGGTTACTTTTTATTTTCTCCATAGATCCTACATATAAGCATCCAAAGGTTTTTTTTTACATGCTCCCAAAGTCACTATTGATTAAAACTTCACAATAGATTTAACAACCTACATCACAAAAATAACTAGCATTACTTCAAATAACAAAGAAAATTCGTATAAGGCTTTAACAATCTAAAACTACTACAAGAAAAGTTTTTATTCACTTTTAAAAAAAAAAACTCAGCAATAAAATATAAATGATTTTGTTTTCAAATATTAGAATCAATATTCAAAATATTTCCAAAGATAGGGTTTATCCATTAAAGAATCACATAAAATTATATCAATAAATTATATTACATTGGTAATATAAAAAAAATGTATGCATATTTTTTTAAATCATAGCTTATATTTTAGAACAAAAATAAAGTTGTATGTGTAATTAACACACACATGCATGTTCATACATTTATATGACAAAGCAATATCATATAAATATTCCAAGCAATTCTGGAAAATAACAATAAAATAGACATCATAAAAAATTTATAAATTTTATAAAGTTTACTATTGTAGATGTTTTCTCATCCAGTATTTAACATAAGCAAACATATTAATCAATAATAACAGCCATTCAACATAACTATCATATCTTAAAATATTTATGAAAACTTTACAAAATATTAAAATATTCTTTAAAATATTAATTTTATTAGAATAAATAAAAATATTTAAAGTGTATTTTTTCCTACCCTAACACTAATAAAAACTTAATACTACAATTAGTATGTAAAATGATAATAAACACTATAGGTACTAAATACCAATTCTTTATTCTCTTCATGAAGTTCAATTTTTAAAGTTTTTCTTCCTTTCAATATTTTCAGAGAAGCTCCCCCAACGCTAGTTGCTGAAAGCTTTAAACACAGAGAGTTCTTTTTTTTCTCCTCACAGTGTGCAGTTGTTCACAAGGAAAAAAAAATAATGTCGACTTTTAAATCCAAAAATATTTGAAAATTGGCTATTCATCCTGTTATGAAAGTCCCTTAAAAATACAGACGTCTCTATAGCTTTCCAGGATAATAGCTATTTAATGTGATACCACTTGAAAATGTTTCATAAATAATCTCTGGAGTTTTTCGCATTCACTTGGATCCTATCGGCTTTAGACATATCATTCTCAGCTGTTATAAATCCATACATATTTTTATGAAAAATTCACATTTTTATATCCTATTCAAAAACATTATTTTATAGTAAAGCAGGTGTACAGTCATTTATAAAGGTACATTTCTTCTGTCAGGATGATATTTATTCTTTTAGTTATCTATTTATCTCTTTTTTTTGACAAATAAATTTAAGAACCAGTTTTTATAATATTAAGTAATTTACAGTATGTTTCATAACAACTTATCACAAAAATTATATCTGTAATTATGTCGGTCTTTCTTTTTAATCATTTTTTTTTTTCAAAAAAGACTTGTAATAACTTTTAAGTGAATATTTTAAAAGATTCACTGCAACTTTTTTTTTTTTCAAAAAAAAAAAAATATCTTTTTAATCTAGGTTCAATAATAAATTTGTTTTCAACTTTTTAAAAAATATTAAAATTTAAGTTTTTTTTTCCATATAACTTTTTGTTCTCCAAATAAAGTTGTTTATTTTTAAAATATAATGCATAAGCATGTCAATTCTTTGAAAAATATTTCTACACAATATTCTTACAAATATCCAAGGTATTAAAAATAATTAATAATACAAATTTTTTCATAATATTTTTAAAACTATACTTTTCTTTATCAGCTGTATTTCTGTAATTAATTCTTTTAAACACATTATATCTGGGATTAAATCCATAGTTTTACCATGAAATTGGCTTAATTTTCAATAAAAATAACTAGTAGAGAATTTTATTAATTTAAGGATGCATTATTACTTTGTCTTAATAAATTGATAATCCTTCAAAACTTCTCTTAAAAAATAATATTATTAAGAAATAGACTAAGTAATGATAATAATATTGATAATAAGAAAATAAGATAACAAGTTAATAAGTTGCAATTAAGTAAGTGATTAAATAAGAGCATCTATTTTATACCAGATCTAACCTATACTCTGATTTGTTATTTAATATTTAACTTATGATCTTATTTACATATTTGTTAAGTTTAGGTTATTAAAATTTAGAAATAAAATTTATGATTCATACTGAAATATTAAATATTATTACAAAATTTAATTCTAAAATAATTTTATTTAAACAAATTAAACACTTCAAAATAATATTTTTAAATATTATTTTATTAATTTATCCAATATTTAATTTTAATATATCTATTTTTAAAATTTAACTTTACTAACTACACTTATTTTAAAGCTATCTGATTAAATAATTTTCCTAACATTTTATTTTTATGACACACAAATGTTTCAATTTTAAAACAATTCTAAAAGTAATTTTGAAACTTTCTTTTAGAAACCTTGTAAGCACAAAAATATGTGTATTTACTGGTCATATGTCTTTAAAACCAGACAAATGTAGCAATATTTCATATTCATTGTCTGAAAACAGAATTAAATATTTAATTACAAAAAATATTATATTAAAGAAAAACAATAAAATATAATAATAGAATTTGGAATAATAAATTTTGAAATTATTTAAACAGTAACAAATTCAGTACATTTGTCTACCAAAAATATTATACTTTTAATAAACAATTTATAATACAAATATTAAATCTAACTTTATTTATATCTTAGCTTATTTAATTTTAAACCATTATTTTAAAATTAGCTTTTACCACATTGTTTAATAGGACTTTTACTCTACTATTTCACTATGGCCAGTTTTCCCAACCATACTTAAAATCATATTATTTAACTTTACTTTATAATTTTAGCATATTAACATAGTCTTTACTTATTTATAACTCCCAACTTTACTTTAACCAAGATATAGCATTTATACTATTTAAGTTTTCCCTTAATTTACATTTTTTTCAAAAATTGACTTAGTAAACAGGGTGCAATATATATATATATATATATATATATATATATATATATATATATATATATATATATATATATATATATATATATATATATATATATATATATACAGACTTTCAATCAAAATAGTTATTTTGGTTAACTTCTTAATATAACTGCAGCAATGTCATCAACATAACTGCAGCAATGTCATCAACTCAAATCCCATGAAAGACAATCTGCTAGCATTAAAACTTTGAGATTCATGAAATATTAATTAAGGATGTTTGCTTCTTCTATGGGTTTTTAAATTTAATGACAGATCTAGATGCAGATTCAAAGCTCCTCACTGACAAAGGCCACTAGTCAGAAACTAGTCTGGGGATATTGGATGAGTATGCACTAGATAGGGATTTTATGCACAAGCCTTCTGGCATTTATTGATTACTCTGATTGACAATGAGTGGCACTACTGTGTGGAGAATTTTGTCTGTTTTAATAAAGTAATTTTGGAGATGGAAAAACTATGTATAATGCTTAATTTCCATTATATTTATTATTTTTATTGTTATTACAATAGCTTTTTATTAATTGACTTTATATATATATATATATAAATAATTTATTTTTTAAAACAACACAAGTTTTTTACCCCCCCCCCCCTATAAAAAAGGAAACAATCAAATTCCCACCTTTTTTTATTTTTAATTTTTTTTTTTAAAATTTTTTTTTTTTTTTTTTTTTTTTTTTTTTTAAATTTATTTTTAAAAATAATAAATTAAATTTTTTTTTTTTTTTTTTTTAAAAAAAAAAAGGAAGATTAAACCCTTATTTTTTTTTTTTTTAAAAAAAATTTCCTTCAACTTTTCTCAATTTTTATTATACCGGATATGTTAACTCTGTCTTTATACCGGCCTCTTAGGCAGAGAAGAACATACTCGGAGAGTATGTATGTCCAAATGATAGCTATAAAATATATAACTAGCATTACATTTCCAGGACATAACTTCTTCTCACCTGTTGAGTTCAACACCACATTCAAAGCACTTTTTTGTTTTGTATAACATGGGTGCCAGTTATTTATCCAGAAGATAAATAATGCACTTTAAACAATGGCCACTAATTCAACACCTAAGTTGTACCCATGACTAGCTCAGCTACTTGTAATCAATAACAAATTATAGTTTCAATTAGTGGTGAAAAGAATTGACTGACAAACAAAATTTTAAGTTTAAAGACAATTTATTTTGAGTAACATTTATTAAAGTAATTTTAAATATTTTATAAATCTTATTTACTAATATAACACACACACATTTTAATTCACACACTATAATATCTTATGAGAAAGCATTAAATAATATTCGAAATTTAAAATACAATGAAATCAGTATACTAGCACATAAATACACACAACATTTTAAACACACATACTAATAGTTCATCTATGTATGCAATAGAGTTCTTAAACTTGACTCTTGAGGTTTTATGAATGTGATGGCTACTTTAGAAATAAAAAAAAATGTTATTACCTAGGATTTTGAATGAGGATACTTCTTGCTGTTTGTTGCTTCTAATGAGATATCACTAACCATTTAGGTTTGAAGTTTTCTTGTGGATATTTGATGCTGATTATTCTGAGGCATTTCCTTTAAGACAATTAGATATTGAGTGGCTTCAGGTTGTTACACAGGCATCACTTTTATCAGGTAGATTGGCTATTTTCATTGGACTTTAAGCTGGAGAAAGTTGTATGTTTTCTGAGGTTTTAATACTGCATTCTTGATTATGGATCCATAATAAACTGATTGATATAACTCTCTCATATGCAACTTAAACTCAACTCGAACTCAACTCAAACTTGACTAACTATCTGATAAAAAAATTGTCTAATTATACATGAGGCATGTTTTCATTTTGATATCCTCCAGCAATATCTGTTGTTGAAACTCCTTTGATAATCTTTTAATTATGTGTTTTTGAAAATCATTTAATTAGTAGCCATGTAAACATGTTGTTTTATATTTTAATTAATGGCCATCACTGTGTTTTTTTAATTTTTTAACTTTCATTTATTTTTTTAATATTTAATATGCATACATTATATTTACAGTCACACACACATATATAATGTGAGCTCCATTCACTATTTAGTTTTAAGATGACTTTTTTTTTCTTTAACTTAAAAGAGATTTATGTTTTTAAACTTTTAACTTATATTTAACTAATAAAAAAAACTCTTTAACTTCTTTTATGAAACTTTAACTTGATGCTTCTAAAGCAACCCCCCCCCCCCTTTAATTAAATAACTGTAACTTTTATTTCAAAACACTTATACTTTTACTTTTAGTACAAAAGATATTTATTTTAATAATTTTTTAAACAAAATTATTATGTGCCAACACAATGTTGGTAATATATATATACACTGACTAATTCTATACTAGTAATTATAAATAAAATAGAAATATATGTAACATTACAATAGTAGCCACAATACAAAATTTTATTAAAATTTTTCACAACCATGGTTTTATATATTAACAAATAGACCTTTTCAAGTGAAATTTAACAAAATATGTACAAATTCTATATACAAAACAAATAATCTTCCCATTATCAAATAATATTTTATGTATTCAGTTTATGAATACATAAAGCTAAGTTATGATACCAATTTTTAACTCTATTCTTATGAAATTTAACTCTTTCATAAAGACTTTATTTACTTTGACCTATATAAATTTTAAGATAACTTTAAAGATTTTTATAAAATACTTTAGGAATACTTATGCTGTCAATTGACTGTTTTGAATTATTTAATAATGTATTTTAAGTCAGTCCTTTTTTCCAGGCCACTTTTATACCATCAAATAAAGTGTTATTCTTATAAATCAATTTACAAATTGATGAATGATATGGTAAAGAAATTTACTAACAATTAAATATTTATTATTAACAGATTTAGACATATTTTATTAAATATAATATTTTTAATAAATTTACAATTATAACCTAACTCAATATACTTAGAAGCAAATTGAAAATAACTATTATTTTCAACAAATATTAAGCCTTGTATTCCTATAATAAAAATTCAATAAAGTTTTTGGTGAATAAAAAGTTGATAACTATCTAGACATATCATATTACCACTTCATAATAATTTTTTACAATACTATTTTACAAAAGTTTAACTACTCATTTTTTTCACTTAATCATGTTTATATTTTTTTATTTTTCTACTTTTATTAATGTATTGTCATGTCTCAGTAGAAAATGCATTCACTATTGTTGTTGCAGTTTTTCCAAATCACTTTTAAACATTACCATGTCTATAAATCATACATATAAACAGTATTTATGTAACAATTAAATACCATGATTGATTAATTAAATATATATCTGAATTTTATATTTCTTATGCTTTAACATAAAAAAATTAATACTATAATTCTTGTTTTGAGCTGAAAAGCTTAGTTTTAAAAACATAGTTACTCTTTTTAAAAATATAATGTAATGATATCAAGATTATTTAAAAAGTATATCCCATGTATTTTAATGGCATACTGAATTTAGAATCTTCTTTTAAATATTGGCATATTAAAATAAATTATTATAAAAATATAACAAAAAATAAAGATCCATCACTAAGAGTGATCAAATATTATCATTTGATTATAAATGTATTGTAGAAACTGCATCAGCCTCAAGAGAGCTTACATATAGATTACTATCATTTTAATGTAGACTACCAATTAATATTGTATTTGTACTATTTTAAAAAACAAGTATATTTTACATTCTTGGTGTTTTGCTGAAATACAAGGGATTTGAACACAGACTTTCAAATTCCTTTCAGCTGTCCACTCTATCTCATAGAAGTTATACACACGACCACACTCATGTGAAAAAGTTAATTATATCCAATAAACATATTTCAAACTGAACCAGTACTCATTAGTTGGTCTAGATTGTGTTTGTAAAAAAAAATGAATATATTTATTCTATGATTTGAACATTGAAAATAATTAAAGTAGAATTATATATTTATTTATATTAAAAGCAGGAAGTAGTGATATGTCACAAAAGTAGAAGTGTGTTACTTCAGCATTATTGTACTCAATATTTTGCAATTTCAAAATTATTTGCATTTATTTGTGCTTTGTTTTATTCAGATAACATTTCTAGAATAACCAATATTTAATGAATTCATATTTTATAAATATATTTATGTGCAAGTGCATATGCAAACAGAGCGAAGTTTTAATTAAAAATTCAATAACTCCGTAACCAATTATTAAGATATGACAATTGATCACTAAAATATTACATATTTGTCAAGCATTGGTGGCCGAGTGGTCGGCACAGCCGCCTTACAAGCAGTTATCCCGGGTTCGCTTCCTGGCCGATGCTTTGACACATGGAAAAAAATATTAGATTGAATTTAATAATTTCGTTTTGAAGTTATTTACCTTCTTTTTTTATTGAATGTGATGAAACTTTTGTACATGAATGAGTCATTTTGGCTCTAGCAAAATTTTTATTTAAATTATTTTTTTAAAAAAATGTATATACACTTTTTTTAAAAAAATTTTGAAACTTAAACTAAAAATAATAACATTGGATTTTAAGATAAGAGTATTTTATAACTTTTTATAAACTGTATAATCCTTGTGCGTGTGTGTATATATAGGTTATTTTGCAACTATTTTAAGTAGTGGAGATGACATTTAAAATGTTTTTAATTTTAGACAAGACATTTCGTTTATTTAGAAAAACAAAGTTTTCAAAGTTGCTACAAACTAATGTGATTTTCATGTTTTAGATGCTACATCAACTTAAATAAAATAATCAATGTTTAAATAACAAAAAATAAATTATTGAATTTATATATATATATATAGTTTTAAATAATAATAATAATAAAAACCTTATGTAACACTTTAATTATGTTCAAGAATAAAAAAAAGTTTATATTTTTGGGGAGAAAATTTTGATCCCATTGATTAGTCTTCTACATAAGTCACAAACTAATGTTGCATATATATTTTAGCATGTTTTTAAATATTTACATTTAATTTAAAAACATAAATTAAAAAAAAAAAGTTCTTTTATATTATAAGATATGGTTATTTTTATTTATCTTACAAAAACTCATTTATTTACTGATTCTTCAGAATACAAATACAATGCTATGAAAGATTTAAATGCACATTTTTATCTTGTGTTTTAGAATTTCTTTTACAGTTATTTTTGTATTATAATTAGGAATAAAAACATTCATGACATGTAATTTGTTATCTTTATGCTTTTCTTATGTATGACTTTGCTACAATTTGTTACATGTTTTGACTATCATTTTCATTTTAAAACTACAGAACCTATTATATTTGATATTGCATTATTATTTATATATATATATATATATATATATATATATATATATTGTAATGTAGTATATATTGTAATGGAATGTAGACTTTTACTCCATTATACCAATCATCAGTTAACTGGGCCCCACAGTTTGTGGTGCCAAATGTAATGGACAATATATATATATTATACATGAAATGTATGTATAATATATATATATATATATATATATATATATTATACATGAAATGTAATGGAACGTCAATATATGGGAAGAAAATAATTCTTCAAACATTGGATGATAAATGTAATGGAATATATGTAATCTAAATGAATCTAATTGTTGAGAAAGCTTAATATAATAGATTGTATAATTTAAATGAAGAAAGATAAAATTATCCCAGTTATATTTAAATAAATTGTTTATATGCCCTTCCAACTAGCTTATACATGAAATAAATCCAAAATCATACTGAGCAATAATGAGACCTATTATTATAATTTATTTTTTAGGATTGATATGACTAACTAACAAAATATATATCAGAAACAAAGGGAATTCTATTGAAACTAATATACACATCCAATAAATAAGCTTATGTATATCTAAACATATCAATGAATAATAATATGTGTAAGTGACCTAAAGACTAAACAATAAATGAAATACAAAGTTATTCTCCATTAAATTGTGAATTCAATTAATTTCATAATGACTCTGGCACTAAAAGAAAAATAAGAATAAAATATTAATACACTTCCAAATAAATTACAAAGGCATTACTTATAAAACAAATAGTGCATCCTTTATTTCTATATTATGGTTTAATTTTAGGTAGTATCAGTATATTAAATAGTTTTTAAATACAAACCCAAATACAAAAAATATATACATATATACTTGCAATAAGTATATATAATAAATAGATAAAGACATATTTGTGCTCAACAAGTATGTATTAATATAAACACAAATCCATATTTATATTTTTCAAATATTCAACATTACAAAAAAAAACATATTATATACAGCAAATATATAAATTATTGTTTAGGTCTGCATAAGAATTATTATATGAAGTTTAAAAAAAAATGAAAATAGATAAATAAATATAAAAAAAAATTTTATAATAAAATTTGCGTATATAAATTTTACTTATTAAAATATACATATAACAACCCATATGCAACCCAAACTTATAAGCTATACTTTAAGATTTTAAATTATTTAAGAGTTAATTTTGACACCTGTTAAATGTTTGTTGTTTTTAGAAAACAAGACACTTGAATTGAATAGAATGATATTTATAAAAACATTTTATTTTTAGAATTAAAAATAAAAGTAAAAAAAATATCAATCTCAAATATATATATATATTAATAAAATTATAATTACCTTTCAAAGTTCAACTTGTTTATTTTTTTTTTCAAAAGTCACCTTGTTCTTTTGTTTTATTTCTTTATATTTGTTTAATATTAGAATGCATTCTATCTAAAGTTAAATTGAAGAAATACCACGTTAGAAAAATTATCGGTTTCCAAATGCACACACATATATATATATTTTTAAATTTCTCTCCTTGAAAAAAAAATTAACATGTTGAATCCAATATACTAACTAATTTTAGTTACTTCCAGATTATTATTAGAGTGACCATTATAGATTCCAGATAGCCATATCAAATTTCGGCTTCAGACGTGGTGAAATTCATGTGTTGAAATTTGCTTAGTTTTTCTTTTTAAACTGCTTTGGAATAAACAAAAACAAATGATGCAGCCCCTGGCTGCAATATATATATATATATTATCTGGTCATGGTTTATGTGTTTACTATAGAAATTTATCTTATTCAATTATTCTTAAGAATGGAAATTTCAAATAAACAAAATACAACTAAATTTTATCCTTCAATTTTTTTTAATAACTATCCTAGTAATGATGGCTCCTTTTGTTGTTGCTGTTGTTCCACATGAGCTAGCAAATGCTATTTTTAAAACCATTGTTACATATGTTTTCTTTTTTTAAAACAATTAACATTCAATAAATAAAAATATCAATCATATATGAAAAAAAATATTAAATTGAAAATGTATTTAACAGCTTTAAATATATATATACATAAATAATAATATTGCATTTTTTAATAATCACTACAAATAAAATAATCTTTTTTATAATCAACAATTTATATGTCTCTATTTATTTATAATAATTATAACATGTCACTATTACCATTAAAAATCTCATCATTAAGAATAATAACAATTAAATATTTACAGCGTGTACCTCAACAAATAAATAAAATAATAAATCCAAAGAACTATATCTAATAACCATAAACAATAATAATATTCCATATATAAACATCAAATCAAAGAGATTTTTTTTAATAACAACAAATGATTTTTTTAAACTATATGCAGATTTATCAATCTTTTACAATATATATATATATATTAGAACAGATATACTGTTTCATATATATATTTAGAAGATCCGATCTCCCCCCCCCTAATTAAAAACACTAATAATATTTGAAGTCAGACTAGTAATATTTTTTAAAAAAGGACTAATAACATTTTAAGGAAAACTAAATATTTTAAAGAAAAAGAAGTAATGAAATTTGACTACAATTAAAATGATAATTTGTTAATTTTTAAGGATTTGGTCAAATGAAAAGAAAATAAATCTTTTCAAAATGAAAAAAAAAAACCAAATACATTCATATTTGCAATTAAAGAAAATATAAATCTTTCTTTATTATCAATTAAATAAAAAAAGTCTTCAAACATTAAAACTCTGATTGAAAAAAAAAACTTCTAAGAGATTAAATGTAGGTGTCAAATCACCATGCGACAAGCAATAAAAAAATCAAGATTCAAAAACACATGAAGGCAGATAATCAAAAATAGTCTAATTAAAAGTCTGTTCCTATAAAGAGAAACTCTCTATTGATCTGGGGGATTAAAAAACGTGGACAAGGATTTAAAAGCTGGTACCAATGGAAGAAAAAGAACATGTAAGCTGAATCTGTTTGTCAGAGAGAAAAAAATATAAATAGTGTGGAAAATCAGTAGAAGATATTATTATCATAGTTAATTGATTCAGAGATACAAGATTTAGTTACAAGACTTAATGGAACCATCAAACAGCCTAATGAAAATTTATAATATGATAATAGGCTAGAGACCACTTGTTCTCTCTATCTGCCCACCATGTGAATTCCAAGCCTTGCCTAGAAGTTTTAATGTGCCATTCAACACAGACACCCCAGTTATTTAGTAATGTAGTAATAAACAAAGACATGAAATTTAGAGGTAAGCAATTAAAATGATTCAATTACAATAAAATACAAATTAAAATTATACCTATTAATTTTTATAAAACAAAAGAGAAAAAATGTTATATTATTAGTCTTAAGAAAAGTTTTCCCAATCAATTATTAACTTCAGTCAAAAGTTGACAATAGTTTTTTTTTTTTATCTTTATTTAAAATTGAAAACAAGAAATGAATTTTTTTATTATTTAATTAAAAACACTCATATATATATATATATATATATATATATATATATGAGTATATTTATATATATATATATATATATATATATATATATATATAAAAGAGGAGAGGGAGTGGAAGGAAAAGAAAGAAAAGGAAAAGAAAAGAGAATGAAAATGAAAGAGAGAGAGGGTAAAGAATAAAAAAAGAGGGAAAAAGAAAAGTTTAGAAATGGAATTAGAGAGAAAGATGATAATGAAAGAGAGAGAGAAGAAAAGATGAAAAAATAAAAGAAATAGAAATGATATGTGGTGGAGAGAGATGGAAGGACAAGAAGAAATGAAATGATGTGAAAAATGAAATATATAATATAAGTTACATCCAGTGTTTTATTAATATTTGAACATGGCAATTATGATTATAAAGCAATTAAAAATAGCTTTAAAATAAATAGTATGACTGATTTAAATTTATACTTTTTGGCTAAACTACTTTAAGCAATGCTATATATAAGAAAATATGGTAAAGAAAAAAGATGGACAATCTTCTCTGTAAACAAAAAAATATCTTATGTTTTAGCTTGAGAGTACACATTTCTTTAATAAATCACTTATATGAGAAATAATCTCAAAGTATTACATATTATTAAAACACTGGATATAAATTTGTATATATTGAAAATATGCAATAATCAGTTGATTACTTAAAAAGTATTAAAATCGTTATTTCTGTTAGAGAAAAATCATCACATATTCAGTGAGTAAATTAATATTATTTGTTATTTACTTTTATTAGTAGAAGACTCAATGTATTTTGGATGTTTTGTAAAATTAAAGAAGAGTATAACTGATTATGTTATTCTTGTTTAATGTCTTATGTTAATTATTTTTTGGAAAATAGTGTTAGTAATCATTTTTATTCTTTTTTGATATTATTAACTGTTAGATATATTGCATGGTTTGATACAGTTGGTAGAACACCTGGCTTGGGATTGGAAGATTCCAGGATCAATTCTGGTGCTCACATTTCTAGTGCTTCAATTTCTTATGAACTCCAGAGCAATCAAGTCCTATGGCTCTTTTTTTTATTTGCTAGATCTATTGATGATTAGTTATTT
Source organism: Epiperipatus broadwayi (assembly GCA_028023455.1). Taxonomy (NCBI): domain Eukaryota; kingdom Metazoa; phylum Onychophora; class Udeonychophora; order Euonychophora; family Peripatidae; genus Epiperipatus; species Epiperipatus broadwayi. Next base: position 82,622 of record JAQFVV010006942.1, on the reverse strand, counting down.
GTTATTGATAATGGTAAAATGGGGCATTTTAATAGATGTTTGATTCTAATGTTATCATTGAAATAATTTTGTGAAAATTTTTAGATTAGAGTGTTGATAAGATTGACATTTCTTTATAGTCATTTTTAAAGAGAAAAAATTTGAAAATATAAAGCCTAAATGTTGTAATATTTTTTATTTTGTAAAAATAATAAATTTTTAAAATGTATGTTATAGGAATAAAATGCATATTCAAAGAAGATAATTTGCTTCTGAGATAAGTTATCATTATGATTTTATTAAAATATTATATTTATTAAAAATTCTTGAAAACATTATATTAAAAATAACTATTAATGAGAAAAAAAAATTCCTTACCTTTTAAGTTTTCTAATTGCTTAATTAGAATATTCATTTATTGGAGAATATGAAAATTGTTTGAAAAATAATTCTTGTCTTTATTAAATAATTCAAAACAGTCTATTGATTGTAAATAATCTTTGTTAGAGTTTATAAGATTATTGAACTTATAAAATTCTTTGTAACTGTCACAAAATTGATATAGGTCAGAATAAATTAAGTCTTTAAAAGTAGAATTAAAAGTAAGTATCATAATTCAGCTTTGTAAATTAATGAATTTAATGCAGGTCATAATATATTATTTGACAATGCAGAGATAATATTTTATGAAAAAAATTAATTAAAAATAAAAGAACAATAATTTTTCAAATCTGAGGCCATCAATCTTATTAAAACTTCTTTTAATATTAATGATAATTGTATTTAAAAGGAGTTATAATAATGGATAGTATGTTATATACAATGTGTTACATTTTATTAATTTTTAATTGAGAGGGTCTATTTGTGAAATAAGTAAAACGATTATCAAAATAAATTTTAATATAAATTTATTATGTATTAACATTTAATGTTATATGATTTTTGTTCTATAAATAATAATACATAAAATAAAATATGGAAAACTTCTTTAAATATTTTATTAAATTGTCCAATTATAGATTTTTTTGTATCTTTTAAAATATGTACTAATAGCTTTTTAAGATATTAGTATAAAAACACACTATTTAGAATTATTATAATAATATAATTAAATAATAAAATCAGTAGTTGATAACAGATTCAAACTAATACTGTGAGAGAAATGGTTAAAGGTCATAACATTTTATGAGTTAAGACTAATCACCATTGTTATTAGTCACAACTCTACAATCATAACTGATATTAAAACATTTGGATATTTTTTGTCTATTCCTATGTATAATAACCAAAGAATACTATATAGAGAATCCATTTCAATGATAAACTTCAAGGTGCATGATATGTTTACAGGGAATTTTGTTTCAAGCATCAATTAAGCTAAGAAATAATAATGCAGAAACTTAATGAAATTATAATTTCTATACTGTTTAAATACATCTAAAGTTATCTTAATAACCTACAATATAACTATTTTATTTTTTTATAAAATCCACATTAATGATATTAAATTAAAAATTTAAATGCAAAGAAAAGAAAAAACAAAAAGCTTATGTTGAATTATAAATTTTAAAAAGCTTATATGGATACTGATTTGACTATACAAACCTAGAATAAAAATCTCCATTTTGTCTATATAATTATTAATAATATATATATATATATATAAAATTTCTAATGTTTTCATGGATAAATTATGTTATTTTTTTTTTTATTTTTTTCTACACCGAATATCCCCCAAATAGTAATAATAATATGACATATATATATATATATATATATATATATATATATATATATATATATATATATATATATAATTTCTAATGTTTCCCCTCATGGATTAAATATGTCATATTATTATTCACTATTTGCGGATATTCCATGTACCTCAAAAGCTAAATGCTGATGTTTCAGTACAATATCAAGTACCTTCCTCAGAGCATCCAAATAGGATGCTCATCTGAGAAGTTATTTGTTATTGTACTGAAACATCAGCTAAAATTTAGCTGGACCTAATAATTGATCATAATATGTATTTATAAATATATGTTGATTAATTCTTATATATATATATATATATATATATCGGTCACATACGTACGTTACATTGTTTTTTATTATTAAACATGAAAAAAATAAAAGTTTGCAAATAAAACTTTTTTTTTAAGAATTGAAAATTGAAAATTAAAATTCTATACTAAACTCATATATATATAAAATCGCACAGATGAAAAAAAATATTAAAATAAAACTTTATTAAAAATAGAAAAGGTATTTTAAAAAACAAAAACTCAAAAAGATTTAGAGATAAAAATATATCTTTAAGTTTGAAAACACATTAATTAATCAGAAAATGGAAATGATTATTTTAATTTGTCAATGTAAACTAGCCTTGAGCATTTAAATGTATAAGCAATGGTCAGATAGGAGAGAAAAACAATGGAATCGGACCTCAGCGAAAGGACCATCACATCAATGACGTAATGTCAATTGAATCCTTAAAATAAATATAAAAAAAAAGTTTAGAAATAATTGAGTTAGTTATTATTATTAAGAGATGACAGATATGTGTTATGTTGGAGAGGGTTGGAGGAGAAGGGTATGAAAGATGCACTTTCAATTCCTTCAGTTGTTCAAAAAAATGAAACATCGTTTTCCAATATTGCGGACCCCAGGACATCAAGGCCCGGAAAAGGACCAATGGTTAACTGCACACCGATCTCCTTATGACTTAGTGGGAATTAACACCTTCCATTACAAGAAATCAGAGACTATGGACATTTTTCAAAACAGTAAGAAATATATAATTAATGAACATTTCTAAACAAAAGAACTCTAAATGGTAAATGTTTCAATATTTTAAATAGAAGAATTTCCTATCTGACTAAATTAGTTATAATTTTATTTGATGTATTTCTTTTTTGTAGAATCATTTCCATTTATTATTTTTTTGTTCTTTAAGTTTTTATGATGATTTCTGTTTTTTGTTAAATTAAATTATATAAATGTTAAACTTAGGTCGGACGTGAATGGCTATATAGATTTGTAAAGTTATATTAAGGGAAGGTAATCTTAGGTTATTTACTTCATAGTTGAATTAGGTCAATGGATTGGATATATTGGTGTAATTAGTAGATGTAGTAAGAGATTCGCTATGGGCAGAATCACTTTATACACCGCACACTCTCATTTTGCCTGTGGGAGGAATTATAAGAGGGAGGCTGCAGTTACTTCCTATGGAGTTTTTTTATTGCTCTTATCATCAGATAGATGTAGTATTCCTGTCTGATGAGAAGCGATTTCTTCTCTTAACCTAATTATGCTGTCATATTTCCTATTACATTGAACACATTGATATATCAGATGGATTGACACCGGTTTAGCTGTGAACTTTTGGCCTAAGGTTAAACAAGGATAGAATATGTTCTTTCAAATGCAAATCTATGTAGTTTATTCATACTCGACACTCTAAATAAAAATACATTAAATTTAAGTTGGGTATGGACGTTGCATGGATTCATTATCAGTTAATTATGTTTTTGCTTTTCATAATTGATCAAAATATATAGACATTCGGTAAATAAGATACCTTACGGTGAGTATCTAAAATGTATTTATTCAGATGTCTTTTAAGTTATTGGTGTCAATGCGGTATCTTATGATGAATACCATTGGGTTTCTTGTATTCCTTATGCAATTGATGGTATCAATGACTTTGTATTTTGATTATTTATGTTTAGTTTGAAATGTTTTTTAACCATGTAATCTATGTAACCGATCTAGACTCAACATTAAAAACACATTTTATAAATCCATTTGTGCGAACTTATAAAAATTAAAATGTAAAATCAAATTCTAAAATCAAGTTAAAATTATAAAGTAAAAGTAATGTTAAATTGATTCAAAATTTATATGTGTGTTAATAAATGTTTGTGTGTATAATTACTGGCAGTGGCTTATTTTATTCTTTTTTTATATATCTTAGATAAGAATTTAATATAAAATATAAATCTCTGCTGTTCCACTGAGCTATTGACAATGGGCTAATGACCGGATATCAAAATATATAAAATAAAATAAAAATTTTTTTGACTTATGTATCTGCCTACTTTATAAATTTTTTTAGGTTCAAATGCCTAGATGGCGCCCAGTAGTGCAGATTATGTTAAGTCTAAACTCCGGATCATTACAATATATATATTGTAAATATTTTTAAAAATATCTTCATAAATAAATTGCATATAAATTATTATTATTATTATTATTATTATTATTATTATTATTATTATTATTATTATTATTATTATTATTATTATTATTATTATTATTATTATTATTATTATTATTATTATTATTATTATTATTATTATTATTATTATTATTATTATTATTATTATTATCTATATTAAATATTTTATTAGTAATAACTGAATTTTAATTTTTCGAAATTCACTCCATATTTTTTCTTTATATTAATAATAATATTATAATTAAATAATATTTTGATCTTATGAATTTATAAACTAATAGATCGCTTTTTTTCACTGATTTATATATGTTTAAGTAAGTTTAGACAGAGTCAAATATTTTTACTCTCCAATTAAAAACCCAAATATACACATGCAATTGAGAGATTTTACATACTCACTTCAAATTATTTTATCAAAATGTTTTTATGTTTTTCCAATGACTGTTTTGATTTCTCTTTGATATCATAAATACATTATTAAAGTAAATTCTGCTATTATTATTTTATTCCCACTACGACAAACACAAATGTGTTGCTAACCTATATACCTATCAATACCTATGGTAAGTTTCATTTCAAGAAACATTATGATTTCTTTTTCAGATGTAGTTTTTAACTGCGATTTTTTTTGTAAATCAGAATGAAAGTATAAATCACAATTAAAAATATAAACATATGTAAATGTTCAATTTATTTTATGTTTACATTTATGACCAACATTACCAGTTATGTTCAACATATTCAATTGGCTCTAAAGTCATCACAAATTAGTGCTTGATGACTAAAATTGAATCAATTTAAAATCACTGTTATTCATGTAGGATTCTATTTGATGATGACATTTTATTTAGCTATCTATAAATTTAGATAAATATCATGAAGTAGAATTCTTATTGTTAAATATTACTTTATTGATTATTATGAAGTTAGAAAAAAGAGAAAAGATAGTTGACTTGAAGAGAGAAAATGTATTTTATTACAGAGCCTCAAATTTTGAAGAAAAGGTGAAACAATTAATCATAAATAAAATACGATTTTATAGATTGATAATAATTATTGTGAAACATTAATTCTAGTTATTTAATATACAGAATGATACTAAATGTAAGTCATTCAGGTGTATAATATGTATTATAATGATTATTTACTCCAAACACTTTGAAATTGATAAAGGAAATTTTACTGCTGGAATTGGAAAACAATTGATAGATTAAACTTTGTTGATAAATTTTGATAAAGATAGAAATGAAAGAGTGGAGACATATGCGTATTTTTTTTTTTTTTTTACATATTATGTTTTTTTTTTTTTGGAAAAAATCCAAACTGAAAATAAATATGGCAGCATTTACATAAAAAAAACTAATAGAGTTGAATTATATTATAATTAACAGAAATCATATCGCAAAACTATAATGTACTTTTTAATTTCAACACAGGAAATGATCATTAATTAGTGAGATGCAAGACATGTATAAATAAAAAAATTATTAAATAACAGAATTAATAACGAATATTTCTAATTATTAGAAGAAAAAAAACAACTATTTTTTATAAATCATTTCAAAAGATCATCAGACTGTGAATATAGTTCAAACTTGAATAAGCATCAATTTACTAGAAAATTTTCAAAATCATTTGCAAACGATACTTGACAGCTTCAATAAATATTATAAAAGCTGACAAATGAAAGTAATAAAGTAGGACTAAAGATCAATGCCAAAAAGTCTAAAATGATGATTAATGACTTCATAAATAAAAACAAAAATTTATAGTAATGAATTAAAAAAAATAACAACTACAAATATCTTAGATTTAAACTTACTAAATGAAATTAATCAAAGAATTCAACTTATATAATATTAAAAATATGGTATATGTTTAAAAGGAAAATTTTAACAAGTGTATTTTAATGGTGTTTATATATTTATTTTATACATAAATGGTTAATATATAAACTAAATAGAGAGATATAAGAACTTATTGCAATGAGTAATGAGATATTTGTTGAAAGTAACAAGATAAGTGAAAAGATAAATTAAACAAAAAAGAAAACAAACAGATATCACTGACATTCACTAAAAAATATGAGGAAAGAAAAAGAGTAGGGATAGATGTGTTGCTAGAAGTATGGCAATTGTTAGATGCTAAATTCTTAGACTTATTAAAAGGAAACAACATAATAGATGGTTGGATATAAGAAAGTTTGCTTCAGTGATATGAAGCTTTCTTTCTCTCTTTCTCTGTATATATATATAAAACTGAAGTGTTATCTTGGTACATCCATGTATAGTTTTATTATATACATGCCAATGTTTTGGCCAGGTCACACTAGTCATCAACTGGTTAATAAATATTATGAAAGTAATTATAGAAGTGCTGTAAACATTGACATATAACAATAATGTATTTTCTATTAATGGAAAATAGAAATAATAAATATAAAAAATTATATATGTCAGATCAGAGAAGCCATTGAAATATTTAAAAGGCCAGATTATATCAACAAATTTGATGTAACATGCACTTTACTTTATATTTGAAATATTTTTTTAAAAACTCGTTAATCTAAATAATTTATTATTATTTCTATTGTCTTTTAATAATATGTTCATTATTGTATACATTAATGTTTACAATTATTTTTGTAATATTTATTATCCAGTTGATGACCAGAGCGACCTGACTGAAATATTGGTGTGTTTGTATATATATATTGTAACAAAACATTTTGTTACACTCTTAAATTTCACAAGATTGCAACATACGGTGGCCGTTCGAGGGCATCACCAAGTATTTCTGCCTAGACCGTATTATAAAATTTCTATAATAACGCTTAATTTATTTACGAATGGCAATCACCAAATGTAAGTCTTAAAATTTGTTTTTTTTAATGGAACAAAAGAGTATAAAATGAGTTATAAGAATTAATTATAATAAACAAAAAAAAAACAAAAACAAATTGACACTTCACTATTGTTGAAATATTTATTATACCTTTATTCTAATTGTTGGTTATTCCCTTCCGTCGTACTTGTCAAATCAAACCCTCCTGATCCTTTTTCTTTCTAATCAAGAATTAACATGTATCATTCTTGAAAGAAAATGTGCCATCACTTTACCAATTATACAATATTTTCATCAAATATCATGGTATATAACTATGAGTGAACTCAAGGGCGACTTACTATAAGAGTGTGTTTGTTAAAAACAAACGCATTCAAACCTCCTATTTCTAATGTTAAATCTTTTCATCTTAAATTTTTACTTGTCCTTAGATCGAATATACAATTTTTCTTATTCATATCTATACATTATAAGAACAACAATCATAGAAACTAAAGGTAAGTTTAATTAATAAAACGTAACCCCATATCCCTATCTTTCTATTGCTGAAACTTTGAGATATTTGAAGTGAAGGCTTTTCTTTCTTTTTTTAAATTTTATTACACAAATGTCTCTTGAAATTATAATAAAAAAAGTCTATTTACCCTGATTGATCAGTGTAGATCCTGTGTGGGTGTAATATTTCACTTTATATTCATCGTAGTTTGTCCATGGTCTTCTTCCAGTCCGTTCTCCTCAGCTAGATCTCTATGTCCAGCATTTACAAGGCAGTTCCAGGTGGTAATAGGAAGAGGTTCCCAAAAGGGATAGTTCTGTTAGATCTAGTGGCTCAACATTTTCTCTTTGCACTTTCTTTTTATTTTTTTAATGTAATTTTCCAATTTTTACTATTGATAAGTCCGAGCCAAATTTAAACTTATAGATTAGGTATTGACCTCAGCAGAAATCCAATTAATTTAAACAAAAGAAATGTCTGTAATTTATAGTTTTTTTTTTAAAGTCTCAGTTCACACCTTTAATGTTCTCTTTTTTTATTTAATATTTTATTTTAAAATCCCAAAGAAACATTCCAATTGATCAGCATAATAGATAGCATAAAATACCTTCACTATCAAAGTCCCAACAATAAAACTAATTGCTTTCTTTTCCCTTCTATCTTTAAGAATTTTTTTAAAGACTAAACTAAAAACAATCTTTTATCATAAACATGCAAGATCTTGATCTAATTTATTTTAACTTCTCAAGAACTCCATTTTCAAATTAAGTGTTAGTTTATTTCTTTTTTCAAAATTATGTATTATAAAATGATATTTATATTTTTTTACAAAATATGTATGCGTGTGTATATATATATATATTGAAACAGACAGATCGAAGAATCGATCTTAGTTTCATGGTTGTCATTTAAGAACGGTAATTCTAAACCACTATTTACCCGCAATGAGACTTTTTCTATTCCCAGCCACATAAATTTTAAGTTATTTATTTTGTGTTTGTTTATAAAGAATTTAATGTAAAGAGTATGAGTATAAATGTCACAAATCATGATAAATAATATTCGTGTGTGTGTGGTTTGTGGATTTATTTTAGCTCAATTTAAAAGTTTCAATTGCGTGTATATTTTCTTTAAATTTTAATTTTGCAAATTATACAAAGTCATTTAAAAATGCTGATCAAAAGTCACATTCCTTTGATCAGTATTTTTAATCAAAATCTTACTTGTACAAATGTATAGGATAATTAGTTTGTACTTCGATAAATTAAGATAATGAATTTATATTTTTGTATTCACGAATTCCGATGTAATTCTTTTGTCAATTTAGAATCATGTATTAAATTTAAAAATAAATGAAAACCGAACGTAGAACTCTTATCAAGAAAGGCAAATGCTATTGTATAGTCAAAAATTAGATATTGCTGGAGGCCGAAAATCAAAGGAGGCGGAGTTAGGAACAAAAACTAGGCAGAAAGGTCAACCGTAGCCATCTTAGATATAATATAGACACTCTAACTTTTGACTTGGCTGTGCTTAGTATCGTCTCAAACTACAGCAAAATAGTCGTCTCAGAGAAATCATTTCAACCATTATTAAGAAGTTGCCCGGTAAACTGCAATCATGATGGGCTAAGACCAAGAAGCTGATTCCTGTTCTGCCAATTTAAATCATTCATACCGCTGATCTGTAAGGTTTCCATGCTTCCAGTCTTCCAAATTCCAACATTTAAATTAACCATGCCTTTCTAAGAAATTCAAAATGCGCGCCTACATTCTTCATACATATCACCGCAAGAAGAAAAGCCGGACGAAGGAAGAATGGTAACTTTTGTTACATGAACTTTTTAACTTTCCTCTCAGTAATAATTTTATATTTAATCTGTAAACCTAATTAATTGCATATAAATTTCTTGTTTTCCATTTGAAAATGTTACACTAAAACCTGTCAGTAAATTTCCTTCTCTAATATTTCTGTGCTCTAGTCTTTAGATAATCATTATTAATATTTGTGCCTTCTAATAATCCATTTGTGAATACATTTATATTTTACTATTACTTATTTTACAAACAAAACGATGCCAATAATAATATTTCTCAACTCTAGTTAAAGTCGGTAAATGAACCTCATAATATTTATTATGTTCATTTTAAAAGTAATTTTATTGTATCGAACTAAAGATTGTTTTATTTATGTTGAGTTGAGAAATATTCAAATATTTTTGTTGTTTCTTTTACTTCGTTATAATATTTTAATCTTTACTCCAAATCCCAATACTTAAAATAGTCTAAAATTTTATTATAATTTTTTATATATTATTACGGAGTAAGAATAATAAGTGAATATTTTTGCTATTATTACCTTCCGAACAATCTGGGGAGTTATGGGCTTCAGAGTGAAATTAATTGATTACTACTTTTGCGATCATTTGATTTCACCAGTTTTATTGAATAGTTATATCGGACTGTTGCATAGAAAATGTTTCGGAGAGAAAGGGTTTTATATAATTTCGTTTTAAAATCCACTTCCGACCACTCTTCCTCGATGTTACTGCGGCAATGCCTTTACCTTCGCTTAAGTTGGCGTCTCGTTTTACTACCATATGGAGAGAAAGAAATTCTTCTCCAGGTAATCTCTTGGATCACCATCGTTCGAAAATGATCCCGGCTGGTTGTAGTGTCCCGGATCTACTTGGGGGCATTAAGACTTGTCAAAGTACAAGCCGCCCGGTATTCCATCAATGCACCGCAAGTTACTATTTGTAGTATACCTTAATCCCTGCAACCATCAGTACATCAGTATTATATATTATATTTTTATATAAAACCGCCTCCCATTTATCCGTATACGCAATGGTTTGAATCTATTAAATAAAACAACTTAATATAAACTAGTAGTTAAATATTTTAAGTGCTCCAATTACTCTGATTCTCATATCAACCTGTACAACCATTTAAACACATAAATATTGGCATGAGTTTGTTAATCAGTACAACCCGATTATTGATGACTAGCAGCAATTTATTATAAAATACATATGAGAGTTTTACCGTACCTGTTAATAATATTATTCAATGCTTTCAATAATTTATCAAAAAATGTATCTAACCTAATTTTGTCTCTCTTGCATTATTACTCTCGAAATTTAATCAATCACCTGCTGTCTGTATCGACAACTTAAATATATACATTACATTATTAGCCGTACCAATATCCCGACTATAAGATATCTATGAAATTGCTGATTGTAGGTAATTTAGTCTGTGTTTTTTCGATGAGCTAGTAAAGGGAAAACCCTGTACCATTGTAATGTTGTCATTGGTGGGTCATGCCAAGGTTTTGGGTTTGAATTTAGTTTGCATTTTGGAATTTATTCCTAGACATGGACTGGGTTTGAATTCGGATTACTGTGTGTGACTAAGCATGGTGGTTTTTACCGGTACAGTGTTTAAAATTTTGGTGCCCAACGTGGGGTGCCAAAAGGCATGGTTAATTTAAATGTTGGAATTTTGGAAGACTAGAAGCACGGAAAACATTACAGATCAGCGGTATGAAAGATTTAAATTGGCAGAACAGGAATCAGCATGAGAATCTTAATCTCAGGGTCATGGGTTCGGGCCCCATGTTGGGCACCAAAATTTTAAACACTGTACCGGTAAAAACCACCATGCTTAGTCACACACAGTAATCCGAATTCAAACCCAGTCCATGTCTAGGAATGAATTCCAAAATGCAAACTAAATTCAAACCCAAAACACTGGCATGACTAACCGATGACAACATTACAATGGTATGGGGTTTTCCCTTTACTAGCTCATTGAAAACACAGACTAAATTACCTACAATCAGCTATTTCATAGATACCTTATAGTCGGGATCAATATAATAAATATTATGAGCATGAGACTCTTAATCTCAGGGTTGTGGGTTCGGGCCCATGTTTTAAGTATTGAGATTTGGAGTATAGATTAAAATATTATAACGAAGTAAAATAAACAACAAAAATATTTGAATATTTCTCAACTCAACATAAACGGGACAATTTTTAGTTCAATAAAAGGACATTACTTTTAAAATCAATATAATAAATATTATAAAATAACTTTACTGACTTTAACTAGAGTTGAAAAATATTATTGGCATCGTTTGATTGTAAAAATAAGTAATAGTAAAAATATAAATGTATTCACAAATGGATTATTAGTAGGCACAAATATTAATAATTATCATCTAAAGACTAGAGCACAGAAATATTAGAGAAGAAATTTACTGACAGGTTTTAGTGTAACATTTTCAAATGGAAAACTAGAAATTTACATGCAACTACTTAGATTAACAGATTAAATATAAAATTATTACTGAGAGGAAAGTTAAAAAGTTCATGTAACAAAAGTTACCATTCTTTCTTCGTCCGGCTTTTCTTCTTGCGGTGATATGTATGAAGAACGTAGGCGCGCATTTTGAATTTATTAGAAAGGCGTGGTTAATTTAAATGTTGGAATTTGGAAGACTGGAAGCACGGAAAACATTACAGATCAGCAGTATGAAAGATTTAAATTGGCAGAACAGGCATCAGCTTCTTGGACTCAGCCCATCATGATTGCAGTTTACTGGGCAACTTCTTAATAACGGTTGAAGTGATTTCTCTGGAAAAACTACTTTGCTGTAGCTTGAGACGATCTAAGCACAGCCAAGTCCAAAGTTAGAGTCCTATCTTATAAAGGAAAAACCCCGTACCATTGTAATGTTGTCATCGGTTAGTCATGCCAGCGTTTTGGGTTTGAATTTAGTTTGCATTTTGGAATTTATTCCTAGAAGTGGACTGGGCTTGAATTCGGATTACTGTGCGTGACTAAGCATGGTGGTTTTTACCGGTACAGTGTTTAAAATTTTGGCGCCCAACGTGGGGCCCAAACCCACAACCCTGAGATTAAAAGTCTCATGCTCATAATATTTATTATATTGATCCCGACTATAAGGTATCTATGAAATAGCTGATTGTAGGTAATTTAGTCTGTGTTTTCGATGAGCTAGTAAAGAGAAAACCTCGTACCATTGTAATGTTGTCATCGGTTAGTCATGCCAGGGTTTTGGATTTGAATTTAGTTTGCATTTTGGAATTTATTCCTAGACGTGGACTGGGTTTGAATTCGGATTACTGTGTGTGACTAAGCATGGTGGTTTTTACCGGTACAGTGTTTAAAATTTTGGCGCCCAACATGGGGCCCAAACCCACGACCCTGAGATTAAGAATCTCATGCTGATTCCTGTTCTGCCAATTTAAATCTTTCATACCCCTGATCTGTAATGTTTTCCGTGCTTCCAGTCTTCCAAAATTCCAACATTTAAATTAACCATGCTTTTCTAAGAAATTCAAAATGCGCGCCTAGGTTCTTCATACATATCACCGCAAGAAGAAAAGCCGGACGAAGAAAGAATGGTAACTTTTGTTACATGAACTTTTTAACTTTCCTCTCAGTAATAATTTTATATTTAATCTGTTAACCTAATTAATTGCATGTAAATTTCTTGTTTTCCATTTGAAACTGCTACACTAAAACCTGTCAGTAAATTTCCTTCTCTAATATTTCTGTGCTCTAGTCTTTAGATAATCATTATTAAGATTTGTGCCTACTAATAATCCCTTTGTGAATACATTTATATTTTACTATTACTTATTTTACAAACAAAACGATGCCAATAATAATATTTCTCAACTCTAATTAAAGTCAGTAAAGTTTATCTCATAATATTTATTATATTCATTTTAAAAGTAATTTCCTTTTATCGAACTAAAAATTGTTTCATTTATGTTGAGTTGAGAAATATTCAAACATTTTGTTGTTTCTTTTACTTCATTATAATATTTTAATCTATACTCCAAATCTCAATACTTAAAATAGTCTAAAATTTTATTATAATTTTTTATATATTATTACGGAGTAAGAATAATAAAGTGAATATTTTTGCTATTATTACCTTCCGAACAATCTGGGGAGTTATGGGTTTCAGAGTGAAATTAATTAATTATTACTTTTGCGATCGTTTGATTTCGCCAGTTTTATTGAATAGTTATATCGGACTGTTGCGTAGAAAATGTTACGGAGAGAAAAGGTTTTATATAATTTCATTTTAAAATCCACTTCTGACCACTCTTCCTCGATGTTACTATGGCAATGCCTTTACCTTCGCTTAAGTTGGCGTCTCGTTTTACTACCATATGGAGAGAAAGAAATTCTTCTCTAGGTAATCTCTTGGATCACCGGGGTTTGAAAATGAGCCCAGCTGGTTGTACTGCCCCGGATGTACTTGGGGGCATTAAGACTTGTCAAAGTACAAGCCGCCCGGTATTCCGTCAATGCACCGCAAGTTATTACTTGTAGTATACCTTAATCCCTGCAACCATCAGTACATCAGTATTATATATTATATTTTTATATAAAACCGCCTCCCATTTATCCGTATACACAATGGTTTGAATCTATTAAATAAAACAACTTAATATAAACTAGTAGTTAAATATTTTAAGTGCTCCAATTACTCTGATTCCCATATCGACCTATACAACCAGTTAAAACACATAAATATTGGCATGAGTTTTGTTAAGCAGTCTAAACCGATTATTAATGACTAGCAGCAATTTATTATAAAATACATATGAAAGTTTTACCGTACTTGTAAATAATATTATTCAATGCTTTCAATAATTTATTAAAAATTTATCTAACCTAATTTTGTCTCTCTTGCATTATTACTCTCGAAATCTAGTCAATCACCTGCTGTCTGTATCGACAACTTAAATATATACATTAAATTATTAGCCGTACCAATATCCCGACTATAAGGTATCTATGAAATAGCTGATTGTAGGTAATTTAGTGTGTGTTTTCGATGAGCTAGTAAAGGGAAAACCCCCTACCGTTGTAATGTTGTCATCGGTTAGTCATGCCAAAGTTTTGGGTTTGAATTTAGTTTGCATTTTGGAATTTATTCCTAGACGTGGACTGGGTTTGAATTCGGATTACTGTGTGTGACTAAGCATGGTGGTTTTTACTGGTACAGTGTTTAGATCATCCCAAGCTACAGCAAAGTAGTCGTCTCAGAGAAATCACTTCAACCATTATTAAGAAGTTGCCCGGTAAACTGCAATCATGATGGGCTAAGACCAAGAAGCTGATCCCTGTCCTGCCAATTTAAATCTTTCATACCGCTGATCTGTAATGTTTTCCGTGCTTCCAGTCTTCCAAATTCCAACATTTAAATTAACCATGCCTTTCTAAGAAATTCAAAATGCGCGCCTACGTTCTTCATACATATCACCGCAAGAAGAAAAGCCGGACGAAGAAAGAATGGTAACGTTTGTTACATGAACTTTTTAACTTTCCTCTCAATAATAATTTTATATTTAATCTGTTAACCTAATTAATTGCATGTAAATTTCTTGTTTTCCATTTGAAAATGTTATACTACAACCTGTCAGTAAATTTCCTTCTCTAATATTTCTGTGCTCTAGTCTTTAGATAATCATTATTAAGATTTGTGCCTACTAATAATCCATTTGTGAATACATTTATATTTTACTATTACTTATTTTACAAACAAAACGATGCCAATAATAATATTTCTCAACTCTAATTAAAGTCAGTAAAGTTTATCTCATAATATTTATTATATTATAGGGGGGATCAAGTCTGGCTAAGATCTCCACGAGTCAGTAATGTACCTAGGAAGGAATTCAAAAAATTCTTCCCTCTGTATAGCGGGCCATATGAGATAGTGGAAGAATGCCATGAAAACTTTTTCCTACTGGAAGGGAAGGGTCTACGAGGTATTTACAATGTGAGACAATTAAAGCCTTATATACCTCCTGACCCAGGGAGAACATAAAAAAAAACAAAGTGATTTTGGGATAACCCGGTAAACGACCACTATGTTATAAATGTATCAGATGATGAGTAAAAACCAATGGACAGTAATATACAAATGATTGATAAAATGTATCATTCCACACCCATGTTTAGGTTCAAACTCTCACCCAGACTGTTCTCCAAAGTCGATCAACTTTGTAATGAAATGTAAGTCAGTAAAATATGTATAAACATTTTTTTTTGTTATTTTTTTTTAAGTAGGAAGAAATGAAACAGACAGATCGAAGAATCGATCTTAGTTTCATGGTTGTCATTTAAGAACGGTAATTCTAAACCACTATTTACCCGCAATGAGACTTTTTCTATTCCCACCACTAATATATATATATATATATATATATATATATATATATATATATATATATATATATATATATATATATATATATATATATATATGTGTGTGTGTGTGTGTGTGTGTGAGTATGAGCTGACAGAAAAATACCAGCTCATTGCTCCCTTTTCCAAAAACAAAAAAAAACTTAAAAAAAAAAAAACTTTTAATCACGCCGTGAGGTTTTAATTTTTTTTCTTTTCTTTACAAGGTTTTAGGCTTCATGCATTATAAGTGCACTTTTTATTTCTTTTACCTTGTATTATAAATGCGTTAGGTCCATATTTTTGGATGATCCTGTATGGGCCTTCGAATAGGGGGAAAAACTTTTTATATTGTTTATCACTTAATTTGCTAACTGGA
Organism: Epiperipatus broadwayi; assembly: GCA_028023455.1. Taxonomy (NCBI): domain Eukaryota; kingdom Metazoa; phylum Onychophora; class Udeonychophora; order Euonychophora; family Peripatidae; genus Epiperipatus; species Epiperipatus broadwayi. The sequence continues at coordinate 66,432 of JAQFVV010006942.1, read as the reverse complement.
TGAGTTTTAACATAAACCTAATCTCCTACCATAAATTGTATTGGGCAAGCATTCCTCTTCTTTATTCTCTGTTCAGCTTTCTTTTTTAATCTGTTTCTAGCCAAGCTTCGATCCTCCACTACATTTAACAGCTTAGGGAGTTGTTCTTGTTTCTCTTCTTCCTGTACATTTTCTTTTTCTCTAAGAACTTCCAATACGTCTTCCACATTTCCACTCCTACAGACAGCTAATCTTTCTTGTATATTTTGTGGCAAGTTTTTTTTATAATACTTATAATTTGTCATTCAGCAATAGAATATTATATCATCCTTCTCAATTTTACCATTTTCTTTAAAAAAACTGTCTATATCATATCCCTTCTTTTTTATATGTTTCTAATTCTACCACTCTTCATAACTTTTCTTGTCTCTTTACGTTCCAAAACATATGTATTAATTTATTTTTGTACTGTTTGAAATTGTCTGGTCTTTTCTGTATCATTCTCCACCAATCTCCTTCCATGCCCACCAAATAATTACTTGCTATAATTATTTTTCTTCTTCCCTTGCCTCATACATACAAAAACACTCTTCTAAACTTTCCAAGTGTTCGAATAGAGTCTCCTCTTTGTCTCCTTCGAACATTTTTATCTTAATTCTATCCTGCATTTTATCTACAATATTTTTAATTTACTTCCAACATTTAAAACCCTCTCTTACTGGAATACTAACTCCTTGCTCTAACCATCCAAACCTGCCTTACCCCACTTTTACTCTAATCTCAAACCGTTTATTTAGTTAACGAGCCCTACATGTTGAGATGCCATTTTCTTATATTTCACCAGCTGCTACCCTCTGTAACAAAACATTTTGTTATGCTCTTAAATTTCACAAGATTACAACATACAGTGGCCATTCGAGGGCATTTATGCCTAGACCCTATTATGAAATTTCTATAATAACGGTTAATTTATTTACGAATGGCAATCACCAAATGTAAATCTTAAAATAATTTTTTTTAATGGACCAAAAGATTATAAAATGAATTATAAGAATTAATTATAATAAACAAAAAAAAACAAATTGACACTTCACTATTGTTGAAATATTTATTATACCTTTATTCTATTTGTTGGTTAGTCCCTTCCCTCATACTTGTCAAATCAAACCCTCCCTATCCTTTTTCTTTCTAATCAAGAATAATCATGTATCGTTCTCAAAGGAACATGTGCTGTCACTTTACCAATTATACAATATTTTCATCAAATATCATGGTATATAACTATGAGTGAACTCAAGGGTGACTTACTATAAGAGTGTGTTTGTTAAAAACAAATGCATTCAAACCTCCTCTTTCTAATGTTAAATCTTTTCATCTTAAATTTTTACTTGTCTTTAGATCGAGTATACAATTTTTCTTATTCATATCTATACATTATAAGAACAACAATCATAGAAACTAAAGGTAAGTTTAATTAATAGAACGTAACCCCCAAAAAATAATAATAATAATAATAATAATAATAATAAAAACAATATAATGTGGATTAATTTGAATTAGTAAATACATCTACTTAAAGATTACATATCCCTCCCTTTCTATTGCTGAAACTTTGAGATATTTGAAGTGAAGGCTTTTCTTTCTTTTTTTAAATTCTATTATGCAAATGTCTCTTGAAATTATAATAAAAAAAGTCTATTTACCCTGATCGATCAGTGTAGATCCTGTGTGGGTGTAGTATTTCACTTTATATTCATTGTGGTTTGTCCATGGTCTTCTTCCAGTCCATTTTCCTCGGCTAGCTCTCTATGTCCGACATTTGCAAAGCAGTTGCAGGGGGTAATAGGAAGAGATTCCCAAAAGAGAAAGTTCTGTTATATCTAGCCACCCAACATTTTCTCTTTGCGCTTTTTTTTAATTTTTTTTAATGTAATTTTCAGATTTTTACTATTGATGAGTCCAAGCCAAATTTAAACTTATAGATTAGGTATTGACCTCAGCAGAAATCCAATTAATTTAAACAAAAGAGAAGTCTGTAATATATAGTTTTTTTTTAAAAGTCTCAGTTTACACCTTTAATGTTCTCTTCTTTTATTTCATATTTTATTTTAAAATATCAAAGAAACATTCCAATTGATCAGTGTAATAGATAGCATAAAATACTTTCACTATCAAAGTCCCAACAATAGAACTAATTGCTTTCTTTTCCCTTCTATCTTTAAGAATTTTTTAAAGACTAAACAAAAGACAAACTTTTATCAAAAACATGCAAGATCTTGAACTAATTTATTTTAACTTCTCAAGAACTCCATTTTAAAATTAAGTGTTAATTCATTTCTTTTTTCAAAATTATGTATTATAAACCGATATTTACATTTTTTTCCAAAATATGTGTGTATATATATGTGTATGAGTATGAGCTGACAGAAAAATACAAGCTCATTATATATATATATATATATATATATATATATATATTGTAGATATATATGACTAATTTCACCCACATACATATTATTTAATTAAAAAAGAATTTTTCTTTTATATATATAGATTTATGTCCGTATTTATTATTATATAGTCTATATAAATACTTAATAAATAAGCAGTTGTAGAGAGAGATGGTAATAATATTTAATATTGATTTATTATATTTTTTATTGAATAATGTATTAAATTATTTAACTTTCATTTTGTTAAAATAAAGTAGATCAGAAAGAAAGTGTAAAATAAGGTGATCAGATCAAGATTAGAAGATAAAAAATGTACACGTGCAAAAGAGTGTGAAAGAATGAAAACGTCTGTATAAACACAAAAACGCCTTTACACCTATTTCTGATAACTATAGTTTTCCAGCTTTGTTGTATTGTTTTTATCTGTATCTAAGATTTTTTTTTTAAAAAGAGAGGTGCTTTGAGGAAATAAAAGGTGATTATTAATTTTCTTGTAAAATTGCATCAGACCATCAAACTTGAGAAGCTTTGATTGTTTGTTTCAAGATAAGAGATTTACAGGTGGTCAGTTTCTTTGACCAAAGATTGGCAATATAAATGAATGAAATAATATTAAAGATCACTCAGTCAGTATTATTAATCAGAGATGTAATGACTCAGTTTTTACCTTATTATTAAACAGAAATGTTTAAAGATCACTCAGTCAGTATTATTAATCAGAGATGTAATGACTCAGTTTTTACCTTATTAAACAGAAATGTTTAAAGATCACTCAGTCAGTATTATTAATCAGAGATGTAATGACTCAGTTTTTACCTTATTATTAAACAGAAATGTTTAAAGATCACTCAGTCATTATTATTAAAAAAGAGATGTAACGATCAGTTTTTTTTTTTAATGTTGGAAAAAGAAAGTGAGCAATTTGATTTTTTTTTCACTCTTTAAAAATTGAAAAAAGGAAGGAAATGACTTGTTTTAAAGCCAGTATAGATGAAGATGTGCATCTAGGTAAGTAATTTCCAGCAATATTAAGATAAAGAAGAAGGAATGGAACAAAATTGAATTACTTGGAAGAAATTATTAACAATTATATAAAAATGATATTATTATATCTTACTGTGCATAATACCATAAATTTGCATTGCTAAAACCATTTTTTCTGCTTCATGGATTAATACAGAATGGGTTAAAATCACTAATCTACTGTGGACTCATATACCAATCAAATAATAACCAACAAAATGATAGAGTTTGAAGCCAACCACAAGCTATATGAAATGCTTCTTTTCTGGATCCTGGTCTATTCTAGGATCATTACCTTTGGATGGATGGAGAAGAGGAAAGAAGAGGAAAAGAAAATATATAAAAGCCATATATAGCCAAATTTCAAGCTATGAATCAAATTTTTGTTAAAGTTTTCCTCAGTCATCTAAAGTGTCTAAAATGATTTTTTAAAGAGGAGAGACAAGAAAATCCACCAGTTCATACCTATCTAAAAGTATTTATAATAACTCTTTTTGAATTGGTGGAATGAAGCCAATCAACGAATTCAGCATTATCAAAAGTATCAACAATAAATCATTTTAAAATTGAAGAAATAAGCAGATCAATTAATTCATGTTTATCTTAAAGTATCTGCAAGAACTTTTTTTTAAATGGAGCAAAGACAAGCAGTCTGAAAATTCAAACTCAGGACATTTATAAGAAGTGAATGTGATCGGGTAACTATGAACTTTCATTAACAGATCTTTTATTATTGCTTATTAAAAGTAAACCTTAATTTATTGTTCAAGGCATTATTTTTTCTTTTGATACAGAAACATTAAGGGCTTGTTTATCTATAGTTATTCTCAATATCACATAACATAACACAAATACATTTTAAATCTTTAAACTTAAATGTTCATTTTTTTTTATTATATTGTAATATTGAAATGTTTTTTTTTAATTGTTCTTCAGTTGTTATGATAATGAGCAACCTATAAATATATGCATTTATAATGTTTTTTTTTATTTTATCTTGTTGTATATTAAAATTGATATAATGTATTTTATTTTATTTTGCTAAAAGGTTGCACGAATATTTTTATATATATGTAATTTATGTATTAATCTCTAATATAGGGGTATACATTTTAAACATATATGTTAACATTACCAAATGTGTGTGCATGTGTAATTGCTTATACAAACACGTCAAAAGAATAGGTTATACCTAGTTAGTTTAAAAATAGTAAATTATAAAGCAGGAATCACATTTGAATGGAAGTGAAATAAAACACACAAGTTACATATGAAATTTATTTTTATAATATAATAAGTTAGGAAAGTTTTAAGTAAGCATTCCATAATATATATATATATTTTTAAATGTCATTTTAAGCCAGCTTATTTTAAAATATCCAAAATGACAAACTTATATATTAAGTTTATTTGGTTGTGCTTATATAATTTTTTGTATTAGTTCTATATTGAATTAATGTAATAATAAGCCATTTATCTAATTAATAAATTTGATTTTAAAGAAAGAAAGAGTAATAGTATCAATAAAATATAATTATATATATTAATTGGTTTCCTAGTTCTTATTAAAAAATATTGTTGTGTGTTTCTTGTCTTGATCCTATCATTTTAATTCATCATCATTGCTCGCAGATATTAAGTATCATCGGCATTCTAAATATTGAGCAATCACTTGCTAATATTAAGCGCTTGCAAAATGTTAATTAAACTAAAATGTTGATTTACATTGAGGTATTTAAGGGTTAAGCTTGATAATAACCAAGTTTTAATAATTATAGGTGTATAAAGAAAGCTAAAATTATGTTGTGTCCATGAATTATGATCATCCTCATCAAAGATGGATATCGTATTATTGATTAAAATGTTTTAAATAATACTATACAAGAGTTATGATTGCCATCATCATCATTAATAAATTATAATCATTAAATCTAATGTTTAGCATAATTAATATATGAAGTAAATAAAGATTTATAAAAAGATGAATATCATGCATAGAGATTCATGATGATCATTCATCATCACTAGTATTATTAAATCCTGGTTTTAACTATAAAAGTATTTTAGTAAATAACTATAAACTTATATAAATGCTAGTAAATGTAATATTTAAATCTCAGTTTGAAATAGGATAATTTTTATTAAATGCATATGAGTTTATAAAGATTAATTTATTGTTGTGGGCTTATTAATAAGCTATGGCTAGTATCATCATCACTATTATTATCATTATTATTATGATATCACTATTATTATCATTCATCATTATTATCATCATCATTATCACCTTTATATTGTGATAAATAATCTAGTTAAATGGCCATCAATATTAATAATGGTTTTCACGATGCTTGTTTAGAAGCCATTAATAAGATGATACTTGTCTATTCATCAATATACATAAAATGAGCTAGCAATGTCTATAAGAATCTTTGTCTATAATATAAATTTTGGTAATATTGGGATCTTGTAATTTTATCAATATAGATAAAATGTAAGAATGTCATTTTTTCATTAGTCATGTGTGATAAAAATGTACCAAATGAGTTTGAACTCAGTACACTCTAAACAGATATTTATCTAGATTTAAAACAATCTCATGGTGCTCGTGGGAAAACACATATACTTAGCTAAACTAAATAAAGAGTGATATAATCCCTTTCCAACTTCATAATATTAACTTTATATAATATATATTTTATAAGTTGTCATGAATAGCACCAGTGTGTGCATGTGACCATGAATGGTCTTATATGGTTGGAAAGAAGAATAGGAAGGATTCTTTGTTAAAAGAACCTAGTATGGGAGATAAGCATAATGCACCCCAGGAATCTCAAAGTGGGTAATTTTATTCAGTTGCTATATTTAATATTCTTTTCTTTGATGACAATGGCCAGTATGTTTTATTGTTCAAAGGACATCCCCAATATTTAGATATTATTAAATCTTTAATGATGATAGTTTTAATTGTCACTGTTGTTATTTTATATGGAGAAATGAGATAACTTATTTATTTCATTACTAATGTGACAGAATTAATGTTTAGGATAGTTGCAATCAGGCTATAATGTTATATTTAATTAATTAGAAATAGACACCCAGATAGAGCATGATATGAATATATTCTTATTTATATGTTAACATCATCCTTATTTAATTATAAATTGTATTTTGGCTAACACAGTGAATTCATTTCTCATTTAGTTTACTTGGTTACAAATGATGAACCGCTGCAGCATATCATTATCCTGTTTAGTGTTTGGTTATTGAATTATGGCAACTATCATTTCATCACTCATCTATTTATATATACTCATATATACTACTATATATATATATATATATATATATTTTTTTAATTTTTTTTTTTTTAATTTCCTACAATATATATATATATATATACACAGATGCACCTGGATAACATTTCAATTATATCTGTAGCTTGTGAAAATCTTCGTTTTAATATATATATATATATATGTGTATGTGTTTGTTTATATATGTCAGCCATCTCTTCATATATGCAATTGTATCTGAATGTATATCCTAATGTGTGTGCATTCTGTATTCATACTATAGTTTTGTATATAACGTTATATAATATACAAGTACGTATTCATGTTTATACATATATATTTATATCATGACAATAAATATTACAAAAATACAAAAATTATATGCTTATTATAATATATTTAAAACTATGTACTTATTTTGTTAAATTTGATAGATGTATTTATTATATCTTCACTACTTTCTACTATTATTTATTTTGTATTAGGTCATTATATAAATATCACTAGGAAGTTTATTTGCATTTCATGTTATAAATTTTATTTCAAAAAATATTTTTAATTAATAATTTGATTATATATATATATTGAAGTATTTTATAATTTTTGTAATATATATTAAGTCTAGAATTGTAGTTGTACAATTTATCATAGAGAAAACTATAAAAATTGAAGTATTGAAAATCATGAATCCAATAAAGAAGACAAATAAAAGATTGAATGTTTTTTGTGTACACATTAGAGGTTATTATTAATTTTGTTTAATAATATAAGAGAAAATACATGATCATTTTGAAATTAAAACTGTAACATTAATTCTGTATAAAATTTAAAAAAAATTGTGTGAGCGTGCATGAAAAAAAAAACTATTCATATATAAATTCAGTAAAGATGTCTTATTATCTGAATATTTTTTTTTAAATCTGAATTATTAAATCACTTTTAAGGATTTAAATCCAATTTTCTATCGCAATTATCTAAATATAATAAAAATGTGGTAAAACAATATATGTATAAAAAGAAATTAATTGCATTATATTTTTATAGTTAACTAAATCATCTACAAATTTCAACTTCGTCATTTATAAAAGCCATAACTCTTTCAGATCCTGTTTATATAATTGGATATTATTGAAATCAAAATGGGAAAATAAGAAATGAAAATGTATTTGTTTGTAAAGTAAATAAATTATTTCTTGTTTTTATTTTAATAATAATTTTCATGAAGGTAAATATCAATTGTTAAATTTAAACTTTAGTTTTTACTGAACTAAAAATAAATTTTTAATGCTGAAAAGAAAAAAGAATGCATAATTTCAATAATGTTATTTCATTTTATAATCAACTTGTTAATTAAAGGAGTCAGAGACTGATTGAAGGAAAATGTGTTATCCCTATCCATTAAACAAGTCAACATATATTTGAGTTTATATAAATTATTGCATGAAAATGGAAGTGTATCTGCTATACCAAATATGATAACTTGGAAAATATGATAATCTAGCATTAATTGTGTATATTTCCCAGTAATCATGGAAAGTTTTATAAATGATACTTACCTATAAATATTAATAATTTCTATTTTGTTTTGGTAAGTATGACAAATAATGATCAATTTATAGACAAATAATTTTTTGAATTGAAGGTAATATATATTGTACCAATATAAATAATTGCAGCCAGAATTATCTACAATTATAAAAAATAAATCTGCATGGTTAAATAAACAACAAAGTTACATACATTTACTGATAAATATATAAAGTGTCTTTCACAACTTTTAAGTACACTGATTTAAAAAAATTACAAAGAAAAAAATCTATCTATAAATATTAATCATACTATTAAATATTTTGATAAATGAAATATATTTTTTAAAGGTGAAAAAATATAATTACAACTGCTATTATGTAAGGGATGAGAAAAATATTGGTTTCACCGCTACACAAATGAATGTAATTTGCACCACTTATGAAAATGCATAGTATTTGATGATCCTTTAAGATTTTCTTACTACAGAGAGTATTAAAATAATTTTCTGTTTCTTATAATATATTAAATGGTAAATCTGAATATATTATTAAAAATCGTAGTCACTAAAATTAAAAAAGCTATTGAACAAATTTAGAAGTCTGTAATATTTATTTCCTTTTTTCCTACCCCTAACATAAAATGGTATAATTTAAAAATATAGATTAAATTATTTGTTTCCACATATTTTTTTTATAATTAGTAAGACATTTTCAGATAAAACTGACAGGGCTGCTGTTTGAAAAACATCCATTGAATACTGTTATAAATGAAAAATAACAATTGGGGTATACATAGGATTGAAATGAATGACAGTCTAATCTATTCTAAGTCTTAACTCAATAAGTAGTGTTGTTGTAATCCCATGATGAGAAATTACTTGTTAAAATATTATTCCATTCTGTAGATTTGTCTTGCTGACATTGTATATTTTCAATTCTAAATTTCCCAATAGCAAGTATAACATTAGTTATCAGAATACTATCTACTATGTGTCTAGAAAACCAATAACCATACCAGTCAAAATATTCAGACTGTTACAATAAAATCCAGAGACTAACACTGAAGTTTTCTAAAGTCAGTCATTGCTACATTAATCATGTCATGAGGAAAAAAGTTGACTGTGCCATAAAATCTTCCAATGTCTACTTTATACTCTGTCTAATGTCAATAATGTGTAAGGAAGACAAGTATCATAAAGTATAAACTAATAAAGAATTATTCATAAAAATAGTAAAAGACCAATACCTTCAAAATCCATGGTTTCAAACTTTTCAAATTTTACATTTGTTAAGATATTATCAATATAGTTATCATAAACATCTAAATTTGAAATATCTTTAATAATTATTATTTTTTATTATCTTTATTATTTTGTATTATATTTATTATACTTAGTAATATTTTCAAATTCATAAGCAACAACTTTATATATCTATTGTTAATACTTTAAACATGCTTTAACCTGTATTCAATGCACTTTAAAATTCATAATAATCAAGCATATTTTTCCAACAGAAGGACCTTTCAAACCACAACCCAAGATATTGACTTTTATAAAGATAAGAGTGGCTGTCTTATCTTAAACCTAAATTTCCACTTATATAGATGAATCTGAAGCATCTTGATTTGGAAGTGTGAAGTAGTTGCATTCTCCACTGTTTAAGGCAACTATATTGGCAAAATATGCTTGATTATTATAAAGTGCATTGAATACAGGTTAAAGCCTGTTTAACGTATTTACATATGCTTTATGTGTGCTCAATAAATTAATATCTATTGTTAATAAATTGTTAACTTATTTTTTTTATTACACAATTTAATTTTTATTTGTTTATCTAACTCACTCCAAATATTATGTTAATAATATCCACACCTCTGAGAAATCATGCAATCAAATAGGGAACTTCCAAAGATAATGATAATAATTTATAAATGACGGTGATCGAGTGCTGATAAGTTTTCCAAAAGTAAAGTTTCTGCTTAGAAGGTTTGAAGCCTTAAAGTTTTATTTTTTATTTATTGAAAGTAGAAAAACAAATTAAAATCATTTGGGAGTAATTAGTTTAACCATCAGTGCTAGGTTATAAGCCATCATCACTATCATCATTACAGATGTTTGGTTAATGTTATTGTATACATTTGAAATTGATCACTTTTATTGAAATGTATATTACTTATTTTATAAATATTTATTTTGGTTACTTGAAAAATTCAAAAATTTCCATCATAATATATAATACATACTTTTGATATCAGTTTAAATTTATTTGTGATCATTAATAAAATAATATCAGTAATATATGTGTATTTCATTTACCTATATTTCACTGTTATATATATATTGTGCCCTTGTCTGTAGGTCATAGGTAGGGTAGAAAGGTCAATTATTAAAAAATTTTAAATTTTGAGTTATATTTTTAAGATATAAATAATAATAAGAGAATGAGATTTTATAGTACAATTTAAAGCTAAAAATACCTGGTAGGTAACAGTGTAATATATTATTTTAAAAGAAAACATTTAAATAAAGCTTAATCAGATCATTGCTTATGGTTGTGAAAGCTGGCCATAAAAAATAATACAGCTATAGATAGTTAAAGGTATATCAATTATTTAGTATAATATTTAAAAACTAATAAATTAAATAAATGAAATGTAATGTTATAATTGTGTTTAAAAATCAAAATTAATAGATTGTGTTTTAAAATAAACTGTGGGATGGTGAGAGTTATATTTAGTTTAACATTTTAAAATTATTTTCTAAATTTTTTATAAAATATATCAGTTTTGGTAATTTAGACCGAGACGTAAATAAAAAATCATTTGATAAAAGTTAGTAGACACGTGACCGTATATTATATGCCTTCACACACTCTTGTTAAAATAATAATAAACTGTGTGAATTTAAAACTAGATATAATTGCCATCGATCTTTAAAATGAAAGTTATAAATATTAAATATTGTTTTAATAATTATTTTAAAACTTAGATAATTTTTTATAAAAACTATAATTGAATTTAATAATATTGGTATAAATAATTCCAGACATTACGTCATCAATTCTTAATTTTGCAACATTCATTCTGTTATCAAAATAAAATGAATAAATTGTTCGCGCTAAAATAAATATTAACCAATCAAAGGATGTAAAATTAGCAGACAAAAATCTAAGAATTATACAGAGCGGGAGAAGTAATGTGAAAGTGAAAGGGAAAGTAACACTTTTGATAGCTGAAAAACATCGTAGCTGAAAGTAATATAAATCTATAATTTCGTATTATTATAAAAATTATTCGGTAACATATAATATATTTTTGACTGCAAAGACATGAATTTCTAATTTTATAAGTGATCTTACCAGGAAATTTTATTCAAATTTAACCAGAAAGCCTACAGTAACATGGAAATACAAGAAAAAATATTTAAAGTGATTGCTGAAAGAAAAATAATGGGAAAGTATCTTAATGCCACTTTAGTTGTGCTCAACCTGAAACTTAATCTTATAACTGAAAGGAATACAATTGGGACGATATGTGAAAATATGAAAAAGAAGCTGCTGATTGTCAAGAACAATTTATGACGACAAATTTACAGAGCTATCTTAAAAATAAGTTATACTTCTCTATGAGCAAAATTTTAATATGCGTCCTATTATCAAGAAAAATAATAATGAAGAAAAGAACGTTTATTTTGTAAAGAAAACATTATTAAAAGATATATTTCCAGAATTGTGAAATAAAGGAAAGTAAAAAAGATTAAAGTGCTATAAGTATTTTATGGCAAGGTGCCTAAAACTTTATCTTATGAGCAAAAATATTATAAAATATTCAATGAAGAAAAATGCTTGATTAAAAATGTTAAAATTAAATTGCTCAAATAAATGAAAATGGATCCATGGAAACCAAAATTTTATTGAAGATTTTAAAAGTCCGTACAAGATGCATCGGGGGAAACCAGACGCGCGGGAAAAAGCTAGTAAACTATGTTGGAGACATCAAGAATTAATAAGTGTATAAAATATTGAGAAAACTAAGGATCATCGTCAATGAAGATTATTAAACAGAGTTATTTTTTTTTTAATAGAACATTAAGTGACTGAAGGAAAAAATAAAGTATATTTTTTTTTTAGCTTTACGATGAACAATTTGCAAGCAAGTTCAACAAAGCAGTATCGTAAATATAATTTAATATTTTTATTTGATTGTATTTAAACTATAAAAATTCTATATTAGCTTAGGGAAACATATAAACATGAATTTAAGAAGAATGAGTTTTTAAATATAATAGCTTAATAGAATAATAGAAATATTATTATAAAAATAAAATGTATGTATGGAAGTTTTAAATATCTACAAGAAGTAATGGAATGGTGAAGCCTTCAGAATACGATCAAGAAGATAGAAATCGTTATTGGTAATTGTGATATTATTGATAATGCATAATGTATTTTTTTTTAGGTCATCTATTAATGAAGAATGATGTATGAAAGTTTTTAAATTATAAGTACACATTTTATCCAACATTAAAACATATATTTGAGATAGTAGTAATTTTAAATGTGCATGCAATAAGTTGTTTTTAAAATATAATAATAAGTATCATAATGATTATGTGATTCTTTTGAACTTTTATGTTTGCAAAATATTCAGATAATTTTAAAATAGTTGGTATATTATAAATATACGAGATAAGTAGTAAAAGATTTTCTTAAGAATAGCTGTATAGTTTGAACTAAAAATGAATTTTATTATTGTTAGAAATGTAGACAGAAATTTGTCGATGTATTGCATAGATAAATCTAGAGAAATAAAATCGGATAGTGACTTGGTAGTACTGGTGTAGAGGAAACCAAGATGATGTTTTTTGCCAAGAAATAATAAAATCAAATATTTGGATCATAGTATTTTGTGTGATTTCAGTATAGCTAACTAAGTCCTATCACTGAACACATATTTTGGACAGTGTTTTTGCATATTTTAAACTTTTTTGATGTTATATAAAGCTGAAGGAATAGCTTTAGCATCACTCCTATAGTAGAGGTGGATAGACAGATAAAGGTCACTCCTCTATGGTGTTCTTTAAATTCACTGTGCCATCATTGTCAAGTTTTAAAACGGATAATATTCTAGTTGTTTTGATCCTGCGCATCTATTTCGCTATCCTTGTTTCATGAATATACATCGTCAGGAAGATATTTTATAGAAATGATACATAAAATAGAAATGAAGCTAGGTTGTCGTTATGTAAGAATAGTTATTTACTAGAATGAGTTAGAACTGTTATTTTAAAAATGAAAGTATAAATGTCATAAAGAGATGAAGAATCATATGATATAGTTTTTTAAAAGTAATTATGAAATGAATATAAGATTTTAAAGGAAAAATCTAAACAAAGTTTTAAAAGTGATAATAAAATTTTAATATTTTATATGATATTAAAAATAGAGATTGCATGTTGGTTGAAAAATGATTCAATAATGTGTAACTGATATATGTATTTGTGCATGGTTTGTTGATGATTGGAATTACCATACGAAGCAAAGGCTTGGATAAGTATTGGATTAATAATTATTGTATAGTCAATAATAAAACGGAACATCAAATGTCAAGAAGGGTTTGAATCTTTAGGATTCCATACGAATAATAAATAATAAAATAGAATTTTATGATCTTGTATAATTTTTACTATGAAGGTAAAAAATTTTGTAAAAATATAATTTAAAAAATTAATAGAGATATAAAGTATTAATGATAATTATTGATAGATACATTTTGTAACAAGCTAAACTAAAAACAAATAGCTAATAAAAATAATACTGTATAAGAGTTTAAAAATAAAATAAGTAGAAATTTAATGTTAAGAGATAAACTAGTAAAGTAATTTTGTAACAGGAAAGTAGGGATATCCGATGTACATAGTGTAAATATTGTTATTTGTATAATTATTAATAAACTATGTTGTAAATTTATTTGTAAGCTTCGTGTCCTAGTTTATTATTTCTCCACATAGAATGCATGATATCGCAATACACATTTATAATTGCAACAAACATATAATTTCGCACAAAGTAGATAAACATAAAAGTGTTATAATAATTCTTGAAAATTTATTTGTATAACAAAATTAAAGGATTATAATTATATCGTTTATTGGTCATAAGTTGGTTGCCACAATATTAAATTATATGCTAATATTACAACACGTATTTTGATTGTCAGATTATTAAATACTACCACGAACGTAATATTTATTTATTTATTTCATTTAAGAAGAAATAGGATTACATTATACTATTATTATCATTATTCTTATTTATTATTGTTAGTTGTTACGTAGTGAATTTATGACATAAAATTCCCTTCTCATAGTTTACTACCGTAATTTAAATCAGTTTAAATGCAATTTATGAACCTGAGATTTATTTGATTTGATTTTATTTCATTTATTTACTTAAATTATGTAATTGAGCTAGATTATTATTTTAATCGTAATGCAAAGAGCTTGGAAAGTCATAAGAATACCATAAGTTGATTATTTAGCATAGTGTTCTTATGCCATTGGGATAGTATCATGTGGATATATCTCAATGTAGTCTGTCTCGCTCCCCGTGTCGTCGCTCCATGTCTCATGAAGATAATAAAATTTTAATAATATAACTGTATTTATATTTTAAAGTTTAGAGCTAGTAATAATCATTTTTGGTAAATTAATTTCATTGATTCATTTTATTAAGACTGAGCTAGAGAGAGAACCCCGGAATATATTTTAAACATTATTATGATGGATTGTTTTCTATGGAGTGGAGGCGACGACGGGGGTGGAGGGTACAATATATATATATATAAAGTAGTTTTGAAAGAATAATCTAATCTACCTTTAGACTTATATTTTCATTAATTATTTGTTTGAAAATTTAAATGTAAAAATCTTAAGTTCAAATATAAACAATATTTATCATATTTTTCAAACGAAAATGGAAAATATTTATAATTACTGTTAAATATAATAAATCGATCAGACTTATTTACTATTTATCAAACTTATGCTTATTAGTAAGTATGCATAATTAGTAGTAAGTATACATATTTTCCAATTTATCATATTTAAAGAGACGTATATAAGACAAAACATATTTATTTGTTTATTAGTTCATTTTTAGTTCTCTTCAGTGGAGGATGGAATTGTATCAGCTGAAAGTAAAATTCATTCACTAGTTACAAATGTTTGAAGTTGTCAGAAATATAACATACCTTAAGAAGTAGCCACTGTCTCTTCAAAGAAAAAATGTAGGAATTTATATACTATAGAAACAAAGCCAAATCAGCAGTGAGAACTGCAATTTATCATTATCATGTTTCAATTACAAACACAAAAAAAAATATTTACCATTAGATTGAATTGCAACATTGGTTGCTAATTTTCAATCTTAATTGATTTGTTTGGCTCTGTCTCTAAATATAACATCTAAAGAGAAGAGGCTATAAGACCCTAAGATCTTAAAAGTGTTTTGTAACTTGCCTTTTGTCTGCACTAAGTGATAAAAAATGTCCTGAGACAATAATCCATCTACCAAACAAAAAGCTAGGGAGAAAAAAAAAACAATCAGATCCGGATTAATGCAAAATATCATGAAAAATATAAATTAGTAATAGAATAAAATTCAGCAAGTTCAAGATTTGAAAGAGAGGCTTACAAATTAAAAAAAAAAGTATCCTGCAAATAGGGTAACAATTTGTATTCTTTCAAATCTGCCTTTTAAAATTAAACGATGTGTAGTAAAATTAAAATAGTAATGTGGTATGAAAAGTTATTCAAGAAGGGAATGAGTAAGACTAGAATTATTATTATATCTCCAAAACTAGCATTTAATTATTAATAGGTTAATTTTCAATTATTTCTTTCTCTGTTTTGAATAATTTATAAAATATGCATTTTCATTTATATATTTTACACATTTTTTATTCACTGAAACACAGGCTTATTATATACCTGTGTCTATATATGTAATATATAGGGTATATGAGCACAGACATTCACACCACACACCACTCTCCACACTATCTCATAACACTGATACACTTGAACACATATATGTTGAAAAGGTAAATAATCACTAATATACGTATTGCATGCTAAACCAGCAATCATCAGTTGGTCCAGATTACTATCTCTACACATATATGCTATAAGTGCTCAGATATATATTAAGATAGCCAATCTTCATACTTTAATGGACAGGCTTCAATCTACTCCACACTCCAAATCTTCAATTGTTCATCCAATTAAAAATCTGATAATGGAACGCTCAGAGGCCACCCTGAGGCCGAGATTGTACATGATGGGTCATATTGACCTATGGTCAACATGGGTGTGACAATAATCTCGGCTTCAGTATGGCCTTTGAGTGTTCCATCATCAGATTTTTAATTGGATGGACGATTGAAGAGTTGGAGTGTGGAGTAGATTGAAGCCTGTCCATTAAAATATGAAGATTGGCTATCTTAATATATATCTGAGCACTTATAGCATATATGTGTAGAGATGGTAATCTGGACTAACTGATGATTGCTGGTTTAGCAAGAAATATGTATATTGGTGATTATTTATCTTTTCAACATATATGTGTTTAAGTGTACCAGTGTTATGAGATAGTGTGGAGAGTGATGGCTGGTGTGAAAGTCTGTGCTTATATACCCTATATATTATATTTTTATTATGAAATATCAAACATCTTTTATTTTAAGTTAATATTTCATCAAGAGCATGTGTATAATTAACAAATAATGCCATGCAATACATGTATACTGTATATCTTTGAAGATGTTGAATAAGGTATAAATGAAATATAAAATCCATCCAGATATATAGCAATTAAATACGAATTTGTATATGCCTGAAATTTTGTTTTCATTTTAATAATTTGTTAATTTATTTTGAAATCAAAAAGTCGTACTTCTATCCATTCATTATTCAATTTTCTGCCTGAGTATACAGCATACTATTGATTTATTCATGTGATTGTAGGTTAACTAATGTGTAGAATACAGCATAAAGTACTTAGCTATTAAATGAGAAACTTTTAGATTACATTTTGAGGCTGTACAGAAATCAAGCCAGACAAATTTCTAATATCCTCTTAATACATTATTTTCATTGCAATTGTTATTACTATGTGATTATTCATATGGTAAAATGAATATAGATAGATTGCACATCAACATAAATTAGCCAGTGTAGTCAGTTTTTTAAATCTCTGACTTTAAATTCAAAAACCATCATAAACATCTTCTCTGTTACCAGATAATTCTTAAATAAAATATCAATTGAGAATTTTTAAAGTTATCATGTGGATGAATGATCCTTTTTTTCTATAGACATTTACAATCATAGCAGACTGTAAAATCAAAAGTTCAGTCAGCATTTGGTGCCAATGATGGAGGAATACTGACTCTGACTGCAATTTGTTTGTGACAACCTCAGATCACTTTTAAGTAAAATAAGATGGGAAAAAATTGACTAAAAATTAAAGATTTTTAATCTTTGTGAAGTTAGAAAAAAAGTAGATAATTATTTAATTTGAAAAGTAGACATATACTTTATTATAAAGTTACAATGATTGGAAGCAAAATGGAATGGGATTTATTATAAATAAAAAAATAAAAGAACAACTATTATAGATTCAGTGTGGCAAAATTAGATATGCAAATTAATGAAGAATACTTAATCTAGATGATTCAGGTATATGCTTCAGTAAATTCTTATTGTGATGAAAAAATAAAAGATTTTCATATTGTTGTATAAATGCTTTTGATCAAACCAAAAAAAAAAAAGCAAAATTATCATGAGAGATTTTAATACTAAGGTTCATAAATAATTAAAAAAATGAAAATAAAGTACATAAATTTAGTTATAATGACAGATAGAGACTCATTGAGTTGACAGAAATAGAAAAAACTGCATATTATAAATTCTTTCTTTAAAAAAAAAGGTCATATGGAAATGGACATTGAAACATCTAAATGAAAGTATAGCAGAATTGGATTATAATTTGATTTCCCATATTTCATGATTGTAATGTTTTTAATAAATTCAACAAAGGGAGTGATTATCAATAAATGATATGTAGTATACACATTAATGCAAAACTATTTAATAATCGCTATTCCTAATCTTCAGAAACATTAAAATGAATTTAAATTTGTACTTGAACTTTAAAGATGGTTCATATTTGACTGAAATCAATAATATAACTAATATTTTGTTGAGACCTGCAAAAAAATATATAGCTGTATAAAAAAACAGCAATTTACGAGTAAATTGTCTGTAACATTACATAAGTTGTAAAAAAAAAAGAAATTGATTTTTTTTTAAAAAAATGTTAATAAAAATTGAATATTAAGAGTTTGTAACATGCCATGAAAAACAATTAATAGTGATTTTTAATTGGCAAGAAAAGCTATAGAAGATGAAAAAAATACACTATAATCGTGAATACTTTAATTTATTTTTTATATTTACTAAATACATTGTATACATGAGGATGGTCTACATTACTAATACACACACGCGCGCGCGCGCACACACACACACACATATATATATATGTGTGTGTGTGTGTGTGTGAGCTATGTGATGTGTTTAACTGCAAAATAATATTATCACAAATTTCATAAAAAAATTAATATATAGGAGATCATCTGAGAACAAAATAAAAAAAAAAGTTCGAATCAGTACAGCTCTCTAACTTTTTACTGATATTTGCTTTTATACATTTCCTGTATTAGTGGATATAAAATGTTTTAAATTACATTCAGAGGTAATTTTATTTACAAGATATTTTAGTCATCATTTACAGAACTACTTTCAAAGTTTCAAAAACTAATGTGATTTCTATGTTTCATGATACTCCATAAAAAAAAAAACAAAAAAACAATTTATATAATGCTTCACGATAATTTTAACAAAAATATAAATGTTTTAAAGGATTCACATAAAAAATAGGTTTAATAATCTTATTCAATTTGTTACTAAATATTAGAAAAACATTTCCATTAACTTAATTGTAACTATTTTTTTTGAAATTTTATATGGCCTTTATATTTTTAAAACATTGTAAAAATGTATGCTTGTAATACAGAGAGCATACCAGTAGCTCAAACAAGCTCTTAATTAATAAGTGTGGTATAAAAAAATATTTAAAATTTCTATCCAGAACACTCTCATCTCCAGACCAGCTGTTTTCATGCTTATGGCTCACATCAGTGGAGAGCTAGAATGTTTGGACACTATATCTAAACTATAAACTCAAAACCCAGCACTTATTTCATATGTATATTTAAGTAGAAACTCTGAAATTTTTGGACATGGAAATGTCTTTAAACCCAGCTATCTAACTTAAATAGCTATATGGGACTGAACTAAACTCAGATCTACCATATTTTAATAGCCTCAGCATAGCCAAAGCCAAAAGCAAGTCATATATAACATGATATTATTTTTATAAGCTTGTAGTTACCAAAATGCAATACAGAGAATGTACCAATAGCTCAAACAAGCTATTAATTAATAAGTGTGGTATTAGAAAATATTTAAAATCGTTATCCAGAACACTCTCATCTTCAGACCAACTGATTTTCAGCTTATGGCTTACATCAGTGGAGAGCTAGAATATTCGGACACTAGATCTAAAATATAAACTCAAAACCCAGCACTTATTTCATTTGTATATTTAACTAGAAACTCTGAAATTTTCAGACATGAAAATGTCTTTAAATCCAGCTACCTAACATAAATAGCTATATGGGACTGAACTAAATTCAGATCTACCATATTTTAATAGCTTTAGCATAGCCAAAGTTTTAATGGTAAAATTATAATAATTAAAAAAGCAAGTCATATATAACATGACATTACTTTTATAAACTTGTAGTTACAAAAATTTCAGAGTTTCTACTTAAATATACATATGAAATAAGTGCTGGGTTTTGAGTTTATATTTTATATCTAGTGTCTAAATATTTTAGCTCTCCACTGATATGATCCATAAGCTCAAAACCAGTTCATCTGGAGATGAGAGTGTTCTGGATAAAGATTTTAAATATTTTCTCAAACCACACTTATTAATTAAGAGCTTGTTTGGGCTATTGGTACACTCTCTGTATTGCATTTTTGTAACTACAAACTTATAAAAATAATGTCACATTATATATGACTTGCTTTTTTAATTATTATGTATTCTTGTGTATGTTCAATAATGACATAACAATAGAAAAAATGTGCATTATCATAGAAGAGCTATAAAAATAGTTTAAATAATTTTGAAGTAATGTCTATTTTATGTAAATATTTATACTTAATTACTTATTTGTCTGATATTAATAGGACATATATTTCAAATGATCCTATATAATCATATCATTACCATAACATATTTACTTGTATTAACATTATTCATATATCATTATAAAGACTTAAAATTATAATGATAAATAAACTGTCTGAAATGATCCTAATCTGATTTTCAAAATCTTTTGATAGATCACAAACAGGCTTAGAGTTTTCTTTCTAGTAGTCATGCCAAGGCTCATTCAGTTTTTTAATCCAATAATAGTATTCAATGATATCTAATTATTATTAATAAGTAATCAGTCTGAGTTGATCAAATAAGTGCCACTTTAATGATTGCAATAATAAACAAAATATGATTATGATTTAATTCAGCTTTACTATTATTGGAACAGATATCCCATTTTATGGTTATCAGATCAAAGTTACCTTTATTCTCTATAATCATTTATTTATTTTTTTTATATCCAAATAATATTAGTTTCTAATTAAAATTACTAATATATTATTTTATTTTTGATTTGATTTTGTTGTTCAGGGCTTTAAATGAAAATTTACTTAAAATTCAAACAGTGGACATAACAGAATTGAATTGAATTCCATGAATTTTGAGATCCAAAGTCAACCATTGTTATATTTTATTTAACTACACAGACCCAATGGGAGTTCCATATGAAATTCAAGCATTAGAAGTTATAGAAATGGGGCCAATGTTGGATTTTAAGTTTTAGAGCCTGTCAGTCTACTACTTCATTAAACCATCCAGAGCAAAAATTATCAAATGGTTTCTTGTTTGATATTTCATATGATATTCGGATACCAAAATTGATCTCAAATTCATGAGTTCACTGCTTCATCATTACATTAATATGTGAAGAGCAAAACAATCAAATGACTTGGTGTTTAGGGTTCTTATGAGTTTCAAGCATCAGAAAGGATAGACATTTGGTCAATTCATGGTTCTTAAAGTTCTAGAGTTCAGCACTCTACAACTGCACTAAACTACAAAGGCTTAGTATAATATTTTAAGTTGTAATAAAATTACACGTTTTAGAAACATTACTGTAGCTGATTTATGCTATAATATTTTCTAGTGTTACAATGTAAAGTATAATAAAATTATTTGTTCAAATTAAATTGTGTTTATATTAAATTTTAATATTTTATATGTGTCTACATGAATATAAGTTAATTTCAATGTCCAAAAACAAATAGAATAACTCTATAGTAGAGTAATATAACTAACCAATGATATTTGATAATCATTCATCATAATTTTCCATTGTTTATCATTTTTAACACAACTTATTCTAACATTTCAAGTATAGATTCTAAATGTTTTATTTGTAACAATCTAAATCATTTATTACAATCTGAATGCAAATTCTAATTTATGCTATATTGTGTTATTGTTTTTTTAAATCATTTTTTTTATATTTATAATATTATTCTATTTTAAATTACTTATATTATTATGTTATTTTAATTTTGTAAATTTATATCTTTAAATTAAAATAAAATTATTGATTATTTTTTTTGTAAATATAGATTATATCAATTGTTATCCAATATTTATTTTAAAATAGCTTTTTATGCTATTGTTTTTTAGACTTGTGTAATTAAAAAGAAATCATTATTAAAATTCTATCTTTCTTAATGGCACTTTTTGCTGTTATTGTAATTTTGTAAAGCTGTCTTAAATAATTTTTTTTAATAAATATATATTGTTTTACAAATTATTTATTCAGATAATTCAATTGATGTTTATCTTTAAGCATTATTATTATTTCAATATGTTTTTATTAATTTAAATCCAAATTATTTGATCGAATTAGGTATTTTAATTGTATAATTTTTGCGTTATGATGATGATAAAATTTTAAAATAACTTTTTTAGAAAACCAAATAAAAGATTATAAATGTATGAAATATTTTGCAGCATTTAGTATAAACTGAATCCAGATATATTGTAAAGCCAGAGTTTATGAAGTTAAAAAAATAGGAATAGATATAATAAACAATCAGAAAAAAGTAGTAAATTTTCAAAAATAAAGGATGCGTAATGGCTGCTGATAAAAATTAATAGTTGGTTGCTACTACTAATAAAATGATACAATTTGCTTCTTCACCTCAAAAAGGAGAGGTTTATACATGTTTCATTTTGTAGCTTCTAAAGAATTGATAGTTATTGCTCAATTTATTTTCAGTCATTTGATAGTTACGGAAATGACGAAAATTAACAAACAAAATAATGAATGGATAAGAGTCAAGGTAAAATTGGAAAATAAAATTAAATGCAATATAATTTAATTGAGTTTTATAGTGAAGAATTGGAACAAAAGTAAAATAATGAAGAAAAAATAAAATTGCAAAAAAATATGTTTTAGATGTAGAATTGGAGGAGATGAAAGATTGATAAATTTTACAGGGAAAAACATAGATTGGCAGAAGAGATTAATTTTAAGACATTTTTATATAAGACGGGAAATATTTAAAATTAAAAAATCTTACTTTCTGAAAGACTATATATAATAAATATAAATTGGAATTTATTTTTATTTTTTAATATAACTAAATTTTATTTTGCTAATTGAATATTGTTTTGTAAAGTATAACATTAATATTGAATAATCAATCTCAATGGATTTTATTTTCTTGGAATAATCAGAACAACTGAACACAATTTTGTATTATTAAATTTGATGAAAATGTGAGTTGAAAATAAATATACCAATCAAAACTGAATGAATAAAATATTGAAAAATGACAAATATTTAAATAAGTAAGGTACTAAAAAATATAAGTAATGATGCATTATCATATATGTTTTTTTTTAATGTAATGTTTAGAAAAAATATACTGATCATTTAAAAGCATCTTTACTCAAATTTTAGATAACAAATTTATAAATAAATGAAACAATAATAGAATATATGTTTTTTTTTTCAATTTTATGCATACAAAGTTATGCTCATCAAATATATTTCATAACATTTTTGCTAAATTTGAGGTTTTTAAAATATTTACATACATATAAAATATATTTGATGATTATATATATATATATATATATATATATATATATCATCAAATATATTGATTTATATATATATGTATATATATATATATATATATATATATATATATATAATGATAGTAGGAAAATCAACATTGAAAAAGGTATAAGACAGGTGAATCCATATCTCCAAAACTTTTTACAGCAGTGCAGCAAGAAGTATTTTGTGGATTAAAATGGGAAGCTAAAGGAGTGAAAATAAATGGAGATTATTTAAGTCATTTAGATTTTTGCAAATGACGTAGTTGTTTTTTCGCAAATGCTGCAGGAGTTATCATATGAAAGTAGAAAGTAGGACTAAACACAAATGTTAAAAAGACTAAAATAATGTTTAATAGATTTTCTCAAAGTATGAAAATAAAGATTGATTATGATGAGTGAGAAGAAGTTAACAGTTACAAATACCTTGGTCAGATTATTAATACATATGGAAACATAATGGATGAAATTAATCATAGAAATACACTTGGTTGGAGTGCTTTTGGTGGAAATAACTTGATACTAAAAGAAAATATGCCTATGTGTTTGAAAAGGAAGGTTTTTAATAAATGTGTTTTGCCAGTTCTTACTTATGGATCTGAGACTTGGACACTTTATAGAAGAGCAATGCAGAGACTTCAGACCACTCAAATAAGTATGGAGAGACGTATGTTGGGAGTAACAAGAAGAGATCAAAAACGCTATGTATGGGTAAGAGAACAAACAGGTCAATTAACATCTATCTGTGATTTTTTCTGAAGTAAAAATAACAGAAATTTATAAATATTTAAATATATATATATATATGACTGTGATTTTTCTGAAATAAAAATAACAGAAATTTATATGTATGTGTGTATATATATGACTATAGATGGCGTTATACCAAAAACACCTTCAAGCGTTTGTTTACATAAATGTCAGAGCGAGTATTTCACTATCTCTAACTTAATTTCCACCTCCATATCATGATTTCAAGCTATTTGCTATCGTCAGTGAAGGACAGGATTAAGAAACTAGATCTAAAACACAAACTCTGAGCGTTTAAGAAACAGTTTCTATTCAGCTTGCAAGCGTGAATCTTTTAGACACGTAATGTCTTCAAACTCAGCATCGCATGCCAGATAGCTACATGGATCTGATATCAGTTCAGCATCACCACATAGTAGAAGTCTCTGCAATATATATCATTGCAAGAAAGACCTCAAAGGTACATTTATGAAAAACAAAAAACACAAGTTAAAAACTTTCATACGCTTGTATTTATGACTATAGATGGCGTTATACCAAAAACACCTTCAAGCGTTTGTTTACATAAACGTCAGAGTGAGTATTTCACTATCTCTAACTTAATTTCCACTTTCATATCATGATTTCAAGCTATTTGCTATCGTCAGTGAAGGACAGGATTAAGAAACTAGATAACGCCATCTATAGTCATAAATACAAGCGTATGCAAGTTTTTAACTTGTGTTTTTTGTTTTTCATAAATGTACCTTTGAGGTCTTTCTTGCAATGATATATATTGCAGAGACTTCTACTATGTGGTGATGCTGAACTGATATCAGACCCATGTCGCTATCTGGCATGCGATGCTGAGTTTGAAGACATTACGTGTCTAAAAGATTCACACTTGCAAGCTGAATAGAAACTGTTTCTTAAATGCTCAGAGTTTGTGTTTTAGATCTAGTTTCTTAATCCTGTCCTTCACTGACGATTGCAAATAGCTTGAAATCATGATATGAAGGTGGAAATTAAGTTAGAGATAGTGAAATACTCGCTCTGATGTTTATGTAAACAAACGCTTGAAGGTGTTTTTGGTATAACACCATCTATAGTGATAAATACAAGCGTATGCAAGATTTTAACTTGTGTTTTTTTTGTTTTTCATATATATATACTTTTTATTACTTTGGTACTAGTTATTTGTTATATAAGTTTTTATAGGCATTTATTGCTTGAATAAAAACCAGCTCATAATAAATAATAACAATAACAAAATAAATCATCTCATTTTAATGTCATTACTTAAATATCTAATAATATCTTTGGTTTGGTTACGTAAATCATATATATATATATATATATATATATATATATATATATATATATATATATATATATATATATATATATATATGTCGCGTTATATATGACTTGCTTTATTGATAATTATCACTAAACTCATAAATGTGTAGGATGGTTGCACTAACAAGAGTAATCATATCATTATATAACCATTCTAATTAACATTTTTAATTTAATAGAGTTGTAATTTATTTAACAAATCAGTCATGTTTTACTACAATGGGTTTTAAAAATAATCATTCCTAATAAAATATTATTACCAGATAAAAGGTAATATATAGTCATTATAATCTGCCTTGTTTAGCAATGTCTTAATTTATTTTGAAAAAAAAAACCAAAAGTATCCCTCAACTATTTAGCCAAAAACTACACACTATAATTCTCTTAAATATTTATGTATTTTAGATATGTTAAAAATTAGAAATAAATTCTATTAATAGCTCAAAAATCAATAAAACGTTAATATTGGATTCAGACATATACCAAATCCATTAAACATCAGTTCATATTCAGATGTTTTGTTATACATTTTAAAGTTTAGTATGAAATATAACAAATAATAAAATATCATATACAAAAGCTATATAAATATATGCACATACATTAGTAATAATTATATATAAAAAGCCTCTTTCAACATGGTTTTGTGTCCTTTTCAAATATAGAGCATCTATTTTACCATTAACCTAATACTGCAGATAAAACACAATCTAGTGTTCTATAATGAAAGTAAAATAACAAAATAAAACACAAATAAAACAGAATGAAATTATAATCAGAGATTCAATAAAATTTCAAAGAATTAACTATATAAAATTAAAATTATATAGAATGAATAAAACATGTCCTTTTACAGCTTTATGTGTATATATTGTACCGAGTTCGATATGGGTTGTTCGAAACACCGGACTCTTAGGCAGAGAAGAACATACTCGGAATAATATGTATGTCCAAACAATAGCTATAAAGTATATCACTAGTGTTCCATTTCCAGGACATAACTTCTTCTCGACTGTTGAGTTCAACACCAAGTTCAAAGCACTTTTTTGTTTTGTGTAAACATGGGCAACAGCTATTTAGTCAGAAGAATAAACAACACACTTTGAACAATGGCCACTAACTCAATGCCTAAGTTATACCCATAGATTAGCTCAGCTACTTGTAATTAATAACCAATTATACAAAATTAGTGGTGAAAAGAATTGATGAAAAGATTGGTAAAGTAAAAAGAATTGGTAAAAAGAATTGACCGACAAATAAAGTTTTAGTTTAAAGACAATTTATTTTAACTAACATTAATTATACTAAATTTAAACATCTTTATAATTTTTTAACTAACATAATATTGGTATTTTATCACGCACATATTTAACTGATACACTCACATATATAATAATAAATCATTAAATAGTATTTGAAACTTAAACACATATATTTAAAACACACAAATTAATGGAGTTTATATAATTTGGCTCTTGGAGGATTCACATGAATATGGTGGCTACTGTATAAATGAAAATAAGAAAATTTTTTACCTAGAATTTTGAGCGTATATTTAGAACTTTGTTTTCTTTTTGGTTGCTGCTTCCATTACAAATATTTCCAGCCAGCTGGGACATTTCTTTGATGAGTTTCATTATTATTCATTTTTATTATCATTGGAGACAATTAGATATTGAGTGTCTTCAGGTTGTTATGCAGGCATCATTTAAGATCAGGTATATTGGCTGTTTTCATCGGACTTCAGGCTGGAGAAAGACGTATGTTTTCTGAGGGTTTTAACACTGCATTTCTGACTGATACATAGTAAACAAAACTGTTATCTGATACAATTAACTCAACTGATTGTCCTCACTAAATTGTCTGATAAAAAATTGGCTATTTATATCTACGATGTGTTGTCCTTTTAATATCCTCCGGTGATATCATTTAATTAGTAGTAGCCATGCAAACGTGTTGTTTTATATTTTTAATTAATAGCCACCGCTGTGTTTTAAATATTTTTTTAAACTTTCATTTATATTTTTAATATTATTTTAACACACACATATATACACATTTATCATTTCTTTGTTTACTTTCGCACATATATAATTTATTAGCAAGCATCTACACACACGTATATTTTAAGATCATTTGCTATTTAGTTCTAAGATTACTCTTTTTTTTCTTTGACTTAAATAAGAGAGATTTATATTTTTTAAACTTTAAATTATATTTCAACTAATAATAGTAATAAACTCTTTACTTCCCCTATAAAACTTTCAATCTGATGCTTCTAAACACAACCCCTCTCCCCTTGTAATTAATTAATCAATTGTAACTTTTGTTTTAAAATTCTGACTTTTTAATTTTACTTTTGACAGCAAACTGTGTTTTGTTTACTAAAGAAACCTCTTAGATTTTTATAACTTATTTATTATTTTAATAATTTTTTAGATAAAATTATTATGTACCAATTTAATGTCGGTACAATATATATATAATTAATTTTTATTCATTTTTATTTGATCACTTATTAATTAAATTTATTGAAGTTTCATAAATATTAATATAATTATTTAAGTTATTCTTAATATAATATGTTTCATACATTTGTCTTCATTTCAGATTTTTAATGTAATTTAAAAGTTTAAACTTTTGTAACATATATTTTATGTTTATAAGTTAAATAGTGAAAGTATAAAGTAGATTTATCATCTCATCTATTAATTGCATTGCTATGTTCTTTAGCTCTTACCTCTTACTGTTTCCCTGTATAACCATAGTAAGTCAAATTGTGTGGTCACATTTAATTTTATATATATTATTCCTTTTTTGTATTTTATATAATCTCTTATCTTATAATTATCTATTAATTTTTGTTAGACTTTTACTATTTGACCATTCAATATTTATAGGTTTATCAATATAATTTCTTTTTATTTGTCATAGCATTGGCCAGAAAGCAAACCCACTAACCCAGGACAACTGCTTGTACAGTAGCTGTGCTGACCTCTCAACCACCAACGCTTGACCATTTGTTTTTTATTAATATATTTAAATTTTGGAATTCTGTATTGTAATTTTTTTCACATTTTATTTTATTATTGTTGTTATTTTACTTGTATCATATAATACAAGATAGTTTTCTACATGCAACAAGTGGTTAATGGTAGAATAGATGCTTAACATTTGAAAAAGGCACAAAACCATATGCAAAGAAACATTGTTTTATATATATATATATATATATATATATATATATATATATATATATATATATATATATATATATATATGTTCACTAGATGGAGCTTTACCATTGGCCCACTATCAAGCTTTGTTTACATAAACACTGAGACAGATAGAATTCAATATCTTTCAAATTTTATCCAACCTTTAAACAATGGTTTCAAGCTAGTTGGCTCACATCAGTAAAGGGTAGGAATACCAGAAACTAGATCTAAACTCCAACTATACTAAACAGCATTTATGAAACACATTTCTATCACTTTGAAAGCACAAATTTTCAGATATGTAAATATCTTTAAATCCAGTCAAACATACTAGATAGCTATATGGGTCTCTATTCAGTTCAGTTTCACCATATAGTAAAAGCCTCTGCAATCTATATCATTGCAAAAACCTTTAAGGGTGCATTTATTATAAACAAAACAAGTTATAAATTTCATAATTTGTTTATCATAAATGCACCCTTGAAGGTTTTTGCAATGATATAGATTGCAGAGGCTTTTACTATATGGTGAAACTGAACTGAATTCAGACCCATATAGTTATCTAGTTTGTTTGACTGGATTTGAAGATATTTATGTATCTGAAAACTTCATACTTTCAAACTGAGAGAAACATGTTTCATAAATGCTGTTAGTAGAGTTGGTGTTTAGATTTAGTTTCTGGTCTTCCTACCCTTTACTGATGTGAGCCAACTAGCTTGAAACCATGGTTTAAAGGTTGGAGAGAATTTGGAAGAGAAATTCTATCTCTCTCAGTGTTCATGTAAATAAAGCTTGATGTGATGTGATGTATTATGGCTTCTCCTTAAATGAAGTCAAGAATATCTCAGCAATTATGCCCAGATAAACCTATTAGCCACTTTCTTTTACATTCCTCACTCTAAATTTACCCATAATCTGCTCTATCCCATTTCCACAACACAATTTTTGTCAACTCTATAACCTTTATATCTAAATCCCCCTTATCTTTTCCCAAACCCAGCATAAAAACCAATAATTCACTTTCTGTATAATCACTCTTTTCATATTTATTTTTCCACAACTCCATCTAGGGAACATAAAATGCAAGCTATAGCAAGTTACAAAATTTATAACTTGTTTTTTTATTATTTATATGAAAAATGAGCATAATGGACTTCATTAATTTTCATTTTTGGTGATAAATTTATAATATCATTTTTAATAATTGAAACCCAGACTTATTATATACATGTGTCTATATATATATATATATATATATATATAGACACATGTGCTCATGTACTCTATATATATATATATATATAGAGAGAGTACATGAGCACAGACTTTCACATGACCCACCATTTTCCACCCTATCTCATAACACTGATACACTTGAACTCATATATGTCAAAAAGATAAATAATTTATTATGTATTTCATGCAAAACCGACAATTATCAGTTGGTCCAGATTACCACATTATGCTATAAGTGCACAGATAAATATTAAGATACCCAATCCTCATACTTCAATGGATAGGCTTCAATCTACTCCACACTCTAACTCTTCAACCTTCCATCCAATTAAAAATCTGATGGTGGTATGCTCAAATGCTTTTCTGATGCCAAGATTGTTGTCATACCCATGTTGACCTAAGGTCAATCTGACCCCTCATGTACAGGACATAATCCTTTTAGTACATATACAAGGGAATGTCAGACATCTCTACTATGTAATAACTGAAACACAGGCTTATTATATACATGTGTCTATATATTTAGGGTATATGAGAACAGACTTTTACACAACCCACCACTCTCCACTCTATCTCCTAACACTGATACACTTGAACACACACACACACATATATATATATATATCGAAAAGATAAATAACCACCAATAATATGTATTTCATGCTAGAATAGCAATCATCAGTTGGTCCAGACACAGGTATATAATAAGCCTGTGTTTTAGTTATTACATAGTAGAGATGTCTGCCCATCCCTTTTATATGTATTATATTGATTATGTCATGTACATGAGGGGTCATATTGACCTTAGGTTAACATGGGACTGACAAGAATCTCTGCCTCAGGGTAGCCTTTGTGCATTCCATCATCATATTTTCAATTGGATGGATGGTTGAAGAGTTGGAATGTGGAGTAGATTGAAGCCTGTCCATTAAAGTATGAGTATTGGCTATCTTAATATATGTCTGAGCACTTATAGCATATATGTGTAGAGATGGTAATCTGTACCAACTGATGATTGCTGGTTTAGCAGGAAATATGTATATTGGTGATTATTTATCTTTTTGACATATATGTGTTCAAGTGTATCAGTGTTATGAGATAGAGTGGAGAGTGGTGGGTCATGTGAAAGTCTGTGCTCATATATATATATATTAAAAATTATATATATATAATTTTTAAATATTTTAAAATATCAATTTGTTGAAAGTTAATTTTATAGAGGTAAAACAGCTTTTAGCTGATCCATTGAAAATGCAACGAGCTTTTTACCACCAACTCATAAATGAGCATTGAAAAAGTAGATTATGTAATGAGGAATTGAAAGGTTTTGTTTTATTTACTCTCTAATTAAGAAAAACCAGAAATAAATTTATTGACAAATTAGGGTATGGTTAGCTAGGTTAATTATAAATTATCTATCTAAAATAAAAATCATAAGTCTGATTAGAAAATGAAAAACATAATTTCATGTTTTATTCTGTCAAAAACCAAACTATATTTCAATAGTCTTAAACTAACTAACATAGTTTTGTTTTTATTTTCTTTATGGAACAAAATATATATATAAAATTTATTAATACTTAATACTTTTTGCTAAAAAGTTATATGCTAACTATGCATCTTGTAATAATTGCTGTAAAATTAACGTTTGATATCTCTATTCATCCATATAAATATATGCTTTGCGTCATTAAAAATAATGCAGATTGACTTTCTCATTGATAAAATTTTAATAATACACTACATGTCATTTAATTGGTCTTTTTATAAAAATTGTGATTTTGAAATTATTTTATTCTTATTCTGAAAACACATCAATTTGTGAAAGTAGCTCAATTACAAATCAATTCTGCTTAGCTGTACCAATAAATCATGTTTTGTGATTTTTAACTTTTTTTTCTGTAATTTATTGTCATAAAGTTTTAAAAGGACTTGTGTACTTCATATGTTTCTTTAAGTTGTTATTCTTTTTCTTATCTTGTTTGTGATTAGTTGCCTAAAATATTTTTAACATTGGTTAAGAAAAAGTTTTATTCCCTATCTTTAATTTACTAACAGTTGCTGAATGCACTTTTGGCCAAAGAAACCAGCTTCATAATTTTCAACTATCTAATCCAGCTTTAACAAATTTTAATGCTTTCAATATTAGAAACATCTAATTATTTTGTTCACTCAATAATAACTTTTGTAGGTAAAGAAATAATTTGATTATTGCTTAAACATGGGGTCATCAAAGTAACTGTGACCATCCTGATGTGGTCATTACTGACTCTCAAATAGTCAACTAGAGTTGATGAGTCATATTAGTAAAAATAAATTGATCTTTAGAAAGACTTTTTAAAAACTTTAACTTTCAATAGAAAATAACAGATTCTATAATTGAGAAAATAATTGTTGTAAAGAATATGTTAATATTTGAATAAAAACAATTTTAAATAAAAATAATTCAATTATCTGAATTTTGATGCATCTGGTTACAAAGTACCACTTGTATATCAGCCCTGCTGCTTATATATTTTTTGTTGTTGTTCAGTAATCGTCTTCATGTCTGACTGGTATCCTCTTATTTATGCTTTTTTTTTTCCTTTTTGATGATCTATTTAATTAAAAATTACCTCAAATAATTCTTTAAAGCATTAAGATAAGTAATGTTGTTTGTCACAGTATAAGTTTACTAAAGTTCAATATAACAGATTTTTAATTAATTACATTTTATAATAAAAAGTAACAAAAATTATAATAAAAAGTTGTATGTATTTATATGTATGTGCAAAATTAACTCAACATTAAAATATTCAGGACTTAAAATAAATTCATATTTCATATCCAAAAGCTGCCAATACACAATTTCAATGCACAAGTTTACTTAAGATACAGATTAGATATCATCTGTAGTTAAGAGCTATTTTATGGTTTCAGTATTAGATTTGCTCACCTGTAAAATGTGAAAATTACTGATTGGAGTATTTCCTTTTCAGTTTTATTCAATTCAAAACAGCATAGATAATTAAGAAACTTTTGATGAATTTATAAAACAGGCTTGTTGATCTCAAAGCAAAAGTATTGTTCATTAATAAGTCTATTGAATTATTTTGGAGAAATAGCATAATCAATACTTATTATCCTAAAATTTGATCAACAAAACTACTTTTTATTTTAGCATTTTGACTTCATACATTATTCAAATAGGATTAAGCCATGCTAATATATTTCTAACTAAGCATGAAAGTTGTTTAACTTGGAAGAAAGAGATGACCTAAAATTAAAGTTTATATATCATGAACTTAATGTAAAAGGTTTAGTAAAAAATATCACGAACATGCTTCAGTTTAAAAATAAATTTTAGTTCAGTATAAAATGGAATGTCATTTGATTAAGTACAAATGTTTATTAAAATACAGTTTATTATATACTACTGTAATTATAATTATTCGTAAACTTTTCATAAAATGAATTCAAAAAGTATTTAATATCAAAACTTCTATTGAAGGTCTCTAGAATTTTATGGCTTTATCAAAGGAGTCGTTAAGATAAATCAAAGAAATCTTTAAGATAAAACATTTGGCAGTCCCCAGTCTAAACTAAAATCTCTGTTTATTGTTAAACACAATTATTATTAGATAAGTCAATAAATAAAGACTATATATAATAAAACTATTTATAAAAAACTAGAGATAAAAGTAACATTTACTTAAATTTTCTTTCAGAATTGATGCTTTAAAAAAACAAAGTTTATAATGAGAAAATAAAAGAAGAATTATTCCTGTTTATCATATCTAACAATTCCAGTGCCCTGCAATTGCACTACAAACTAAAATTTTAATTTAATTATTTTTTTTATTTATTCAACGTTTTTGTAAATCATGAATCACAAATCTTGAATATGAAAGCACATGTACATTGACTAACATCTTGCAGAATTTCTTAAAATGTTGCAAAGTTGTATAAAACAAAAGTTTTCATTTTCCATTTTAGATAAGAAATATTTTTTTTGCATATTAAATAAAGACAATAAAAACAAAAAAAATAGATACAAACAATAAAGCATTAACATATGTTTTTAAAATAATTATATTCAATTCATTTTATATTTTCTTTAAATTCTTATTATAATTATATAAATATTATAAGTATTACTTTTAATTATAAGTTATTGGATAAACCAAACAGAAATTAACTTAGTTATTTTTAATTAAATTAAAAATTGTATTAGCTTGGAATCCTTATTTATTGGTTTATCTAATAATTTATAATTAAAACCAACATATGAATAATTTTTACATGAAAATATATCTCAATAATCAAAATAACTTTTTAAACATATTTAATATAATAAATTTATTTTACGTGTATATATTTATATATAACAATAAATCTTCATTGTACAATAAGCATAATGCATTACTTATTTCTCTTGGTTCGAAGTTTTTGCATCGATATCAAAAGCCATATCTAATATCAAACACTATATATTTTTTTTTGTTCCTGATTTTATCATGAATAGACAAGCTCACCATGCAACTGATTTTAAAACATATATGCATTAATAAATGATTAATAAAAAATAGAATATTAACATATATGTAGTCTATTTAAATTTAGATAAATATGTATGTGAATGTGTTGATTCAGTCACTTATATATATATATATATATATATATATATATATAAGTAAGGGTACAATATATATAATCTGACAATAGCCTTTTTAATAATATATAATCTGACAATATATATAATATGACAATAGCCTTATTAATAAAAGTTGTAACTTGTTTTTAAATTCATGCCAATTTCTGAATGAGGGTTCTTTTTAATGAATCCCCTGCAAAAGTGTTTGCATAAATTTAACAAATTCTGGCCTACAACTTATTATTTACTGGAATATTTTTTCAGTCTTTTATTTACGAATGTAATGCTTTTTTAGTCTTCGTTTAATACTTATCTTGTACTGTGGATGAAACATTACTTATTTCATGAACCTAAATAATATTAGCTTGAATTTGTCCTATTTTATAAACTAACAATTTGTTTTATTGATTATCAAAGCAACGTAACAGACAACTTTTTTTTTTACAAACTAAACCAATTATTGTTTCTGTGAAAGCCCATCAATTGTAAATAAGAAAACTTAAATAAACAACAAAAAGAAAAATCAAAAGGAAATAATTATTGATATTGTAGAGCAGTGTTTATCAATAAGGGCCATATAGTCCCTTGAATGGGGCATAACTTTTTTGAGGAGCCCACAGAAAATCAAAATAGGAATAATATATAGTTTTCAAGGTGTCATAAAAATATATCAAAAAATAAAATATTCATCAATAATATATAAAAAGTGTAAATATTTCTAATCTATTCCATGTTAATATGAGTTTGAATTGGAATCATATTAAAGCTTAATGTTTTTTGATTTTTAATATTTTATTTTTTGATTTTTAATATTTTCTTATTTTGATTTTTATTATTTTGTTTTTTGATTTTTTAATTTCTAAGTTTATTTTTTAATTTTAACTTTTTTGATTTTGGGTTTTTGATCTTGTATATGTAATTCATTATGATAAAAATGATAATTCTTGGTATTAATTTTTAGATTAATGTTTTAATGGGTTTTAAGGGTTTTGTTTTTAATGGTTTGATGATAAAATTTGAATTGTTTTAATACATTTATTTGCTTGTAATCTTAAAAAATAATTTGAAATTGATTTTAAAGAAATTTTTATATTTTTATTATTAATTTTTTTGTTATTATTTTTTATTATTTTTTTTATAGTTTAGTTTTTATGTTTTCAGTTTGTAAAAGATTTGGGAAAATTTTGGTTGAAAGCTTTTGGATTGAGCTGTTTTTGCTTTATATTATTTTGTTTTATTATAATTTTATATGAGAATATGAAGAATAATAATTTTGGTTATATTGATATAATATTTGTCTAACTTTTTATGTTGTAGATCTGATGAAGACTGCTAGTACAGTTGAAACTGTTAATAAATAAAATTATTTGCTTAAAGTGTTAAAGAAGTGTTGATGAGTTTATAGTGAAAGCTTAATGTTATGATTTTATCATATACAATTTACATATTAGGCAAAACTTATTTATTTTAGACATCTAAAGGCTTTAATTTAAATTGCATTAGATAAAAGTTGATGTGTATCTAAATCTTTATCATATTTATTAGTGACTTTTATATTATTTTGTATTGGGGCAGGATTCTGATGATGAATTAATGATAGATTTAAAGAAGTGTCTGTGTGTGGTTGTCTTATATCCATTTCTATTATTTCATTTTCTTGGGTGATTTATTTCTGTTGCATTGTGCTTTTGGTATGTTTTTTTTTTTTTGCTTTTTTGGAATCATGGTTTTAGGTGGCCATTCTGTACTTCTTTTTCCCTCTAGTGTACTTTATTGAATAGGGGAAGAGAAAGTTATATTAAGATCATAATATTTGACACAAATTGATTATCAGAGTGGGTTATTATCTGTATAATTGTATTGCCTAAATTTATGTGTACATGCTTTTTGTTTAGCATAGAATTTGGATTTTCTGTTTTTTGTTTTGTACTGTGTTTGTCCTTTTGTGTTTGAGCAAGA
Source organism: Epiperipatus broadwayi (assembly GCA_028023455.1). Taxonomy (NCBI): domain Eukaryota; kingdom Metazoa; phylum Onychophora; class Udeonychophora; order Euonychophora; family Peripatidae; genus Epiperipatus; species Epiperipatus broadwayi. Next base: position 29,616 of record JAQFVV010006942.1, on the reverse strand, counting down.
TTCTGGTCTTGTGATACAGTTGCTGCATAGGAAATAGATTATGGCAAATTATTTTCATTTGATTCTAGGATGCATTTGGAAATTGCAGGTTTGTTATTGCATTGATAGGAGATAATGCAGTTGATATGTGAACTTTCAGTTAACATTCTCATTTGCCAGTGTATCAATTGTGTTTTGATTGGTTTCTTTTACTGTGTCACCTGTGGATTTAGTAATGTTATAATTTTTATTTTCACTGAGAATGCATTGTTCTGGAGGGGGGTATTGGCTCAGTTGTATTGCATGTTTTTATATTGTCACCCTAAGTTGCCAGGTGATGCCAGTGTGAACAGCCAAATCACTGGTTTTAGACTCCTAATGGTTGTGTGGGGATTATTTATGAAGTTTTATTTTAAATTAAAAATAATTACTTTAAATAAACATTGAAGTGTCTTTGAGATATATTGTTTGCAAGCTGATTACTTATCCAAATGGGTTCATCACTTTTGGAAACTATTGTATATTATATTTTTAATATATATTTTGAGCTCTCCTGTAATAATATATTGATATTTTTCATCTACTATTATGAGTGCAAATTTATTTAATGATCCAATAGTGGATTTGAAATATTATTTTTGCTGCTGGCTGTCAAAATCAATGACTATATAACATAGGTTTGTATGCCCTGTTGTAATTCAAAGAACAGTATCCCATAGTGCCTTTTGTGAAATTACTTTGTATAGTAAAGTTCTACTTTTTTTCTCATGTATCATAGCATTGGCTGGAAAGCGAACCCCAGGACAACTGATTGTAAGGCAATTGTGCTGACCTCTACTTTGTATAGTAAAGTTCTAGGAAAACAATAAAGGTTGATACTGATTATTTGTGGCTGCAAGTACCAATGATGTCAGTGACAAAAAATGTCAGAATATTTCAAACTATGGAATGGTGTTATTGAAATGGTCTGCAATATATATCCACCATTTCTTTTGTCCAGATTATGACTGGGGTTGTTGATCTTCAAGGGTTGTTAGATAAAGATTTTTTATGCCATTAGTAGTGGTTTTTCAAAAATGAGGTGTGTTGAGATACTATTATTATAAGAATTTTTGCATATGAAATTGGCATTGTCAATGATAGTGATGTTGTTAAGTTGATTTTAGCTTAAACCTGCACATGTTTAGACATGTTTTATAACTCGGATGGTCATCAGTTGTTTTTTTTATTTAAATACACACAGATATTTTATACAATTATATTATGATAGTAAAACAACTGCCTATTCCTTTATTTAATTTGTTTTGCAATTATCAAGAAAAAAAAACAACTTACTTAAAGAAATTTTTCAATTTACTTCTTATTACTGCAGAAGCTTTCCAAAGATATTTCTCCACAGTCAGAGTGCTCATAGCATTTGAAATAGATGATTCTGTAACCATGATAAATCCAATAACCAAATTTTAAAACAAATCTTTAAAATCAGGGACTATATACACCAACTGCAGACTCATCTATTACAAAAACTGACATGATTATCCAGGTAACAACCACACCAAACACATGCCATACAGGATCCCAAAACATTTCCAAAATTTGTGTTCACACACTTTAATGATGTCACAGTCGAATACTTCTGTGATCTTGCTAATTATATATCACAAGAAATTTATAATGTGCAAAGCCCATATCCAATTGCATTAAAGTAGAAAATAGAGACACACATACTCTCCATTTTGTCATAAGCTCAATATGCCAAGAAAGGCTCATTCATTGGTCAAGATAAACTTGTGTACAAAACATCAAATCTGTAAAAAATGAATGCAGCAATTACAATGTGGTTTGACATTGAAGCAGTGTTCAACTCTGTACCCATTGATAAATTATTTGAAATGCTAAAAAACACAACAATATATCCATCTCTTCTATATATAATAGCCATGAAATTCACACCACACTTAATGGAGGAAAACCACCAGCCTTCATAGCCAGTCAATCCATACCAGAAGGATTCCCACACAATACTTTACTTTTTATACTATATATGAATCCACCATTATTAACAATGATACAACAGAAATTAAAAAGAATTCAAATCCCAAATACTGATACTTGTAATTATAAGTTTAAATTTAATAGCAGTGAAATAAAAATATTAATGGAACAAAGAAATCATAAAAAGAGGAAAATTAAAGAGGCAATTATGATTGATAAATATAAGGAAGATGTTATTAATAGGCAAGTTGCAAATACAGCCATACACAGCTTATGCAAATAAACGTAACATTAAGTTTAAAAAAAATTGAAATTCAATTAAAGCTGATGATGATTACCACATAATCGAAAGTGCTACAAGAATTTAAACTATAATATATTTACCAATATATATTTTGTTGGTATTAAGTTCAAACCCTACATAAATAATTCCCACATACCTCAGAATGCTGGAGAAATATCTCCATATTCAACTAATTTAATTGATCAAAGAGAAGACAAACTATATTTTGGATATCTCACAATTAGAATTGTAAAGCACATATAAACAGTTGTCTGTAGACACAGACTCATTGAATAACTAATTTTCTAATTCTCCTTATTAACATTCCTTAAAACTATTTTTTTTTTACTAGATTGTAGTATTTTTCTTTAATCTTTGATTCTAATACTTGTTTTACTGATTTTTGAATTTTAATTTATAGCTTTTAAATCATTCAGATTATTTTTAGTAGGCAGATTTTGTATGTCTGAATATGAATGAGTGTGTGCCTGTATTTGCAGACATGGACCTAAAGACATTTACAGATGTATGTAAAAAAAGGGTTAGGTTTAAATAATTTTAGTTTTTTTTATAAAAAGTTATATTGTTTGAAAACAGTAATTCTTGTTTTATGTGAAAATATTTCACAAGAATGTCCAACTGATCTTCAAAGGTTTGAGATGAAGATATAGGTCAATTTTAGATTTGAGAAAATGGGGTTGCTATTAAAATTTGATAGAGTCCAGATCAGTCAACAGTTACTTTACCAAGAAATCATATCATTTGAGATTTCTTACCAATAATAAATTTTAAAAAAATTTGTCAATTTTTGATGACATGGTTTATTAAAGTAAGCCATGTGCTTTAGTGACAAAATATGTGTGATATCATTAGATAAAACACACATATATGTCTGTTAAAGGAGTAAAAATAACTAAATTGCTTTGGAGAAACTAGATTTTGTTTTATATGTTTCTACATCAATATAGTGGGGTATAAAATATATATTTTGCTGAGGAGACAATTGGTCATTCAGAAATGGACCCACATCAGAAGAGATTGAATCCAAAATATTTAAACATCTTATGATTGATTGCTAAATAAGAAGAAACTTATTATCTCACCTGTGCAATTATAGAGTAAAATGATGAAATTTGTGAAACTATGCTATTTCTTCAATGCCATTTACTGAGTTTGAATCAAAGTGCAAAGCAAAATACTAAGATATATGAAAGGCAGGAATATTCATCTATCTATTAAAAGTAATTATACTTAGAAGATATGAAAAATTCACTCGTGCCAAATGGTCCCTATAAAAGCAAGTGATTTCATCATCGTCACAGTAAAAAATTGCAAGCCCAAGTCAGAATAGGACTGTTCCAGTAAACTGCTGTAATTGGTTAATATACACATGTTACATATTGGTGTGTGGCTGCTGTCAAATTTTAAACCTTCAACAAGCTGACTTTAAAATCATTGGAATTTTTGAAACCATCTATGTCCCAAAGTAAAGAACTGGTAATATGATTTTTAACTACATTTTTTTGTCAATGACTATTAACAAATATTTTAATAATAAATCCATTTACCTCTCTCTTTTTAAATCTTTGAATCTTAAAATTAAAATCAATTATAAGAGATTTTCAGTAATAATAACTATTGCATTATTGATGAATTATGTATTCTTAAATTGTTACATGCTACCATTTATGTCCATATTTATTTTTATAAAATGTGTTTATTGTATATTGATTTAAATATTATGAAATGTTGATTTATATTGTATATCAAAGGCGTTTGATAGTTTTTATTCATAATGGTAATTAACACATACACACATATGTAGTAATATAATTATGCTTACTTACATGTATATTTGTTGAGCATGAGTGTTAAAAATTGGTAGAAATATAGCATTGGAAAGAGGAATTTTTTGTTAAAATAAATAATGATCTAGATTGGTGGACAGTCAGAGAGGTAATTTAAAGCTAATTTCCTTAATTGTTCTAATCTCTATAATGTGACTAATGATTCTCTAATCACTTCTCTTTTTAATATGGTTAAATTGATAAATGTAAAAATGTATGTTATCCGCAATAAGTGAGTATGTGCATGCATAGAGTGTTCATTTTTTTTAATGAAATATTTTTTTAGGATATAAAAAATTTATTTATTCACTGTAGAAATTGATGCACACATATTATATTATAATATGAACATTGAGTATGTGTCATTAAGGAAAAAAGGGAAGATCATTGCTATTATTAATATTATTTAAATGTAAACAATTTATCATTATTAATTATATAAACATTTTACCTGTATTATTAATGACTAATCGGTAATAAATATGAATTTATTTTTATTAAAAGAGACTATATCTTTCTTAAGAGTTATTTATTGTCTTATAAAATTGGTTGTGATCATCATCATCATTAATGGGTCTCAATTGGTAAATATATTTTAAGTAATTATAAATCAATAACAGAAAGGATTTATTGTTGTGAGTTAATTGTAAAGCTGTAGCTGGAATTATCATCATCATCATCATCAGTATATTATCATTAATCAATAGTCTAAATAGTATTTAAGGATCATATGAATAATGTTTTTCACTGTATTTATTATTTGTGAGCCATCATTAGAGATAATGACTCCCATTGTACTTAAAGTAAGCTGGCAACACCTGTGACAATATTAAGTGAGAATTTATGATATTAAAATCTTATAATTTCTATTTGCACAACTAAAGTATAAGGATGTTGTTTTCCCTTCATACAAGTGCATATGTTATAAATATTGTACCAATTGGGTTTGAACCAGGTACATTTATAAATAAGTATATGATATAACTTTATCTAGGTTTAGATAGCCAAGTGGCATCCAGATAAAACACATAAGTAGAACTGAATAAAAGAGAAATAAGAGTTTGATTTATATTTTTCTCAGCTTGATGATATTTAGTATTTAATTTATTGATATTTTAATTAATTACAAATAGTGCCAGTGTGCAACTAGAAACAATGTTTTATATATGTGGAAAGAGGAAAAATGATTTTTCTTTGTTGAAAGAAATATATATTGTTAGGAATAAAGGTAATGTCACTATATTGATTTCACTATCATTTTTATTAATTACAATGGCTAGTAAAATTTTTGTGAGTTACAATTGCTATTATTTTTTATTAGTTACAATATATATATATATATATATATATATTATTTGAAGCCTATATTTTTTAAATTCAATATATGTAATTATTGTACCAGTCAGTTTTGTATGTTCACATAAGATCTAGCATCTAGGCAAAAGTATCTCAAGTCCAATCCTGCACAAGATAGTCAGAAACACTCATGAACTCTGCCCTATTTGCCTATTTTCCAGATCTACCAACTTATGAGCAACAATCCGGATGATATCGATCTAATTTTAATTCTCTCCAACAGCATCGCACATTGGAGATACAAAGAGACTCTAATTTAAGTTTAATGGTGGAACAACTTAGCATGGACTATAATTTGAAAGCAATTAAAGATTGTGACCTTTCTTATTAATTATTTATTAGCGGAGACCATCTGGTTAGTACTAGCATAAATTATTAAATAAGATATTAATTTAACTAAAAGAACATAATGATTCTGAGATGTATAACATATATATTGAAGATTTATTAATTTGACCAAAACATAAATAAATATGTGTCATTACTTATTAATCATTAGCCTCGTAAATATTAGATGACATTTGGTTGTGGAGAAATAACATTACATTTTGTTTATCAATTATGGAATTAGATTTAATAAATAACTTTGTTTATAATTGTGGCTATGCCAATAATATATAATTCTAATGATGACTATAGACTTAGCACTGTTTAGAAATATCAATTTTGAAATACTACTCCACTGCCAGAAGGAACAAAACAAGCATTTAACTGATTTAGTGAACAATTATCATTTTTGGATGAAGCCTTAAATTTATACAAAATACATTTTAATAATATTTAGTTTATGGAATGATAAAAGTGTGTGGGATAGTTAATGAATATGTTAATAATAATGTTGTCACAAAGACACGCATTTAAATAGTGGAAATAGATTTGTTTAGCAAACAAATACAACAAACAGGTGGTGCATGCATGGCAACATATTTATGTGATCTAGTCATGGATTCTAGCATGTGCTTCAGCAAATTCATTTTGAGAAATAGACTGATATAAGTCTGCGACATTAGCAGAATCGGTTCATAAACAAAGAGCGGTCAGCTAAGCATTTTTTGGGCTGGTTTTCCCAGAGTAATCCCCATATAAAGCATGCACATATGACCAAATGAGTCCCCAGGGAGGTTAAAGCCTGGTTCTTGGACTTTGAAATAAACAATGGGGTTCAACTTTGCGATACCTCCAGAGAAAAGAAGCACAGATATATCATCTAAGAATGAGGGTGCCTATATGCATGCAATGCTTGGAATAATAAAATATAGCTTTAAAGACTATTTAATTAATTAATGCCCATATATTATGGAACATTCTGTGTAATGGTATGACCTAATTGCTAAACAGACATGGATTATTTAAATTAATAAAACTATATAATTCTTAAAATAGAAAAAGTTCCCTTTTCCCTTACTTTAATTTATCTATAACTTCCCCACACTGTTTAATAAGTATAAATCTCAGTTAATAAATGCTATGATTAAGATAAATATGTTGATACAGAAACAAATGGGGTGGTAGTAATAACTGGGATAATACATAAAGTTACATATATAGAAAACACTTATGTTTAGAATTAGGGCATTATGATTTAAAAAGGGATATAAAAAACATTTTTGGAAAAACAGATGTTGATCTGTTTTCCTACAACAATTTTATAACATAATGAATTTGTTTTTCCCAACCTGCGATCACCTGCATAAGTCGTATAAGACTTGTTTTTAATTTAAGCTAAATTTAATCATCCCATAAATGGTGGAAATAAAATAAAAAAAATCTATTATATGCTAGCAAGTTGGAAATGTTATTGGCATATTTAAAACACAAAATATATAATAAGAGAATAAAAATAATTGTCGCATGAAAAATAAAAATAACATATTAAAATAGAGGCTCAAAGATAGTGGAAGTTAAGTTATACAGAGTTAGGGTAAATTAGAAATACATAAACATAAACAACTTATGTGAGATTACATAGTAGAGTGTCATGATTATTATTCTTACAGAAGGCTGAGGTTAAGAGAGTCATATAGCAGCTAGAGTTCTTTTACCTTTCATACATAGTGGTGGTTCTTGATGCTTTGAATGTTCATCAGAGTTAATATACTAGATCTAGGTTTTGGAAGCAGGCACACAGGTAGCATTTTATTTATTTAATTTATCGACTTTGGAAAGTTCATAGGTACAGGATCTGATGCTTTTATTATGGAAATGAGCATGTTGGAACAGAGGGGAAGGTGAAATTCCCCTACTCACTGCACATTGAATTGAAATTTGAACCAGTGTTAATTAGGTTTACCATCATTATTTTATGGTTGTCTCCTTCAAATCCAGCAGTATTTATACCTTTTTTTGATGATGCAGTAGAGAACTTAGCTGCTGGACCTGGGGCAATTTGACCACATTAGCAAAGCTGAAATCTGCTGACCAGATACCTTTTGTTTAGTATGTTTTTGGAAACAATGCAATCCTGTTATAAGTTTCTCGAACAATTGTTTTAAAATAAGTCTTATGATTTTAAAACAAGTTAGAGTGGATAAAATTTCTACTAATGGATTTTTACTTTACTATTACAAATTGTCACCTTTTAATTCTAACTAATGGGCTTTTCTGGGTAATTGTTTTTAGTTGTGTTCGCGAAACTTCTTAAAAGAATTGCATCATTCTCTGACCGCTATTATTAAATAATAAATTATATATATATAAATTTTCAATATACATTAATACTATAACTTTATTTATAAGCAATCTACCCACACTGAATATATATATATATATATATATAGTATATATATATATATATATATATATATATGGATATATATATATATATATATATATATATATATATCCATTATGCATGCATACACATTAAAATAACATTAAATATTTATTTATTAGACTTATTTGCATTAAGATATATAAATATCCACGTCCGTTATTTTAAATGGTTAAGCTTAGAAAAAATATGTATTAATAAATATGTATACGCACGTAAGGATGGGGTTTAAACATAGTTTGGTGGTAGGAGATTGTAAGTGGGCTGTGAAGCTCAATCTAAGCATCAGATCGACTGCTTCATTATATAATTGAATATTTGTGTATACAGTAATTAAATAATTAAAAATTCTAACCACTTAGGAGCACTTTTGATTATCCTTGTAATCTTTGTCAATTAAAACTTTGAAAGGCTAACCTTCCTACAATTATGTGATCTTAATGTTTGGCACCTGCTTGTTAATTAAGTCATGTTTATATTTTCATATTAGCATAGCTTTTTTTATTTTTCTTTTATTGTTATTATTTTCAATTTGCAATATTTTTACATTATTAAAATTGAAGTCAAAACATATGGTCGTAAAAATCAGATGCTGAAATATTATTATCTACTATACAATTTTGTTTTGACTTCTGAACCCATTTTAATAATAGCAAGTGGTCTTTAGTTTTTTTTTCTAATATACATCTTGATTCACTTATATATCCACTGGCACACCTACATATCCATTTATAAATGGCACACATTTTTATTTATGAATGAGGTTTTATCTTTGGAGTTATTTATTAATTTGTTTAATGGAGCAGGTGTGTAAAATACAATATCACCAAACCTTTATAAATTTTCCTTATAAAATTTACTTGATCATTTGAAATATATGGTATTGATATCCATATTTTTTTTATTAATCAACCAATATTATTAATCTTAAACTGTGTGAAAGGGTTTGCATTCTTAAAAACAACCACACCTTACATCACTATCATAAATAACATATTATTAAAAAGGCTTCTCTAAAAACTTGTGGTTACTTGCATTTTATATTGCAATTTTATGTTAGAATATAACCACCAACTAGAACAAATTGTTAAATGCATGTTAAAAAATTAAGATTCTTCTTTAAACTTTCAAATACATTGAACTGTTAGTAATAGCACACAGATTGGACTATAATATAATGTTTTAATTGGTATTATTCTCTCTTTTGCAGGTATCTCTGGCCTGACAAGTGATAGTTAGGTTGGGAGTTGAACCTAAACTTTTTAGATTCATGAGGACAAATTGCTTAGTTAGTGCTCCAGTTTTCACAATTCTGACTGAGATTCAATTTCTATGGCTAGGCAATATAACCTGAAAAAGAAAGAAAGAATAATATTACTCAAAACAATGTGTTAAATACTAACCTTGAATGTGTTTAAAAAATTTAAATGAAGTTTGAATTTTTCTATGGCCATTAACAAATAATTCTAAATAATGGAAATAATTCATCATATATATTTGCTATTTTGTTTGCTTTATTTTCAAAAAATATCTTTATGGATCTGTTTGTAAATTGTACTATAACTTGTTTATCAGTATAATATTGGTTCATTGTCTAAATTTTTTTTTACTTAGAATGAAAAAAAATATATAAGTTTTTAATCTTTGGATTTCAGTTCTTCTTGCTAAACATCTATTGCTTTTCAGAATTTCTTATTAACATTATTATTCACTCTACTTTTTATTCATCACTCATTTTAGGCTATACTATAGTAAGATTTTTAAATTTTCTAATAAGTCTTCAGCATCGTAGAAAACTTCCTTTCTCCAATTTTCATAGAAAGTATAATTAAATGTTTAAATATGCTATTAAAATATCAATATGAAAATCTAATTCAATAACTCATAATTATTTTATAATAAGATGTTATCAATGTCTTCATTAAGTAACATTTGAAAACAAAAGTAAAAATTTTGAATTCAATTTAATGGTTTTTATAACAGTTATAATAAATAGTGTTGCTCAATTGAAATTTATTATAAGCTAATATTGATAATGAAGTCATTACATACACATAGATAATGCAATAAAATGTATAATCAAAGAACTTTTATATACAAAATGGTTCAATTAATGGAATCCAAAATCTCATTACAAAATCATTCCAGATAATATGTCAAAACCATCTTTCTTGAGACTATTCTCTCTAATGTTCAATATTTAAGCACAAAGAAATTCACTCAATCATTCTAGGTGAGAAAGCAGATTTTTGTTGCCTATATATATGAATTGAAGTATATGCAATCAAATTTGTTAAATATTAAAGAAATAAATGTCCATCTTTCCAAACTTCCTTTCATTTATTGAGATTTTAAATAATATATTGCTTGAAATTTCTGTGATAGCCACTGTTATCATTTAGGTATCCTTTCAAAATATCTTGTATGTTATAATATAATGGAAAAATGACTTTATTACAATACATTGGTCCTTGTTTTTATCTTAGTAATATTAAATTCAAATTTATAATCTCCAACTGTATTTGTTTAAGAATGGAAATTCTAGGTTTTTTCTAAATAATAAAAAAAAACGAGTTGTTTTGTTTAAATTGCTACAGAAGTTGTAAGTGACATATAGCTAATAGATAAATTCATTAGCAATCTGTGATGAAATTAAAAATAAAAATTAAAAAAAAAAAAAAACATTGCAAATTTACATTTATTATATAGTTATAATATAAATATTTTTTTTCTTGTCACATAATGGCAATATGAATATTACTAAAAAACACTAATTAAGTGACTTTAATCTTAATTAACCAGAGTTATCAAAATATTTATAGCAATCACATTAAGGCATAAATATTTTTCATAACAGCTTGCAAAAATATTTTGAGAAATGAATCTGTTTAGATGTGTACAAATATCACAACCTTAAAAAACTTATGTTATAATAAAACTGATGGCTTAAATGTTATATCTTAACTTTATTCATATACAATTGTGTATTTAGTTATGATATTGAAATGGTGCAATCAATATATGTAATAACATTTAAGAAAAGAGTTTATTTATCCTATAAGATGCACTAAAATCTCTGTATATCACCCAAAAAATTACTGGTGAAAAAAAATTTGAAAAATCTGGAATAATTCATAAAAAGGATATATGTTTTTTTGAGATTCCAGTTTGTTTCCATTCACAACTACAAAAATGTATTTTTTATTTAGAGCATTACTTTATTATTGTAAAAAAATTTTTTTTTACTTCATTTTATTTATAAAGTAAAGAATATTTATTTATTATAAAAAAGTTATTTTGAAGCATACAATTAAATAACTTCATCAATTACAGATTCATGACTGGAAATATTTGAAAGTTTAATGCATAATTAAATGTATTTGTTTAAAAAAGAAAATATGAAGAGAACTATTATTTTGTATTAATGTAGTATCAATATAGCTGTCATATAATGATCCAAAAGTTAAAATACTAATCATATCTAACAATATAAAGAGTTGCAATATGAAAGTCAGATAAATAATTTTAAATGTGAAAACGTTTAACTAAGGATTAGAATTAATTATGCATAGAATAGATGAATGGTAAAAGGCATGTATTATGGTGTATAGTTAATTGACTCTATGCTAGTTTTATATTCAGTCACTAAAGTTACATAAATAAAAACTGACTTCTCAAATATAGAATTATTCAACACATCTACATGAGTTAGATATTTTTCCACTTTAATAGAAAGAATACATGTCATGATTGTTTCAATGTGTAATATTACTCATGAATAATATTTTATATCGGTGATTTAAATTATTGGTTCTGACCATTTAGATTTTACAATAAGGAAACAAAACATTTTGCATCTAATATACTATTTATTGGATAGATAAAAGCATGCCATAAATAAAACTAAATATACTGTAAGGTGAATGCTTTATATAGTTGTTTTTCCTTCTTTTCTTCCTCTCTCTATTGCTACATATATAGTAAAGACTGAAAAAAATATTAATTATTTTTTATCTGATAATTTTTAAATATGGCATTTATTCAGCATAAAATTTCAAAAATTAATATAATATTTGATTATTGGAAAATAATAAACATAATAGTTTAATGATTATTTAGTGAAAGGAAAATAATTTATATGTAATGGCAGCATTGCTATAAAAATAGATACACATTTTATTATTTTGAGAATAATAATTTAATTTACAAAATATCGATGATATTTTATTATTTCTTTGTATAAATGTTAGGAACAATTTTACAATTAATTTTAGTTAATATGCGTTTGTTCTTCTTATATAACTTTTTATCAATATTGAATAACAAAATTTAAACACTGCCTAAATGCTTTAATTAAATATATATAATTAAATTAAAATATAAAATACTTTTTATATTTTTCTTTTTTAGTTTTAATAATCAATTAAAAATTAATATAAAAAATAATGTAAAAACAAAATAACAAAGTTATTTTTAAATAGTTTTATTAAATATTGCTTCTCATCTAATCACATATCTCTCCTCTTCCAACTTTTACCTCGAATAATATTCCAATCTAGTGTATGGTTTGATTATTTATACATTTAACTTTCAACTTTCTATGCCCAGTGTTTTATTATCTCTTTATTTAATTGATCATAGGGTCTTATTGTATAAATAAAATAAAAATGATCATGTGATTGAAATTTTGATCATTCTTGCAATTTTTTTTATATGTTAAAATTTTTATGAATAATGAAAATACCACTATATGACAACTTTATGCTAATCTATTGTTATTTTCTTATGTTACAATAACACTATTTCTATTTTGTTATTAGGATACAAATGATTGGTTTTGAAATGGATTGTATTTGTAAACAGTAGAATTTTCAAGTAAGAACTCAGTTCAGTTGTGATTTTTTTGAAAATTTTCTTAGTCACCTAATATCTAAAAATATCAGGTTTTTTAAGTAAGCATTGATTTCGAGTGATAGTTACCTTCATGAGGTTATTTTTCCATTTTCATAAATATTTATCATTCTTGATAATGTCAATATTATATATTAAACAGTTTACAAATTTTGGATAACAATATTCTATGTAAGCTTATGAAATTGAAATAAACTTTCTGTCAAATATTTTATTATCTATTAAGGCTCATCTGTAAAGAAAGTAAAATATTTTACTGTTTAAATTAATGTGATTGATAATTCTATTACTTTATCAAAAACTTGTTAAAAACATGTTATGTTTATATTCTAATTTAATATTTAAAAGATTATAGAAATATTTTGTCAATATATATTTAGCTTAATCTATTTTCATATTAATTTTATTAGAAAATCTAGTCAAGTCTTCATATTCATCCCATAATTCCTTCTAAGTACTTTCTTAGTCGATTTTAATTATTTTATTTTTATTTTTTATTTTACACTCAAAATTATATATCATAAAGACCCCAAGATTTATTTATAAATGTTTTGTTATCTAGTATATTATTCAACTTCTTGAATGTGATTTTAAATTTGTAATCTTTATTAGATAAAGTCAACATGGTTTTTATGAGCAAAGCAGGCCCATTTACACTGTAAGGATATATCTCAAAAATACTATCAAACATTAAATATCGAACTAATTTAGTCATAATTTATTGTTCAAAAAGAATACAATGGAAATATATAGTCAAATTAAGAGTCATATATCACATGACTCTATCTCTTAAGCTTGTAAGTTATAAACAATGAGGATTGCCAATTCCTCTACAAGTTTATGATAAATTCTTAGCCAGAGCCAGCACTTAAAATATCTCTGTCAGGAATCCCTCCCCAAACCTCTGACCATGGTTTCATGCTTTGGCATATTTAGAAAAGTTGTTGATGATTTCAAATAATACAGCATAAATGTTTTAAGACACTATCATAAAATATTAAATAAATTGATTTAAAATAAGTAAGTAATATTATATGTGAGCAGAAGTAATGAATAGTAAGTATGTTCGCATAAATAATGCAGATGTCATTACGTTTTTATTTATTTTTGAAATTTGAAAATTATGTTCATTTAATTAATAGAAGTTTTGCTGGTGTCGTGTGGATAAGAAGCTATTGCACAGAGAAAGTGGATTGAATTTGGAGAAACTTTCTTTTTACAGTGGATTAATAATTGTTAAAATGATGATTATATATATAATATTGGAGACACGCATGTTAGAACTAATAAAAAGAGATCAAAAATGAAATATATAGATAAGAGAGTAAACAGGTGTTACTGACATCATTGCAAGAATTAAGAGACTGAAGTGAAGTTGGGCTAAACATAGCATTAGAAAATATAATAATATATTGACAATTAAAATCTTAATCTGCATTCCAAGAGATTGTAAAAGACCGAGAAATAGATCACCTGTGAGATGGATAGATGAAATAAAAAAAAATTGTTGGAGTAATGTGAAGAAGAGAGGCTAAAGATTGAAAAAGATGGATTGGACTTGGATGGACATTCATCGTGCAATGGACTGATAATGGATGAAAATGATGATGATGGTGATGATATATATATATTTGTATGAGCATATACATAAATTTATTCACATAAATGTACATAAAACATCTAAAAGATTTAAATATTATATAAAAATATATTTAATGTACAGATCAATTTTTTTTATTCTTTCCGCTTATTTATCTCAATTATATCATATTTTTGTTACTTGAATTATGTAAGTGATTAAAGCAAATAATAACTAAGACTTGAATAATTTTATTTAAAATCTTTAGTTTTATTACTACCCTTAAATAAAATAGGAATATTAAAAAATAAAAGCTAGATTTAAAAGAAAAGGGAAATCAAAGTTTTTGAAATCTAAATGATGTTCAATTTTAAATAAAATTTTTTACGTGATGAAAACTAATTACTGAGATTTGAAAAAAAAACATACTGCACGAACATTTTTTTTACATTTGGCAGAGAAAGGTTTTTTCTTAAGAAAAATAGGGAATTGTTGAAAATATGAAAAAAATGATCAAAAAATACTTTGATGTGTATGTCTGTTGATATAATGAAGTATAAATACATGCTTTAAGTTATTCTTTATTTTCAGATATGTTTACTTAATATCAAAAAAGATTTTAATTATTCTATATACATTAAAATATCAATGGCAAACATCGTACCTAGTTAAAATTCATATGTTTGTGTTTTACAATTTTTAGGGGAAAAAAGAAAATCACTTCCGGTTTATAATGGCCGGTCATACAAGGTCTTTACCTGCTTAAATTTGACAAGAATTAGGCGAAACGAATCAAAATAAAAGATGGGGAGGAAGAGTAATAAAAAACCCAGAAGTCAAAGTGAGTATTACTAATGATAAAGATAATCTAAAGGATTTAGTTGATAGTAATTTGGAAGAAAATAAAAATGGCAAAGATAAAATGTCCGATAAGCCTAGGTTAAATGAACGTAAATTAGAAAAAATTAATGGCGAAACTGAATTAAATAAATTTAGAGATGAAAGTGATGGTAATAGTTTTAACATTAAACTGCAACCATTGCAGACAAAAAATCATGGGAGTAAGACTTCAGGCATTGTTAGAGAAAATACTAGAACAATACTTGACGGTGGCTTACATAATAATGTTGGATTAGAAAGATCAGAGCGGGCAATATTAAAACAAAGTAAGAGAAGGAAAATGGATAATAATGAAAGTTATGACTCGCCAGATGAGCGGAGTCCACAAACTACTTCAATAAAACAAATCGCAGCTAGTTCAAAATTAATAAAAATAGTAAATGAATTGGATAATCAAAAAGAATTATTAAAAAAGCAACAACAAATTTTGCTGAACTTAACAATAACGTTCCAGAAAATAAAAGCACAAATAGACTTACCATTAAATCTTTTGTTACTTTAAACTCTTATTGGAAAAAAATTTTCATAAGCTGCATGTCACCAAGCACCTCAATTTTTAGTTTAGTTATGCAAACAAATGACACTACAGAAGAACATGTGCTTGACAAACCAGATCTTAATGAATATTTAAAAGCACTCGATGCCCAGGAATTGATTAGCACGGTTAAATATACGGCCTTTTTTCCTGCTAGAGGGTTTGTTTCAATAGAATATTACAATAAAGAACAAAAAGAAAGAGCAGAAAACTTAATTAAAGAAATACAAAAAAAAAATTTACTTTTAACAAAAGATCCAAACCCATTAATTTATGGAAGAATATTACACACTCCACTGAGTTTCAATATTGAATATTTTAAAATGCAGATAGGCAATTATGCCAAGGTAATAAATATGAAAAAGGAAATGATGGTGGATGTAGCCTTTCAAATTCCATCAAATGCATGGAGGGTAGTGCTAAAGTTGAAGAAAGGTGTAATGAAAGAACAGCTTCCACATACATTATTAAAGGATAAAATGCCCATTTTCTTAGTTATAAGGGGTAGACCATCTTTGTATTTTAGATGTGACAAAGTTGGTCATATAGCAGTGATGTGTAATACGGGAAATTGCATAAAGTGTAATAAATTTGACCAAATGAATCACCTATGTAATAATTTGCCTATAAAGACATGGGCTAATATAGTTAATAACAATAGAGAAGAGGATAAATTGTATGAACAACAGATATATTAATCGATGCTGAGCATTTATCAGTTGAACCTGACACACATGCTGATGGTAGTAAAACCTCTGAAGATGATTATGACACTGACACACAGATGGAAAGTGTGGTGGAAGACAGGGATATCATAACTCTATTGGTAGAATCTCTCAAACAACAAGTAAATAAAAAGGAATGCAGAAGAAAAACCAACAAGGAAGATATAGCTGATGAGGGCAATAATGATAATAAGCAAACAAATACTGATGTGCTAACATTGCCTATACAGGATATAGAACCTTTAAATGATGATGTTAATGATAAGGAATATGATGAAAAAAAAAACTAAATTAAAAGAGGATAATTTGTGGAGTAATATTCATATAAATTGACAAATCTTTTTCCAAATCATGAATAAAGCACTAAATATAATATCAATTAATGTAAAAGGTATGAATGGAGGTGATAAAGCAGATAAGGTTGTGGATTACATAGCATCTCAGAAGTATGATATTATAATTTTAACTGAAACAAAGATTACTGACAAAACATCCCCATGGATTATTGAAAAAGTCGCAAATAAAAATTTATTTTTGTACAAACCTAACATGAAATCATCACAAGGAGTGGCAGTGCTAATAAATATGAGCACAGGTATAAGAAATATACAAATAATATTGTTACAAGTAAACTATGTGGTGGTGTCCTTTGTCATTTTTGACCAGCTTCATTACCTAATTGTGGTGTACTCAATTTCTAAGGGTAATTATATAACTAATGTGATTCATAGTGTTCAGAATAAGTTGTTACAAAAGCTGGGTATTGTTGTGGTGAGAGGTGATTTTAATTGCTCTTACCAGAATGTTCCCAAACTCCTAGAACAGAAATTGGAAATGATTGCTGTGTACCCATTGAAAATGAACTATGGTAAAGATGCTTATTCATTTTTTAACAGTAGATACTCCTCACTGATTGATTTGTTCTTTGTATCCAGTGCTAAAGTTAAGGACTCATTTACTGATACCTCTTCAGTGGCCTTCTCAGATCACTTAAGAATACTTCTCCAGATAAAGAATTATAGTTTAATTAAAAATAAAAGATATGACTTTACTATAAAGAAGAACATTAGAAGTCAGATTTTTCTTTCAGTTGATCCAATTTCTAACATTATCATAGTGTCGAATTATTACAATCAGATTTCAAACCTGCCTCCATGTATTGCTTGGAATAAATTCAAAAAATTTATTTATTTCAGACTTGTGCTCTGATAGTTCGAATAATATGATGTCCCAAAATCAAATGAAAAACAGAATTATAGAGATTAATAAAACAATGAGTGTCATTTCTGAATTGGGTGAAAATAAAGACCTTGTTGGTAAACTACAACAAGAATATAATAATATATATATAGGAAAATGCATGAAGATACATATGCATTAAGACTAAGGAAATTAATTCCAGGGCTTGGACAAATATTAAAACCAACCATTAATTTTGCAAAAATTTATATACCTCACACAAATGGTATAGCATCTATGAAGACAATAGAAGATTCTCTAATATCAGGTGATGAGGTTGATGAATATATGGTTGAAAGACTAAAACAGACCATGGGTAATCGAGATATTGATGGTCATCAATATAGGATAATGACAAAGCAAACAGGGCAGGAATATATTTTGTGTCAAGAAATTACAGATGAAATTAATAGATTGAAAATGCAAACAGTATTGGCTAATGATGTGATCCCAGCATCAGTTTATAAACAAATCACTTATCTTATGATAGGGCCTATGTTAAAATATTTTAATCAGATGTGCTTGCAAAGATTTGAATGGCCCAGCATAAATAAAAAAGTAATCTTTAGTGTTAAAAAAAAAGGAACACATTACTACCTAAATTTGAAGACCTAAGAAATATATCGATTGAGGATATAGATTCTAAAATACTGGCTAGAATCCTACAAAGAAAATTGTTTAAAAGTGTCAGTGATAAAATTTCAACAGCGCATCATGCTGTGAAAGGTAAGAGAGTGATAAATGCAGCTCTTAAAATACAAGAAGCTATCAAGTATGCCAAGGCCTTGAATCTGACTCAGTACTTTGCATTAAAATTCACTTTAAATCTGCATTTGACTTGGTTGACTGGGCTTACCTATTTAATGCCCTAAATGGGCTGATAAAAGATGATCAATATTTAATAAATGCAATAATTAATTATATTACTAATAATAAAATTTCTTATAAAAACTTTATGAGTAGTTCGGAGTTCTTTATTCCTAGTAGAAGTATCCCACAGGTTTTGCCATTGGCAGCACTCTTATTTGCTATTTATGTGGACCCTATGGTAAAGGAAATAGAAAAAATAATTAACAAAATCTACATGCCCCATTTGGGAGTTTCAATAAAAGTAACGGCCTTTATAGATGACATAATAATAATTTTTGAAAACAGCTATAATATTGATATAGTTATAAATAAGGTTAGAAAATTCCAACAGGCTACAGGATCAGAAGTACAGTTTGCTAAGACAGCAGTGAGGCAATTGGCAACAGGAAAAAAAATACCAAGTGAGTTTTTAGCTCAGTCTAAGTCTTTTCTTGGTCTCCCCCTTTACTTATCCAAAACTAAAATGAATCATCAGTTAAATCATCTCATAACAAAAAAAATAGAAAAAGGAATTAATAGTTTTTCATATTTTAAACTCTATGAAGTGACTAGAACCAAGATTTTCAATGCAATTGCAATAGGAGTGCTTAGTTATTATGGACCTTGGTTGAAACTTTACAAGAAAACTATCCAAAAGATTATACAGATGGCAAAGAAGTTCATATGGAGGAAGAAATATAGCCTCCTCTCAACCTCTGTACTCCAGCAACCAATAGATAAAGGTGGGCTTAACTTAATCGATCCAAAAGTTTATGTTAATTTTATTACTGCCAGGGCATATTTGAATGTAATGAGGGATCAGTCCTTTAGTCCTCCAATGGGAGATATAAGAATTTACAATGAAATGGGAGCTGAGAGAAGATCACATCTTGCAGACATGTTTATAACATACAAAGAATTACAAGATGATCTAAATGTCCAAAGTCTAGATGGAATAAAATATAAAGATTTAACAAAAGGAGATTTTCAAAATGAGAATGTGTGGTTGGGCTGTTCACTGAAAAGTGTTCTTAAAAAATTCCACTCAATATATACACCTCAATCATCCATGAAGTTTATTTTTAAGCTGATTAATGGAATCCTGCTGACTACCTCCTACCTTAATAAAAGGCTGGGGATGTGGTTGGATGATGTATGTATGTTTTGTAAGAAGAGAAAAGAAACATTTACGCACCTGCTTGAGGAATTCCAGGCATTCAGGGATATGAGATCACAAATCTTTCATATGCCAATAATAGACCTAAAGGATCTGATAAAAAAATATGTGATTAGGTTTAATCCGCATAATGCAATGGTTATAATCCATGCATTAAAAACAATATGGCTAATTAGATGTTCTTTGGTATTTAACAATAAAAAATTCAACTGGCTGAGAAAGCTGGAGAGAGATTGTAGTGAGTACTTTAGCCTATGTTTAAAATATTGGCCAAAGAATACTGTAGAATCGGTGTGGGGAGGGTCTGCTCTATCCACATGTGAAATGTTGTAGGTAAACATCATTTCCAGTCTAAGAATGTATTGGTAAGGTAAAGAAAGACAACATGTAAATCATTGAGGAAAATACCCCTAGTATTATGACAGTAGTTGAAGAAATGTTAGAGGAACATAATATAACTTTTGTAATTATGTAAATATTTTTTGGTTTTTAATAAAGAATATTACTTTAAATAAAAAAAAAATTAGTAAAAAAATGTTACTATATAAACTTATAATCAATGGGTATATTGTACTTAAAGTGCCTGAATTTTGTGCAAGTTGATTTCCAAAAATAGCTTTGAATAAATATTTTTATAACCGTGTCTAAATGATGGAATTTAAAAAATTTTATTTTTATGCTAATATAAAAATTTTATTGTTATTAATTGATGAGTAAATTATAAAATTTATGATAGTAAAAAGATGAAGTTATATAGATATATTATTTATAAATTAATGCAGACATGGTATAAGATAACAAATTTAAGTTAATTTATTAGAATAATAATATCTTCAAGTTATGAAGTTTAAGTAAAAAAGCATGCATTTATTACCTCCTGTTTTATAGTTTATTGTGTTTTTAGATAAAAAAGCATTCACGAATACAATCTGTATGTGAGAATTTACACAAAGATTTTCGCTAACAAAAATTATTTCATTCTACTCAAGTAATAGTAATATTTGTGTTTTTTCATTAAATAAAAGAAATATCACACTAAACAGATAAAAATGTAATATTAAAAATTAAATATAAGTAAAAATTATACCTTCAACTTGTATTTTGAATTTATAAAAATCTGATTAACAAAACTATACAACATAATATTAGTAATGTCACTGTAATAAGAAGAATCATTATTAAAATTTTATAGGTTTTATACCTTGCTGTGGATTTATGCTTATATTTTAATCAATTGCGACTAATTTTATTTCAAATTAATCTTCATTTCATTGCATTATTGAATCAGTACATGAAAAAATTATATAGAAGTAATTAAATTTATATGATTTGAATGTAATTAAATATCTCAAAAGATATATTTTTTTTTGAGAAAGATGATGGTTTTGGCAATGATGAAGAGGTATTTTATTCATTAATTAGTCAAACTACAATTACATCACATAATTTATCATTTTTATACTATTAATTAATAAATTTTGTCTTTTTGCATGATAACATTATTTTTCTTTATATGCTTCTTTTATTTGATATCATTGGTTCAGCATATCTAACTGCAAACAATTTTGCCCTTTTCCAAATACAATCTTTTGGCTTACTTTACTAATAATATATAATTCTCAAAAGTATTAACTCTTTTCATAAAACTGTAATTCTTAAGCACTCATTGACTTGGATTCTGGTGAAAAGGTATAATAAATATTAATTAAATGCACAAGTCATCTTTCAGAAAAACACTGCCAGACTCATAATATTAAGTTTGTTATCAGTTATTACTCTACATAATAATAATCCAACAGATTCAGTATGTATAGTTTTATGATTTTTGTTTTAATTATCTTTATAAATAAAGGAAATGTGATATGACTCATCAAAGATTAACTTACATTGGATCTCATTAAGATTAGTGAAGACATTTCTTAGTTTTATGAAAACTTCTTTCCTGAAAAAAGTTACACATATTATACAGTCATAAATTAATAGATTTTCTGTCACATTATATACAAATGTCTTTACGAATGATTCAAATATCACATTGTATTTATGAATAATGTTCTATAGCTATAATTAATCTTCATACAAATGTTTCTTATTATGTGCATGTTGTTTTCAATTTTTACAAGTTTTTTTTTGTAGGTTTATGTCAGAGAACATAAATTGTTCACACATGCTTACCTGATACTTCAGTCAGACTGTTATAGAAAAAAACATATCTTATAACTTTACAAAAGTCAAAGCTCATTTACAATAAATTGTTAATTATGATAATGATTTAATGTTGCAAAATCTTTGAGAGGCAGGTTCATGATGATTTAACATTTTGGCATTTCAAACTATCCACAGTTCAATAATTATAGTTTGTTTGATAGAGATTTGCAGCTAATATTTTCATAATTATTGGTAGCTAGTGTTGACTTTTATATATATATATATATATATATATATATATATATATATATATATATATATATATATATATATATATATATATATATATATATATATATATATATATATATATATTTGGATTCAAATTCTAAATATTGTGCAGGATTTTAAACTTTCATAATTCACTTATTAAAACTAATGAAGTAGAGAATTTGTATTTACTATGCAAAGAAAGAAGTATTTTGTATCAGTACTGAATTATTACTGCTTGATTTCTTCTTTTTGATATATGACAGGTTTTAGATTCACTTACATTTTGATTTTATATCGTTTGCTTTATTCTTTTTGAACTTTAATAAACATTATTGAAGGACAATTTTTTAGCTTGAAAATTGAAAATACTATATAACAGTCATATATTTAAAAATATTAACTTCTTAATCTGTTTTAAGTTGCACTAACATAATTGTACAGTGATTTAGGTATTTCAATAAAAAGCTGTGGGATGGAATTACTAAGTCAGTGTTATCATTCTTTGATATTTAGGAAGCAATAATATCCAAAGATAACTAACCATTAGTAATTATTATATATGAGATGTGCACTGCACCATTATATATATATTACTCATATTTTAAACATAATAAACAAATTAGGGATTGCTTTTTCACATTATATCTATTTTACTTTGACATTTGTTAAAAATAGTTTACCTATATTATGAGAAGGAAACGATGTATTATTTTTTTCACTGATATAATATAAAAATTAACTTTCACACATTGGTTTACTTTAGATATATCTGTAAAGATGCATATAACTTTCTAATAATTTAATTGTATCATAATTTATTTTAATTAAGAAGTGTTTTAGCTGATAAGAAACTTGCAGTTTGGTTTTTTTCTTACTTTACCATTTTCTTCTATCTAGTTAAAATAGAAATTCTCATCTAAAAACATCTTCAGGAAAAAAAAACAGTCTTGATATTAAAAAAAATAGATAATTATTGATGGAAAAACAAATATAATCTGAAAAATTTATTGTTAGCAAGATAATTTGCTTTAAAAATGTTGCTGGACAAAAACATGTTTGCATATGTATCTTACATTTTATATACTTCAAATATTACTTATCAAATATAAAAAAAAATAAGGTGGAAAAAATATTTTATTTAAATATTTATTTGTTCTTTGCATCAAAAGTCTGAGCATGTAGCAATAAATAAAAGACAATCCTAAGTTGAAAATTATACCTGTCTTCTTCAAACACTACACTAAATTGTAGGTTTTCAATCTACAGTCACATATGTTATAATAAAATCCAGAACTATATAAAAAAGCAATAAATGTTTATAAATTACAGAACAAAAAACTTTATTTTGAAATGTCATTTTATATGATTCTCTGTAATGGAAGAATGCTTTCTGAATCAAAGATTGTTTTTGGAATATCATATAATTCTGCAAAAAATAATTATTTATGTCATTTTTGTTACAATTACTTATCCATGGGTATAGATAAATAATGTTGGCATTATCACATATTTAAGTGGCATTTAATTAACTAATTACACATTTAAATATTTTTTGAAAATTAAGATTAGATATTAGTGTGTTTGTTTAAAGTCTCTGTTCTGCTTAATGTCAAATCAATTTTATAGTTGTATTTAACGCAGACTGTGCAATGTATTGGGTGGAAACTCAGCTTATTTCCCAAAATGATTAATAATATCAACTCTGATTAATATAAACATGTCTAGAAAACATTGGTTAATATTTTTATCACATATTATTGATTAAAACATTACAAAATTTTTATATAAACGATTTAGGTAAATAATATTAGCATTATTATATATCTATGTGGTATTTAATTAATTAATTACACAAACACAAATTATAATATATATATATATATATATATATTAATTACACAAACACATATATATATATATATATATATAAATAAAGGCATGCGTACGTGTATGTGACCTAAATTAAATTTTAAGCACTGGAAAATTTTTCAAAGTAACTGAAAGATTGCCTGGTAAACTCAGTAACTTTGACCTTAATGAACTCACAGTCAATCTAGCTATATATCCCATATTTAGATATTATAAAAATTAATTAGAATGCTCACTGGCCAGAATGTCTTTTTCTAAAATATTTATTAACAATTACAAAAAAGATCGTAGTACTTTGCCTAGTCGAGGATTATTTACATTTTTATTATCTTTCTTTACACACACACACACGCATATATATATATATATATATATATATATAAATCAAGTTCATTATATGTATTTTTCAAAACCAATGCATTAACAGAAAGTTAGTAAAACCTCTTTGATAAAGATGAATATTTCTTTTATTTTAAATTCATTTATTTGCGTTTAAAATAGATTTCAATCACTTTTTTCAATAAATAGAAGTTAAAGGTGTAAAATACATTTTCATTTATTTGAAATTGCTGAGGGAAAATGTGATTTCTTTTAAACTTTTTTATATTAGAGCAAAAATAAAGATTGCAGAAGCTTCACTAAAAATTGCTCATCTTATTTTAGACACATTTTTAACATTTAAAAAAGCTCTAGTAACTTCTTATTTAAAGATGGTATTCTTTAGATTTAATACTACTTAGTTTATTTCCTATTACATTTTAGTTTATCATCATTACCATCCACTCAAAAATTAATATGGTCATTGTATCTCCTGAAGAAGAAAATAAAGAATAAAATATGCCAAAGAATTAGTGTACTACATATTTTAAAAATATTACAGGTATGGCACAACATACCTTCAAATAAATGGATTTATCTAGCTTACACTTTTATCTTGATTGGATTCAGCATTCATCACTACAGATGAATGAATGGATATATACATAAATAAAATACACCCAATTGTATAAAGAGACCAATAGATGATGTTCAGTTAATCTGATTTCCTGGCAATAAATTGGCAGGCGAGTTAAAGGTAGGGTCAGGTAACAGTAGATATCACCCTTGTCCCCACATTTACAGAAGCAGGTTTATAGTCAAACTGGGAACTACAAGATACCAAATCTAACATGAGGAAAGCTGTCATGCTACACCTGGAAGTGCCACTGAAATTGGACATAAGACAAGCTGTTATTATTCATCTGAAGTATTGACCATACCTAAAAGAAAAACCCAAGTCCTTGTCTTCAATAGTTGCATGACATATAGATTTTATATTTAACCAATGGTATCATGTGAATATCAGATAATTATGTGTTAATATACATTTTTTTAAAAATATTTAATCATATTGTGTATACCTGTGTTTATTACAATTACATATAAGCATAATAAATTCACTGCAGCCAACAGCTTAACTATCAGGAGCTGACAATAATTGTCCACACTCAATTAACTCCATAACAACTAATTTACTTCCACTACAATACAAAAAAATGTTTAACATATAAAAAAATTGAATGATTTTAATCCAAGCTATCTGGAAAAAATGGCCAATCTATACGGACCAACTAATCTTCTGTTTTCATGTTGTAAGGGTAGCTTACAATCGTGTTCAAACTCATCTTTATATATCTGAAGTTAAACCCATTGGAAGCATAAACTGAATAAGTAGGTTAGAAGGCCAATATATATGAACCAACTAATCTTCTAGTTTCATGTTGTAAGGGTAGCTTTCAATCCTGTTTAAACTCATCTTTATATATCTGAAGTTAAACTGATTGGAAGCATAAACTGAAATAGTAGATTAGATATGCATTATCAATTTATTTTTCAGTGAACAGACATATAGACATATATGCAATAAGAATTTATTTTAATAATTACTAAATCAAGATGGTGTTAAAAGGAAATAAATGCCCTTTTTCAATAGAAAGTAAAAACGTAATTAAAAAAAACCTTTCATATATATTGAAACAATCAATCTTAGCTTAAGATTGAGCAACATGGTTCTATCTATTAACCTGTATTTAAACCTTATATCCCATCCCACTTCTTTAGTCATGTATATATATATATATATTTTATGTATATATTTGAGATGCACCCCTAAAATGTATAAAGTTTAACTTTCCAATATTTATTATTATTAATTTTTTAATTAATATTAATTCTTTTATAATAAAGAACATAGGTGCTACTCATATATATATATATATATATATATATATATATATATATATATATATATATATATATATATATATATATATATATATATGAGCACACATACTAACAATATATTGATTTGTTAAAAATATTTTATTATACATCATATTAAATTTTATTAAACGCACATTATTATATTAAGTAATATTTACTAAGGCTGTAACCTTTAGGAATAAGTGTCTGAAAAATTCATAGGTAGGGACCTCTACAGATCTTAGCCACAAGCTTACGCTAGGAAGAAAAAAGGGAAACCTTCTTTACTTCAACCTACTTTTATATATAAATAGATGAAGCTGAAGTGGTTCGATCTAAGAATATGAAGCTATTCTATACTTCACTAATTAAGTCCACAATTCTTATTATACATTAATACTCACAAAATCTTACGATTTACAATCAGTCAATGGAATGATCTTATAGTAAGAAATCTATTACGATAATTTAAAGTTGTAATTATAAATTTTATTAAATGCACATTATTATATAAAGTATTATTTACTAAGGCTGTAACCTTTAGAAATAAGCATCTGAAAAATTTGAAAGTAGGGACCTCTACAGGTCTTAGCCACAAGCTTACACTAGGAAGAAAAGAGGGAAACCTTCTTTACTTCAACCTACTTTTATATATGAATAGGTGAAGCTGAAGTGGTTAGATTTAAGAATGTGAAGCTATTCTATACTTCACTAATTAAGTCCACAATTCTTATTATACATTAATACTCATGAAATCTTACGATTTACAACGAGTCAATGGAAAGATCTTATAGTAAGAAATCTATTATGGTAATTTAAAGTTGTAATTATAAATTTTATTAAACATGCATTATTATATTAAGTAATATTTACTAAGGCTGTAATCTTTAGGAATACGTGTCTGAAAAATTCGAAGGTAGGGACCTCTACAGGTCTTAGCCACAAGCTTACGCTAGGAAGAAAAGGGGGGAACCTTTCTTTATTTCAACCTACTTTTATATATGGATAGGTGAAGCTGAAGTGGTTAGATGTAAGAGTGTGAAGCTATTCTATACTTCACTAATTAAGTCTACAATTCTTATTATACATTAATACTCACAAAATCTTACGATTTATATAGTATTAATGTATAATAAGAATTGTGGACTTAATTAGTGAAGTATAGAATAGCTTCACACTCTTACATCTAACCACTTCAGCTTCACCCCTCTTTTCTTCCTAGCATAAGCTTGTGGCTAAGACCTGTAGAGGTCCCTACCTTCAATTTTTTCAGATACTTATTTCTAAAGGTTACAGCCTTAGTAAATATTATTTAATATAATAATGCACATTTAATAAAATTTATAATTATAACTTTAAATTATCCTTATAGATTTCTTACTATAACATCTTTCCATTGACTCATTGTAAATCGTAAGATTTGGTGAGTATTAATGTATAATAAGAATTGTGGACTTAATTAGTAAAGTATAGAATAGCTTCACACTCTTAGGTCTAACCACTTCAGCTTCACCTATTCATATATAAAAGTAGGTTAAAGTAAAGAAGGTTTCCCTCTTTTCTTCCTAGCATAAGCTTGTGGCTAAGACCTGTAGAGATCCTTACCTTCAAATTTTTCAGATGCTTATTTCTAAATGTTACAGCCTTAGTAAATATTACTTAATATAATAATGTGTGTTTAATAAAATTTTATAATTACAACTTTAAATTATCATAATAGATTTTTTACTATAAGATCTTTCCATTGACTCATTGTAAATCATAAAATTTTGTGAGTATTAATGTATAATAAGAATTGTGGACATAATTAGTGAAGTATAGAATAGCTTCACATTCTTAGATCGAACCACTTCAGCTTCATCTATTTATATATAAAAGTAGGTTGAAGTAAAGAAGGTTTCCCTTTTTTCTGCCTAGCATAAGCTTGTGGCTAAGACCTGTAGAGGTCCCTACCTTTGAATTTTTCAGACCCTTATCCCTAAAGGTTACGGCCTTAGTAAATATTATACATCATTTTAAAACTTATTTTCCCTTTTAAATTGTTTTTCCTATCAAACTGTATATTTTATAAAATCCAAGATGGAAGATCCAACAGTTAACTGTCCAAAAATAATTAATGGGTTGGAAATATAATATTAAGGTTTTACTGAAAATAAAATTAGGAATGGGATTAATAGATTTTGCTTTTGTATAAATTTTTTTGTCAAATATATTTTCAGTCTGAAAATAGATTTGAATTTATTTTTGGACAGCTATCTGATGATTGAATCTTCAAACAATGAACAAAAAAGACTTAAGATTTTAGATTAAAGATTAGATTTGAGCTAGAAATAAATTAAAAGCATTCTTCAAATACCTGGGAAGAAGTATAAAATGGGCCAATTTTAAATGCCAACAGATTAGCTATTATTTACAGAACTGTGCTGTTATAACCCATGCTGCTTTGAAATTTAAAAATGATGATTGGATAAAACCAACCACCTTCCAGATCCTTGTGAGGTCATCTTCTATTGCCATAATATTCTGCTGCCTTGAAATGAAAAAAAGCTCAAGAAAGGAACTCTGGAATGCTGAATGGAAGCTGGCTGTCACCAAGAAGAATTCACATGGATCCATTAAATGTCATACTTGGAAAAATAGACTCTTAATAAGGTGCAAGGTAAATTATTTCAAACCACCACCATTGAAACTAAATCTACCTTGCCTAACTAGTCTCAAACTCTATTAAGATTTATCCTAATGTATTATTTATTAACTTTGGGTCTTACTAAAACATAATGGTAAGTAGATGTAGATGGCTGCTTAGACTCATTTAAGCTTATGTTAGTTTAAGGGGGTTTTGACTTCAGACTATTTGTTTATGGTTGTGTCAATGATGGTGGAGGGATATATATATTGTGCCCTTTTGTATGGGTCACCATTTAAGTTTTGTGCTAATTT
>JAQFVV010006941.1:158203-240951 GCA_028023455.1 Epiperipatus broadwayi | reverse complement strand
ATACAAAATATTATGTCTATATACATTTATGTATTTAATAATCAGAAAATAATAAATTATTACAACAGCTATATAAATATCAAATTTTTTTATATACATAAAAAACCTTTTTCAGCACCTGATTTGGTGTTCTTTTCAAATATTAATAATCTATAACGTTAATGAACTATTACAAACATAAAACTGTCTAGTATTCAATAATGAAATTAAAACAACCAATACAAATATACAACCTACATATAAATCCAGTAATTACAAAATAATTGACTATATCATGACAATATAATAAATAAACTAAATTACATGCATTTTTTTTTTTTTTTACAATTATATATATATCAATTTATATAATTTTCCATTCATTTTTAATTAACCAGTTATTAACCAAATTTATAGAAGTCTTGTAAATATTCATACAATTATTTAAATTATTTTTAATATAATATGTTTCGTATATTTGTCTTCTTTTTGGATCTTTGATGAAATTTAAACATTTAATACTTTTTGTAGCATCTATTCTATGCCCATATTTTAAATAGTGAATATATAATGCAGATTTATCATCTTTTTTATTAATTGCATTATTATGTTCATTGGCTTTTACCTCTAATTGTTTGCAAGTATGCCCAAAGTAAACCATTTTACAAATTTCGCATGTAATTTTATATACAATTCCTTTTTTATATTGTATATCATCTCTTAACTAATAATTACCTATTAATAGATCAAGATTTTTACTGTTTGTCCAGCCAATATTTATATCCTCAATATAATTTTTGTTAATAGATTATTAACATTTGAAAAGGGCACCAAATCAGGTGCTGAAAAAGGCTTTTTATGTATATAAAAAATTTGATATTTATGTAGCTGTTGTTAGAATTTATTATTTTCTGATTATTATTTTATGGAAGAACAGCATAAAGATATTTATTCTTTTCCAATTTGATGATTTATGTATTTGTATATATAAATTCATTTAAATGTGGAAATATGCTCAATAAAATATTTTTCTGACAAAGATTTGTGAGAAAGGTTTATTTTCTTATGAACTTATACTTTGATCCAAATATGTTCCTAGAGACATAAAGTTATGTCAGAATTCATTAAATTTTATTTATAGTTCTAAAATGTATGAAGTATAAATTGTGACATATAATACAATAAAATCTATTTTAGTAAAAGCTTCCAAATATTTGTCTTTTAGAAATGAAAACTGAATGAAGAGAATATATTTAACAGTTTGAAAACGTATCTAATAATGATTAACAATTAAATTTGGAAAATAAGTAAAGTTCTATATTTTAAATTACTATAATAAAAATAAGAGACTTTGTAATAGTAAATAAAAAGCAGATAACATATTGGATTCATATAGAATATTAAGACTGTTACAATATTAACAATTTGGAAGAAGATGATTAAAGAAATATTGTGACTATCTATCATAAGATAAATAAATAATCATTAAATGCCAGCTTTATTTCACAAGATGATCTGTTAAAATTTTTTTTTGGAACAAACTATTGTGACTATTTAATAGAACTGCTCCTTTATTATAATTAAAATGCATAATGTGAAATTTATATAAACATACACATTATTCTTTATTATTTAGAAATAAATCAATTCAGTATCATTACTGTATAGGGTATTTAATAAATCATTACAATTTGCTGTCAGAAAATTTAATTTTTTTTAATGCTTTGATATGATAGATTGCGTTATGACTACTTTAAAATCCAACTTATTCTGTTGGTTGGTTCGAGATCAAAATTCATTTACACATTAAATATTTATAGAAATTTATTTATCATCTTAAAATAATGTAAGCTTCTCCTATGTGTAAGAATCATTATATATAAGCCATTATCTGATAGTTTCTCCTCTTACATTATTTTAAGAGGATAAATAAATTTCTATAAATATTTAATGTGTAAATGAATTTTTGATCTCGAACCAGAATAAGTCAAGTAATAACAGTGAACTTTTGAGATCAGCTAAAGAATTATTATGGTATACAATCATTTCATTAATGAAATATTCTTTTGGAGATTATATTTAATGATATTAATTATCAGCAATTATTTGTAAATAAATATTTTTTTTTTTGCTGTAAGTATTTGGTTAAATAAATTTAATATCCATACTTAATTAAATTGATTTGTTCCCCTCTCCTTTCCCACAATTTTTTTTGTTATATGTCCTTTATTTTATTTAAAGTAAAATGAATAGATGGGAAATGATAAAATTTTATTATGGAATTAGATATTTTTTTTATAGTAATAACTGTAATAGTAAAACTATCATGCATGGAATTTGTTACATATTACACACAGTTATTATTTGTCTTTAATATAATATTTTAGACTAAAAGTGAAATACAGGCCTTTACTTATAAATGTAATAGAAGTATGTACATTATAATGCATATTAATAAGCATTTTTTTGTAAAATTGTATAATAGCATGGACCTTAAAAATATTATTTCAAGAATTTATTGATAGACATAACAGGGCTTATCTGCTCTTAATCTCTGAATTTATACTTTATTATAATTTTGTGTATATCTGTTTGTAGAAGATATATTACTTTGTGCATTATACCATTTATCCATTATATGTCACTTAAATGAGTATGGCTATTCTTATTTTAGGAGAAAACAATGTAAAAGAAAGATGAGTAAAATTAAATATTAATTTTGTGATGACTATACATAATAATATTTGAAATAAAAATATGTTCACATATATCATTTGCTGATATTTTAATCTGTTGTTTTGATATCTAATGATAGTGTTTTTTAATCTTTTCTAAAGTAAAGTGTTTTCATTGAAATGCTTTAACATGTTGCTAAGTTATGGTTCTTCATTGCTTCCATTCTTAGACATATTCTCCCAATAAAATCTTTTAATTTGCATTTGTTTAAAATGACTTTGAGATAGCGAGTAAAATGTAATCAGGTCTACTTCTGTGACAAAGATCACGTTCAAGTTCATCATATAATTTTTTTCAGAAAAATATTACGTTTCACTCATTTCATAAGACCAATCCAGTGATAAGGTGCCATTATGATTGTAAACCTAATATTAAACCCAGCAAGCTGAGAAACATACTTTTTATGTGTAATGTTATCCTACCTTTTGGCAGTAATATCCAATTGTCAAAATTAGATATAGGAAAGAATAGGGAAGAGTATAAGGATAGTTAGAAAGAGAGAAAGATCATTTATAAAGTTAGTCAGAGAGATGAAGAGAGAGGGGGGATGCAGAGGGAGTGAGAGAGAAAAGGAGGGGAAGAGAGAGAGGACAGGGAGGAGGACAGAGAGGGAGGGAGAGATCTATAATATAATTTTTTTTGATTATAAGTACAGTTTTAAATAAACTTCATGATAACAATTTAAAACTGAAATATATACACACACGTTAAATTTTTTATGTGTGTATAGTTTAATGTTTGTGGAAGTTAAATTTCCAACATTGGTTTAAATAAGAGAGAAGTTTAAATTCAGTTATAAATTTTAAATAAGTACTAAGTAGATTGCCCTTTTTTTAAAATTAGGTTGGGGGGGGGGTAACAGATTTAATTAAAGTTGATTATCAAAAGTTCAAGATCAAAGTTTTAATTAAGTCTGCTCTGGAAAATATGTTTTTAAAAATATTGTACTTAGTTAATTCAATAAATAGTGATGGCACACTATGCCAGAAAGATTATAAATTTATTGTTCTTTAAAATTTACAGCTTAGCACTGCTTTCGACCAAATCTATCATATTCATAGAATTAATATTGGTGTATAGAGAATAGAATTTATAAATTAAATAAGTTTATAAATTTAAATATACCATTTGCATGATAATGCAATGCATGAGTCTTTTGTTTATTGCATGTATGTTACTTGCAGTAAACCATGCATTTTTATATTTTTTTTTTCAATCATTGCTCTCAGGGCAAATGACTTTAGAATTAAATGGATAAAAATTGTGGTCTGAGTTAATCTCATCATCCAAAAATATAGGATTTGATGTTGAGGTCTGTTTTAGCATGCTTGTGTGTATTCATAGAATTAATATTGGTGTATAGAGAATAGAATTTATAAATTAAATAAGTTTATAAATTTAAATATACCATTTGCATGATAATGCAATGCATGAGTCTTTTGTTTATTGCATGTATGTTACTTGCAGTAAACCATGCATTTTTATATATTTTTTTTCAATCATTTCTCTCAGGGCAAATGACTTTAGTATTAAATGGATAAAAATTGTGGTCTGAGTTAATCTCATCATCCAAAAATATAGGATTTGATGTTGAGGTCTGTTTTAGCATGCTTGTGTGTGTATCTGTATATATATATTTGGGCTGCACTAATCTTGTAGCACTATTGGCACACGACCACCATTATAAATTGCTTTACAGATTGGTTCATTGCATTTAATTTTATAAATTATTTGGAGAGCTTGATCTAGGGTAATTTTTCTTTGATGTTGTTTAACATTTGGTTGAGCTAAGGAGGGGTGGGAGGTTTCTAAAACTAATATTAAATTCATTTGAGAAGATTGTTTTCATTTTTTAAAATGTACCCAGTCTAAAAAGGCTGATCCATATATATCTACATGGACAAGAGATGGACAACTAGAGTTTGTAGCAGTTCATTCTAATAAAATGTAAATGGTATTTGTCTAAAGTCATTGTGATAATTAAAATAGTAATGCACTCTTTATAATATTCCAACATTTTTGCATGCAGATACATTGCCAAGGTCTTCACAATAAAATTTTTTATAGTTCATCTAAATTTACAGCCACAACCTTTTTTTATATGTTATCAAGGATTTTTGAAGAACTTAATTTCTTCCATCCAATCTTTATCTCAATTTCATTAAAAAAAACAACACCTTAATTACCCCTCATACAAATGTTATTTTTTGAAAACACAGAAAAGAAGACAGGTGATGATGAATTACAATTAGAAACAAAAAAGGAAAACAGAGAAAATAAGAAAAATATTACTTTTTTGATAATAAAAATACACTTCAGAACACCATATTTATATAATTGAAATTTAGGTATTTAAATTTCATTTCTAGCATTTTTTTGAATATTGCTGAAGAAAGAATCATCCCTATACATTATGCCTCACATCCATCACTTCTATATATTTATTATGTCAATGACATATTGCACACCTGATACAGTAATCTTTGAAATGCAGCAAGAAATTGCCAATGCTATGTCTCTCACCTTAACCTGTGAAAATAAAGATAGCCTCAACAGTATTAAATACCTGGACCTCCACATACAATGTGATTTAAATTACAAAATGGTTATTAAACCAATACAGGTTTGAGGTTTCCTCCATCCCAACTCTCTTAACTTCATGCTCTCACAAACTTGTGAGTCTTAAAACCTTCCTACATCATAACCTTCATTTATGCAAGTTTGAATCAGGCAGGAAGGACAATATCAGCAAATATATTTCTAAACTGTGTAACATGATATAATGACTATCTATCTACAAACCTTCAGAAACTTTTATCATGAAACATGACCCTCCCTACTACCCACCACCCCTAATCCCTGGATGTCACATCTCTATATATTTAATATAACCCACTGCATTACTGAAATTATTACTCCTACCTATCAAGTCACTCTACATATTGCACTTCCATTGCATTGGCTTATCAACAGTGCTAAGAATATTTTACCAACTGTCTTCTATTCTTAAGTTGTTTATAAAATTAAATGCCAGAAACCCACCTGCCCCTCTGTTTACTGTGGAAAATCTCAGACAAACTTATCTACATGTTTAGCTCAACATATATACCTATATAATAAAGCTAGAACAAATGTAGAGACACATTCAATATTTTTCAAACACTTCTCTACAACTGGTCATCTCTTTGTTATTTTATTGGTCAACATTGTGGGCGCTGAATATAATGACATTAAACAAAAAATTAGAGGCGTGGCATATCTTAGGTGACAAAAATCCTATCTATAAAAAGTCATGTGTACACTTCTTTAAGAGATGGCCTAGCCTACCAAATTAATTTTCATATCGAAATTTTATGTAAATTAGCAATAAGAGCATATATATA
Organism: Epiperipatus broadwayi; assembly: GCA_028023455.1. Classification (NCBI taxonomy): domain Eukaryota; kingdom Metazoa; phylum Onychophora; class Udeonychophora; order Euonychophora; family Peripatidae; genus Epiperipatus; species Epiperipatus broadwayi. The sequence goes on along the minus strand of JAQFVV010006941.1, from coordinate 234,853 downwards.
TAACCCACTCTCACCTCCCAACTTATGCTTTGTTGTTGACTTATAATAGTTGGAAGCTGGCTAAGCACATACTGTTTAAAAACGTATTTTATGAAAACTATTTTCTATATGTTTTTCATATATCTATTATTATATTTTAGTCTGAGTTAAAGCTTATAATTTTATAATTATATTATAGAGTTGATAACTTTTTCTTTTCAAAAATTAATTTTATGATTAGTTAATAAAACTTTTTTTTTTTATGCACAGACATATTTGCTTGAGATTAAATGCAAAGGAATTCACCCACACTAGAATAAAACTTAACCCTTTATCTACTAAGAGTTAGGATTAAAAATTCCATTATTTATTGTTATATTTGTTGCCTATATTGCTACAATACTCTCCTCTGACATTTAGGAATGAAATTGTGTTGAACTGCATCAAAAACATATGCTTGCTTCCATCAATTTCATTTTACATTCTTAAACAATTAACCATCTCACATTCATCTGCTTTTATCATTTTCACAGACTATGAGCTAGTGTTATAATGCCACAATGAACTGTCTTGATAAAATGATTAGTTTGTCTATTTATTCATGATTGGGATGATCTTCAGCAACTGAAACCATGATGAATAGAAAAATTCAATTGCAGGTCATAAGTAAACAAGCAGAATGAACACCAGGAAAGCTATTTCACTTTCAGTACAATATGAAACTTACAAACCAGAATGTATAATAAAATCAAATTTTTAGCATATTGAAACCTTGCTCATTTAATATTTATTAATCTTAGAGGTCTGTGACATACAGAATAGTTCTGTTCATGGTGATCACCACAGTAGATACTTGATATCAAGACCTGCTCCTTTGACACTTAGGGGCTAGTTTTGATAAATTTGATTCTCCAGCTTTGGGAAGATGCAGTGCAGAGACATAAAACTCCACAAAGCATCATGAACACATTGCATCCTCATGCCAATAGCAAAATTCCCCATTCATCATCAGCACTACTAGAGTATAGTAAACATATATCAACAGCTAAAAGTGACCTTTCAATGAATTTTATCAAATTTCTTTTATAGAAGTCACTTTCAGGGTAGTCATAATTTATAATTTTGTAATTTGTTTTCCTAACATCATTTATTCTTTTTAACAAACATATAATTTAATTTTTAGTCCTTTCCAGATCTTTATTAACCAGTGGAGAGATCATTTGGGGTGACATGAGAAATGTCTCATTATTTTCACTCTGGAATGGATCTTTTTTTATCTTGCCTGCTTCTACTATTTTTTCCTATACTAGTATTTTTGTCTTTATTCATATAGTCAGCAGTGGCAAGTTCACTCATATTTCTCTTCTTTTCATTGATAATACTGATATGTAACTGTTTTATCATTTTCAATCTTCTTAGATTAATTCTAATTTTATTTTTTAGCTTATGGATATTACAATGTGGAGCACTTCTAGCTTTCATTTTCTGAAGTATTTTTAAATCATTTCTATCTTTAACTTTCATATAACAAAATTTATTTTGGAAGTAAATCATTTCTATAACTTTGCCATTATTTGCGTAATCATTTACAACACCTAGATTAACATTTGCAGTCATAAAATATTCATTTCATTCTTCATCATTACCATTGTTGATATTGTGTGCACCTTGCTTATTTATTTTATCTTCATCACTATTTATTATGCCAGTATTTTTTAAAAAATTATATGGCAAGATTTTGTCACTCTTTTTAACTAATGCACTCTTGTTTTCTCCAATTCAGAACTAACCTCTATTTTTTTGTGACAACAGTGGCACATCATTTACAGATTTCTCTTTTGCTCCAGTCCCCTCTTTATCTTCTTTGAAAAACTTGTTTATTTTTTTATTATAAACTTTCATAATATTATCATTTCTTCCAAGAAGTTTTTTCTATGTTCATCCATTTTATCTATTTATTCTATTATTTCATTATTAGTAGTTCTATTTGGCTGGATATCTTTTCAACTGCTTCTTTGTTCTATCAAAGTTATCAATAGTGTTGTTTGATCTGCCTGCTCTTTTGATGTTTCGAGTTTTTCTTCAGCCTGTTTTTCATCATTAATTATCATACATGACTCTGTGATATCTGTCTGTTCCATGTTTTCTTCCAATTTTTGAGTTTGTATTTTTGCTTTAGTCCTTATTATTAGTAATCAAAAAAAAAACTCTTTTTATACATAAATATCAGTGATTATTGAGTCCATCCCTCAACCACACAACAGCTCCACATAGTTCCTTATATATCTTGATTTTTTCTAGCATGTTTTCTGTTGTTAATATGATTTTTATCATACTATTTTTAATTTTCTTCAACCTTGCCTTTTCCCACTATTTTATTCACCTGTTTATTCATGCCCTTCGCCTTCATTTGTACAACATAATCTTATTATTCTCATGGTTTATGGTTATTCTCCAGAATGATGTGAGAGAGTTAAATTGCAACATGTGGTGCTAAATGTAATAAGACAAGACGTAGGTTGCTTTGATCAATCCATACTTAGGCAGACAAAATTAAACAGTTCCAAGTATATAATATAATGGCCTATTGACCCAATGATAAACCATGATGAGCATACTGAAAGACATTATCAGTTTAAAGCCTATTGTTGATAAGGTTTGCAATGGTAATATTTCCTTGTCATCATTTGACTAGAATATTTGTTAGTTTGGGATGTTTATACTATTAAAAACAATTCATAATAGTATCATTAACATTCTAGGTTTGAACTTATACTCTTTAGTAGAAACCATAATAGCACTTACTAGCAACGTTGCACTACTAGTTAACTTGGTGAAATGCATCAACCAAAAATGAAGTAAGCAAAATGTATATAAAAATAACAGTTTTATTCCCATTAACAAAAACATGTAAGTAATCTCTGCATTCTCTCATACAAAGGTTGGTACAATCCTTGATAAGGGATCTGCCTTAGGTAATGATAAACTGTATTACTTTTTATCTTATAAATTAGATAAATACAAACACATGAAAATTATTTTTGTTACTTCAGATGTCTCATGAAGTTTGAATTATTAATTATCTATGTCAATAATGATATTAACAACACACATATCCAATTCCTCAATTAGGAATTAAATCAAAAAAGTAACATAAATATATACTTTACATTAGGCAAACATACATAATTTTTAGAATAGGTGGATTAGTATATATTAAAATTGATACAGGTTAATAATGGAGTTTAACCAACTATGAGAAAAAATATTCATATAATGTAAATGAAAATAATAATTCTTACTATAGTTTTTTTTATATTTTATCAGCGAAAAGTAATTATATAAAAATAAAACTAACATTTTAATCATCCAATCGTAGCAATCCTCTAGATCATTTTTTTATTTCCCATTTGTCAACGAAGTTATATGGTTGTTAATCCAGTTATTAATCCTATATACTTTCTAGATTGGATTGCAGATGAACAACTTAAATCACGTTTTTTTAAATAATTGTTGATTTTACAAGTTAATAAAATAAAGCACACTTGCTTTATTTCATACAAATAATTTATGGTATTTTCCCAAGGGTTGGTCCTCTGCTTGATTCATGAAGTTTTTGTACTTCAGCTGGGTCAATATAAGTCATTAGTAGATCTTTTTTGAGTAAGACACATGCATGTATACGTATATGATAGAGCTGGGATAGAGGAATCAAATTTTCTTCTTTATGCTAGTTTACTTTTTGCTTAAAGACTGAATACCATTATTTCTGCATTCCTGGCAGAACTATGTGGGCAAGAGATGGACTACAAGAGCTAGCAATTCATTCTAATAAAATTTAAACAGTATCCATATAAAGCAATTATATATTTAAATGGTATCACACTATAATATTCCAAATTTTTTTGCATGTAGATATGCTGCTCATATGATCTTTACAATAAAAAAATTTTATAGTCCATATTCTCTGTCATTACAAGATGTATTCTTATCTAAATTTATAGCCACAGCCTTTTTTATATGTTATGTGTTTTTGAATAACAGGTTAATTGATTTCATCCAATTTTCATCTAAATCCCATCTCTATGCTGTGTTTATGGAAAAACAGCTTAATTATTACTCCCTATAAAGGTTAATGCTAGTCTTTCAAAAACATAGAAAACAGGTAGTGATGAATCATAATTGGAAACAAAAATAAAAAATAAAAAAAAAGTATTCCTTTTTTCAGTGATACAAATTCATTTCAGAACACAGTATTTATATAATTGAAATTTAAACCACTAAATACCACATAATAACCATTCTTTATGCTTACGCAAGCTGAGGTTCCTCACTAATCAAAGCCACAAGCTAGAAACTAGTCTGAGAATACTGGATGAGTAGGCACTAGATAAGAATTTTATGAAAAAAGTGATTATACAGAAAGTAGATTATTGGTTTTTATGTTGGGTTTGGAAAAAGATAAGGGGGATTTAGATATAAAGCCGTAGAGTTGACAAAGATTATGTTGTGGAAATGGGATGAAGCAGAATATGGAAAAAATTAGACTGGGGAATGTAAAATTAAGTAGCTAACAAGTTTTTCTTGGTATAATTGCTGAGAGATTCTTGACTTCATTTAAGGAGTAGTTACAGTACATCACATCACATCTGTATAATTCAAATGTAGTTATTTAAATTTTATGGCAGAATTGATAACTTTTGTATCTCTTTTACTCATAACTTTTATTAATTGTTTACTTCAGTTTTTTCTTTCCAAAAATGAATTTTATAATTAGTTAACAAAAACTTTTTTTCTTCTATTTTATGCACAGAAATATTTGTTTGAGATGAAATATGAAGAAACTCACATACACAGTACTTGAATAAAATTTAACCATTTATCTACTCGGGGTTTAGAATTAAGAAATGACATTATTTATTATCTTTATATTTGACATTTTTGATGCTTGTAGCTGGTCACACATTGTTACAATATGTACAGATTTGTGTGTATATACAATGAATATTCTCAGCTATATATTGAAAGTTTAAAACAAAATACTCTTTTCTTTACAAGTAGGTAAAATGCTTATGATAGAAATAAAATAATTATATAAAATGAATATAAAATGGAAGAAAAAATAAAATGAGAATAAAAATGTAAATAAAATGCATTGAAATAAAAATATATTTCAATATAATTATTTTGTTTTTCAAATTTCATCAGGTATCAACTTTTTTTGTGACATAGTAGCTAGCTATACTACTGAGAAAGAGATTCCTAAATAAAATTATCAACCATACTATAATTTGCTGAATTCTCTCAAATTTAGGTTCTCAGTGAACTTATAAAAGATCACAAGTATGAATTCCCAGTTTTCAAACTGAATCTCATTACTATTTTTTCACTGCTGAATTTTTGCATAATTTGCATAATCTTAGACATTTGCATACAAGATAAAAAATTGCAATGCTGCCTGAATGCATCTTTCTATTGCCACAATTATTATAGTAAGATATCTGAGTACATGAAAACTTCTTAATAACCAACTTCAGCGATTGAAGATAAAAATTGAAGATTAAAAATATAAAAAGGAGAAAGAATGAAACAAATAAAGAAAAAAGACAAAAAAAATTTGCTTGTAATGGAAACTAAATCATTAATCGACAAACCAATATATCAGAGGATACTATTGGCCATACTCAGTTTATTGATTTTTGAGATTAACATTCACATCTACAAGCAGTTCTACTTTTCACTAACTGGTAATTCATACATTAATCTGATTTCAGCATCCATCATTATATTGTGACACCATTCATTACCAGATTAGTTGTCTAGAATTATTTAATTGATGCTTGTTTTTGTCATTACTATTATTTTACTATTAGCAATTGGTTAATTGTCAGTTATTGAATCTATAATTCTTAACTGTAAAGTAACAAACTGTCCAGCTTTTTGCAATTGTAGAGTGACAGTCTCAAATATGTAATGACTGTTGGATTGAATCTCAATCTGTCACTCGAATTCCTATGACTTAAGCAATTAATCATTTTTATTATTTATATTTATTTAATGCTTTTGAATAAATATTTTAATAAAGTCATAATACATATTTTTCAAAACATATCTATAGCGCTTTTTCTTTTCTAATCATTAATTTCTTACACAATACGATTACTACTAAGCTAAAGATAATTGTTTTTATATTTAGTTGTTTATGTAATAATAAATTTTAATATTATATATTAAAATGATTTGCGCTAGTTTTTCATTTCTGTTCCATTTTTAACCAACGACAACACAGCGTAGATCTACAGACAGGATCGAGAAAAGATATTTTGAAGTAATAATTGTAATAATAAATAAAAATAAAAACAAACAAATAACTCAATTTACATTGTAATTATCTTCTCTGATAGTAGAGGGCAGTTGCAACTTGTAATTTCATTTTCTAAATAAAAGTGTATATTTTTACTTGTAAACCATACAAATTTAAAGAAATCAAGAAATAAAGAAAACTCATTTGAATCACAAATGTTTGAACAATGACATTTGCTTAAAATGCAGCTCATTGTTTGCTAACTATGTATATTTTAAAACTGCATTTTTATTTTGTTCCACATTATTTTTACTTGCTAATTAATATTGATGAATTATCACTGATTTAATATTTTACATATAAATACTAGCATTGATAGAGACCAAAAAATATTACTAATTTAATTTAAAACTAATAATTAATTTTGATGAAATTATTTTTATTATTTTTTTTATAATTACTGATGTCATGCTACATATATGCACACACATTACATTTATATATATATGCTTCAAGTGTAATTTTTCTTTAATAATTATTTAAATATATTTTTAAAAATTTGTATTAAAATGTACAATATTTTGCTTAAAAACAAAATATTCTTTTAATTTTTTATTTTTATTTTTTAGTTAGGGCCAAAAAATTTCCAATGGAGAGAGAACTATTTTACACAGCAATCATCATCATCATCAACAACCATTATCAATCCACTGCAGGATGAAGGTCTCTCCAAGTTCAATCCATCTTTTTCTATCTTTAGCTTCTCTTCTCCACATCATCCCTGCACACTTTTTTATTTCATCCATCCATCTCACATGTGGTCTCTTTCTGGGTCTTTTACAATCTCTTGGAGTCCAATTTAAAATTTTAGTTGTCCATTTATTATCATCTCTTCTATCAATATGTCCTGCCCAACTTCTCTTCAGTCTTTTAACTTTTTCAATGAGGTCAGTAATACATGTTTTTTCTCTTACCCATGCATTGCGTTTTCGATTTCTTCTTGTTACTCACAACATGCATCTCTCCATATTTCTTTGAGTGGTCTGAAGTCTCTGTATTGCTCTTCTATTAAGTGTCCAAGTCTCAGATCCATAAGTAAAAACTGGCAAAACACATTTATTAAAAACCTTTCTTTTCAAACACATAGGCATATTTCCTTTTAGTATCAAGTTATTTCTACCAAAAGCACTCCAACCAAGTTTAATTTTATGATTAATTTCATCCATTATGTTTCCATCTGTATTAATAATCTGACCAAGATATTTGTAACTGTTAACTTCTTCTAACTCATCATAATCGATCTTTATTTTCATATTTGGAGAAAATCTATTAAACATTACTTAGCCTTACTTTCATCTGATAACTCCTGCAACATTTCCTGTAGCTCTAAAGCATTATTTGCAAAAACAACTACATCATCTGCAAAATCTAAATGACTTAAATAATCTCCATTTACTTTCATTCCTTTAGCTTCCCATTTTAATACACAAAATACTTCTTGCAGCACTGCTGTAAAAAGTTTTGGAGATATGGAGTCACCCTGTCTTACACCCTTTTCAATGTTAATTTTCCTACTATCATTATGTAATCTAATTGTTGCTGTTGCATTTTTATAAATATTCTTTAAAATATGACAATAACCTGGATCTACACCTTGATGATCCAATTCTTTAATCACTGAAGAAATGTTTATAGAATCAAATGCCTTTTCATAATCTACAAATCCTAAGCATAATGGCAACTCATATTCATTTGACCTTTCTATAACTTCTCTCAATACCTGGATATGATACTAAAACCACTTTTAAATCCAGCTTATTTTCTTGGTTGATGGAAATCCAGTGTTTTCTGTAGATGAGTTGTAATTATCTTAGTAAAAATTTTGTATAAAACTGATAAAAGACTGATAGGTCTGTAATTTTTAATATCTTCTTTATCACCTTTTTTAAATATTAATACTGCATTCTTCCAATCATCTGGTACATTTTTATCATTTAGACATTTGGCATATAACTTTGCTAAAAAAATTTCCATTTCTTTACCTGCTTCTTTTAATATATCAATTATAATTCCATCATTACCTGGAGCCTTCCCTTTCTTCATAAATTTAATTGCATGTCTCACTTCCTCATTCAAAATTCTGGACAATTCAGAAGATATAATAGGTGTAGGAGGCACTTGTTCTTTATTACTATATAATTCTTGATAGAAGCCTTCTACACATTTCATGATATCATCTCTCTTTTTAGTAATAATGCCAGCTTTTTTTCTTATTGCAGATGTAAATTTCCTCCCAATACCAAAATGTTGTTTTACACACTTTAGACTTTTATTTTCTTCTACAGCTTTCCTTGCTAATTCACAATTATACTTTCTTATATCATTTTCATCTCTTTTCCGCACCATTTTACAAAATTCGAGATATTCAATATTTTTAATGCATCATTGTTGTATATTCTCATATTCCTTCTTTTCTTCATAAATTTTTTAGTCTTAGTAGAAATTTTATTGGTCAATTGCTGCTTTTTTCTACCAGCTATCTTTGTTGCAATTTTTAAAAGTGTATCAGTTATTTTCCTATTAATGTCACTCAAACCTGAATCATGTTCAAAATCTACTATTACTTGAAACTGATTTGTAAGTTCTAATTTAAATTCATTAGAATGTTTATGAAGATTAGGAATATCAACTGTAAATATTGTTTTTCTTAATAATTTTTGTCTCTCTAGTTTTGAATTAACATGTATCTTACATCTTACTAATCGATGGTCACTTCCTGTGTTAAATTTATTATGAACATTACAATCTTGAAATATGTATTTTCTATTAGTCAAAATATAATCCAATTCTGCTGTACCTTCATTTGGATACTTCCATGTCCATTTTCTTTTAACATTTTTTTCAAAAAAAGAATTCATAATATAAAGTTTTTCTTTTTCTGCAAACTCCACAAGTCTGTGTCCTCTCTCATTTCTATTACCATAACCAAAATTACCTACAGCACTTTCATCTTTTATTTGTTTACCAATTCTAGCATTAAAGCCTCCCGTAACAATTTTAAAATGTTGTTTACTCTGCTAAAAAGCCTTTTGTACATCCATATAAAAATCTTCTACTACTCATCACTATGAGAACTTGTTGGGGCATAAACATGAATTATCTGCATTTGGTATCTGCTATTAAGTTGTAACACTAATTTTGCCACTCTTTCTGATACACAATCAATCTCCACAATGTTATACTTCCATGTTTTATTTATAATGAATCCTACTCCACTTGTATTTCCAATATTTGTGCCTTTATAGTAGAGTATATGTCCACTTTTTAAATCAATTGTTTCTTCACTTTTTCTTCTAACTTCACAAAGTCCAATAATGTCCCATTTAATATAAGACAGTTTTTTTCTAACTCTTGCAATCTTCCTTCACTTGAAAATGATCTGCAGTTGTAAGTACCTAAATAAAAAGTCATCATCAAATAGCAGCCTGAGTCCACAATCAGGGGATTCTTAGCACCCTCGCCTTCAGCCACTAACTGCTGCCTTTGTTGGTGACTTTACAGCATCCTGGGATTAAGGGCCATGATTTATTTTTGTCTGTCATGATTGTATATATTGGAAAAAATATTCTTAAACTCGGAGGTAAAAAGCCAATAAACTCACCAACTCTAAAAAATTTTCATGCAAAAAAACAAAGGATAAATCAAGGGATCAAAAAAGTGGTACATTAGCAAAAAGCATTATTAATATATGTTCCCTTGAAATGGGGGCTAGTTACATCCGCCTGAAAAATTCATAACCTGGGAATTGAATCCATATGAAAAAGAAATAGTAAACGACTATTTTCAGGAAAATTTATAATTTTTTTCAGGCAACTGTTCTAATTTCAATCTATCCAGATATACAATAATTTATTGATAAATAAACATCCAGTTATTCTTATCTAGAGAGTAAAATAAAAAAAGGAAATCATTAGAACTCTACCAATATGACGAACATGACTTGCCTATTGAATAATGACTCCCTTTGCTGTTGCTCAAACGGACTTTGTTTTGTTTCGCAGTCAATTTTGTCTTTAATCTATAATTATAAAATGCAAGTATCTGTGATGAATAAATTATATTAATAATTTGAATATGTGTGTGCATATATATATATATTCATTTAAAACAAAAATCTTTTTTATTATTATTAAATCACTGGTGTATTCTACTGGGAAAGTAATTTTAACTCAATTTATAGAAGAAAAAAGCAAAGAATTTTACTCTATGAAAAGAAATTAAAAAGTTAATATTACTGCCCTTAAAATCTTTTTCTAATATATATATATATATTCAAGTGCAAAAAAAATAAAACAAAGATAAGTAATATTTATTAAGGCAATAAACCTAAGGCTTGTGCGGTTAAAAATGTGAAGGTAAGGACCTCTACAGGTCTTGACCACAAGCTTACGCATTGGAAGAAAAGAGGGCAACCCTTCTTTACTTCAACCTACTTTCTATAAAAATAGGTGAAGCTGAAGCAGTTAGATCTGAGAGCTTGAAGCCATTCAATACTTCACTGATTAAGTCCACAATTCCTATTATACAATAATACTTGCGAAATATTTCGATTTACAATGAGTCAATGGAAATATCTTATAGTTAAAAATCTATTACGATAATTTAAAGTTGTAATTATAAATGTAGTGAATAAAATATTTGAATAATATTTGAATACTGAACTAAAAGTTCAATTATCAATTTTCAACTGAGGGAAGCAAAAAAAATCTGTCATTATATCTATCATTTTTTTAGCAGTATACATAATAGTCATATTAATGATAATGATGTAAACAAAATAATAACAATAAAAAGTTAATAATAGTAAAATGAGTAGTAATATTAATATTAAAATAGCCATAATACTTATTTTTCATCAAAATAATTAAAAATATTCACAGCAGTAAATTATTTTAATTGATTATTGTATTGTGTTAATGTCTGTAAAACATCACTTGACTTATTTGCTTATATTTGACATATGCTTTCATTTTGGTTACTTTATTCTGAGCAATTTATTATAAGCTTGAGTAATTAATTGGTACTAAATAATAGTGCAATAATACATACCATCAGATTACTTCTGGCTAATAGTCTTCATAAGGGGTAAGTTTGGAATATTTGCACTTACATTTTTATAAGCCATTCAGAATAAACAGAGACTATCAGCTCCTGAAACCATAAGATGAATATTAATAAAAAAAGTTATCTAATGTGTTATTGATATATATATATATTGTAGATATATATGACTCATTTCACCCACATACATATTATTTAAAAAAAAAAATTCTTTTATATATATAAATTTATGTGTGTATTTATTATTATATAGTCTATATAAATACTTAATAAATAAGCAGTTGTAGAGAGAGACGGTAATAATATTTAATATTGATTTATTATATATTTTATTGAATAGTGTGTTAAATTATTTAACTTTCGTTTTGTTAAAATAAAGTAGATCAGAAAGAAAGTGTAAAATAAGGTGATCAGATCAAGATTAGGAGATAAAAAAATGTACACGTGCAAAAGAGTGTGAAAGAATGAAAACGTCTGTATAAACACAAAAACACCTTTACACCTATTTCTGATAACTATAGATTGCCAGCTTTGTTGTATTGTTTTTATCTGTATCTAAGATTATTTTTTTTAAAAGAGAGAGGTGCTTTGAGGAAATAAAAGGTGATTATTAATTTTCTTGTAAAATTGCGACAGACCATCAAACTTGAGAAGCTTTGATTTTTTGTTTCAAGATAAGAGATTTGCAGGTGGTCAGTTTCTTTGACCAAAGATTGGCAATTTTAATGATTGAAATAATATTGAAAGGCACTCAGTCAGTATTATTAATCAGAGATGTAATGACTCAGTTTTTACCTTATTATTAAACAGAAATGTTTAAAGATCACTCAGTCATTATTATTAAAAAGAGATGTAACGATCAGTTTTTTTTTAATGTTGGAAAAAGAAAGTGAGCAATTTGATTTTTTTTTTCACTCTTTAAAAATTGAAAAAAGGAAGGAAATGTCTCTTGTTTTAAAGCCAGTATAGACGAAGATGTGCTTCTATATAAGTAATTTCCAGCAATATTAAGATAAAGAAGAAAGAATGGAACAAAATTGAATTACTTGGAAGAAATTATTAACAATTATATAAAAATGATATTAATATATCTTGCTGTGCATAATACCATGAATTTGCATTGCTAAAACCATTTTTTCTGCTTCCTGAATAATACAGAATGGGTTAAAATCACTAATCTATTGTGGACTCATATACCAATCAAATAATAACAAAATGATAAAAGAGTTTGAAGCCAACCACACAAGCTATATGAAATGCTTCTTTTCTGGCTCCTGGTCTATTCTAGGCTCATTACCTTTGGATGGATGGAGAAGGGGAAAGAAGAGGAAAAGAAAATGTATAAAAGCCATATATAGCCAAATTTGAAGCTATGAATCAAATTTTTGTTAAAGTTTTCCTCAGTCATCTAAAGTGTCTAAAATGATTTTTTTTTTAAATGGGAGAGACAAGAAAATCCATCAGTTCATACTGCTCTAAAAGTATTTATAATAACTCTTTTTGAAATGGTAGAATGAAGCCAATCAACGAATTCAGCATTATCAAAAGTATCAACAATAAATAATTTTAAAATTGAAGAAATAAGCAGGTCAATTAATTCATGTTTATCTTAAAGTATCTGCAAGAACTTTCTTTTTTAAATGGAGCAAAGACAAGCAGTCTGAAAATTCAAACTCAGGACATTTATAAGAAGTGAAAGTGATCGGGTAACTATGAACTTTCATTAACAGATCTTTTATTATTGTTTATTAAAAGTAAACCTTAATTTATTGTTCAAAGCATTATTTTTTTTTTTGATACAGAAACATTAAGGGCTTGTTTATTTATAGTTATTCTCAATATCACATAACATAACACAAATACAGTTTAAATCTTTAAACTTAAATGTTCATTATTTTTTTTTATTATATTGTAATATTGAAATGTTTTTTTAATTGTTCTTCAGTTGTTATGATAATGAGCAACCTATAAATATATGCATTTATAATGTTTTTTTATATTTTATCTTGTGGCATATTAAAATTGATATAATGTATTTTATTTTCTTTTGCTAAAAGGTTGCACGAATATTTTTTATGTATATGTAATTTATGTATTAATCTCTAATATAGGGGTATACATTTTAAACATATATGTTAACATTACCGAATTGTGTGTGCATGTGTAATTGCTTATACAAACACGTCAAAAGAATAGGTTATATCTAGTTAGTTTAAATATAGTAAATTATAAAGCAGGAATCACATTTGAATGGAAATGAAATAAAACACACAAGTTACATATGAAATTTATTTTTATAATATAATAAGTTAGGAAAGTCTTAAGTAAGCATTCCATGAAATATATATTTTTTTAAATGTCATTTTAAGCCAGCTTATTTTAAATATCCAAAAATGACAAACTTATATATTAAATTTATTTGGTTGTACTTATATAAATTTTTGTATTAGTTCTATATTGAATTAATGTAATAATAAGCCATTTATCTAATTAGTAAATTTGATTTTAAAGAAAGAAAGAGTAATAGTATCAATAAAATATAATTATATATCTTAATTGGTTTCCTAGTTCTTATTAAAAAATATTGTTGTGTTTTTCTTGTCTTGATTCTATCATTTTAATTCATCATCATTGCTCGCAGATATTAAGTATCATCGGCATTCTAAATATTGAGCAATCACTTGCTAATATTAAGCGCTCGCAAAATGTTAAGTAAACTAGAATGTTGGTTTATCTTTAAATATTTAGAGATTAGGCTTGATAATAACCAAATTTTAATAATTATAGTTCAATAGTAGAAAAGCTAAAATTGGGTTGTGTCCAGGAATTATGATCATCCTCATCAAAGATGGATATCTTATTATTGATTAAAATGTTTCAAATAATACTATACAAGAGTTATGATCGCCATCATCATCATTAATAAATTATAATCATTAAATCTAATGTTTAGCATAATTAATATATGTAGTAAATAAAGATTTGTAGAAAGATGAATATCATGCATAGAGATTTATGATGATCATTCATCATCACTAGTATTATTAAATCCTGGTTTTAACTATAAAAGTATTTTAGTAAATAACTATAAACTTATATAAATGCTAGTAAATGTAATAATTAAATCTCAGTTTGAAATAGGATAATTTTTAATAAATGCATATGAGTTTATAAAGATTAATTTATTGTTGTGAGTTTATTAATAAGCTATGGCTAGTATCATCATCATTATTATTATCATCATATCACTATTATTATCATTATTATTATTATCATCATCATCATTATTACCTTTATATTGTGATAAATAATCTAGTTAAATGGCCATCAATATCAATAATGGTCTTCACGATGCTTGTTTAGAAGCCATTAATAAGATGATACTTGTCTGTTCATCAATATACATAAAATGAGCTAGCAATGTCTATAAGAGTCTTTGATCTATAATATAAATTTTGGTGATATGGGGATTTTATGATTTTATTGACATGGATAAAATATAAGAATGTCATTTTTTTTTTTCATTAGTCATCCAAGTCATGTGTAATAAAAATGTACAGAATGAGTTTGAACTCAGTACACTCTAAATAGATATTTATCTAGATTTAAAACAATCTAGTGGCGCTCATGGGAAAGCACATGTACTTAGCTAAACTGAATAAAGAGTGATTTAATTCCTTTCCAACTTAATGATATTAAGTTTCTATGATAATTTTATAAGTTGTCATGAATAGCACCAGTGTGTGTGTGTGTGTGTGTGTGTGTGTGTGTGACCATGAATGGTCTTATATAGTTGGAAAGAAGAATAGGAAGGATTCTTTGTTAAAAGAACCTAGTATTGGAGATAAGCGAAATGCACTCCAGGAATCTCAAAGTGGGTAATTTTATTCAGATGCTATATTTAATATTATTTTTATTTGATGACAATGGCCAGTATGTTTTATTGTTCAAATGACTTCCCCAATATTTAAATATCATTAAATATTTAATGATGATAGTTTTAAATTTCACTGTTGTTATTTTGAGTACTGAGAAATGAGATAATTTATTTATTTCATTACTGATGTGACAGAATTAATGTTTAGGATAGTTGCAATCGGGCTATAATGTTATATATAATTAATTAGAAATAGACATCCAGATAGAGCATGATATGCATATATTCTTATTTATATGTTAGCATCATCCTTATTTAATTATAAATTGTATTTTGGCTAACACAGTGAATTCATTTCTCATTTAGTTTACTTGGTTACAAATGATGAACCGCTGCAGCATATCATTATCCTGTTTAGTGTTTGGTTATTGAATTATGGCAACTATCATTTCATCACTCATCTATTTATCTATACTGTGACAATATTTACTTACTGTTACAAATAACAGATTAGATAAACATATATGTTAATAATGAATCATTTTCTATCAATTTATTATTATTTCTGTTACAAATGTCTTCTTTCCGTTACAATATATATATATAGATATATATATATTGTAGCCCTTGGATTTGCCCAAGACTCCATTTTTTGAGTTAACTATGCAAGATAAGGTTTAATATAAAATTTTCATCATAGTTTGTCTATTTTTTTCTTTAATAAACAAAATTTTTAACCAAGACTAGGTTTGAACCCATATTAATAAGGATTGCATACGTTTTACTTGGTAGGCAATCTGAAAATTTGTTATTAAAATATTTCTCACCAAAAGATTGTTTTATTTAACATTAATTTATGGGCCAATCTGGTATTAAAAGATATATTTTTAGAAAAGCAAGATTTATACATCGTTTAATAAGTTGAGTGCAAAAAAGGAGGGGAATGTGCCACTAGTAAAACTACGTTCGATAGTGATAATGAATGGTCATAATTTTATACTAATAAATTAGAAATAAATAGTTCATGTGATTAAATGAAAAAAAATAGTTATAATAATTAAGGATTAAATATTAAATCGGTTTAATTAAAGAATTGTATACATGTGACATGTGTGTGTATTTAATCTAATTGTGGATTTTAATTGTAAAGTTCACACTTAATAATCATTCCTTGTCATTTTGTGAGGAAATCTTTAAAAAAGAAATTAAATCATTTTAAAATAGTTTATTATTAGCAGCCAAAATTTAGTTCAAAATTCAGGGTTTGAAGCTGGGCTGCTATATATATATATTTATGAAAAAAGTAAAAAGGGAAGGAGAGAGCTTTCTGTTATTTGTTCTGAAGAGAGAGCTTTCTGTCTTTTGTTCATTGGTGTGGTTTCCATGGTGTAGAATTACCCCCAGTAAATTATCAGAGTAATTTAGATGATAGGTATATGACCAAGGAATTTAAGTGTGAAATTAATTGGCTATTGTCTGTTAAATGTAAAATTAATTGATAATTATCTGTTAGAATGCAGTTGTGAATTTGGCATGGTTTTTTTCAAAAGAGCAAAAGGTTAAAATAACCAGAGATAAAAGAAACAAGAGTCAATTAATTAAGAAAAGAGAATGACAAGATTTTAAGGGTCAATCCAATTTTATAGTAGGGGGAAGCAGGAGAGTAAAGAGCAACAGACTATAAAAAGCTCTGCTGTGTTGTAAAAAAAGTGGCTAGTCTATCTGAAACTCTCTTGCAAGTTTTTCTTTCATTGATTAGATAGAGAAACTTTGCTATAAAATTTAAAATAAATATTTTTCTTTTAGAAAAAAGAAATAGTTTATTATTATTCTTTTGTCTCTTAAAACAACTTTGCTAAATTTAACATTGTAAGAAGAAAAGACAATGTCTATTGAATAAATTTTTAAGTGGGTACACATTTAATCTCCTGAAGTTAGCCAATGGTGATGATTGAATCAGCAAATGGTAAAATTAAACAACAGGAAATAAACTCTAAATTTGATTTCTAAAGCATTCAATTTGAATATTAAATGAATTTAAAGAAGGAAAAAGACAACAAGAAATGGACTTATATCTTGGGAAATTTAAACAAGTGCTGTTCAGTTGTAATCTACATAAAATCAAAAATGAGGAAATCATTTCAGCAGCATAAAAATCATATATCTGAACTCTATCATAAGAACTTTTTATACATAGACTCATGTGCTCATGCCAACAAATCAAGGAAGAGAAGGAAAAGAAAAAATGGAAATCAGAAACGTGATGGACACTTCTAAAGAACTCTTTAAGTATATATATTTTTATTTTATTATTCACTTTTCATGTAGAACATTTAATCTAAAAAAAGAAAAATAATTTCTTTCTTTATGTTTTATCATATATATCCATTTAAATTTAATTCATGTCAAAATTATAATCGTTGCTATTTTGGGGTAGAGATATTGATGACAGATTATTTTATATGTGTTTATTTTAAATGTTTTTTATTATTATTATCATTTTGGGGGTAGATGAAGAATATCATGTCATTCTGTATGTGCCTTATTTTAAATGCTTTACAAACATTTAAAAAAAAAGAAGAGATATAATTATTATTAAGGAAAATGTTTTGAATGAATCATGTCAGAAGTTATTGTCAAATGCTTAGACTTATAAAAATTGTGTGACTATTGAGCTAAAACATCATCATTATCTTATAAAAGTGCATGGAAATAGTTTTAAAAATTTAATACACATTTCTTATTATTTCTTCTTATTATTATCATAAAATTTAAGGCCAGAGACATCTGATTAATGCTTGGAAAAATTGTTGGCTCATATTCCGGTGCACCAACTGCAAGAATATTGTAGATATGAGAATTTTACTTGTAGAAGTTGATGTTTCGACCTGTATAGAATGTGGATGAACAAAAAAAGTCTCCACCAAGCCAGTGAAGTCTAGCTCACTAAGATATTTATGCTATATTTATAAAGTATTTAAACACAGTGGAAGAGTTTTCCCACTTGATTATTCTCTACACCGTAAGAAGGTTTCTTTATTGATGGCCAGAGGTAATAGGTATACCTAAGTCTCTTTGTATGACTAGCGATAATAATCCTAGCATATCTCAACCTTAGTGAAAAGGTTTTCTCTTATTCGGGTCACCTCCTGCCTCATGTTAATGTTTGATATTCCTTACGAGTGTATGAAAGATAGCTATTATAAGCATTATTTATAAATGTCGAATACAAGGTCGCAAACTCAATTTGATGTCAGGATGAATGCAGATAATGTATGTGCAATTGATGTACTTGAATATTGTTTTGTTGATCTAGTTTAATTTATCAATTAGAGCCAAGAGTGATAAAGTTAATAAATGTTAAATTAAGGGTTAAATAAAACCTACGAATGTTTAAGTGTAAGCAATGCGTATATGAAATTATCCCATAAATATTTCAACAGCCAGCTGAGAACTTTACTGGAAAAGTAATATTATTAAAATATTATTATGTCATAAGAACATGAGTATAGAGTATGTGCACTATGATGATGATTGATCTAGATACCAATTTGTTTGCATTTACTTAGTCTCATTATACATAAAGTATCTCTATTGTAAAGATTAGGGCCAAAGAATGTTAGATCAAAATGATGAAATAAAATTAGTAAATTTGCGAAGGAATGTTAATTTAAAATAGTTAAATAAAATTATTAAATTTATTAAGGGAAGAATTAGCTCTCAAAACAAATCAGTAATTTAAAAGCATTAAACACGGGAAGAAATTTGGTATTCTCTGTATCTAGGATAAAATGAAAGCGAAAATATAATATAGGTGAAGGTAAATATTATTTTTTTTATTATTGCATGGTAATCATGATTCCCTGATAATTAGGAAATGAATATTGATATTTTAAACCTATTGATATTATCCATTGATTTTGGGATTGTTATGTGTTTAGATTTTTTATATATATATCATAATACGGTTGTAAAACAGGGGAAAGCCATGCGAGTCATCAAGTGAATGTGTATATTCTGTATTGAATTATAGTCTATCAATAAAATTTGTTATTTGTTTTAAATAAAATTTGCATATGTCTCAATGTTTTTGTGGGTTATTATCTAGACATCTCAATCCAATCATACATCAATATATTATTATTATTATTTGAATCATTTTCGTAAATAATATCCGGTAAAATTATTTAAAATGGTTAATTTCCGATGCTTAGAATTACCAAATAGTTTAATAGTTGAAATATAAATTATGAATAGAGATAGTTATTGAGTGATAGGGAGTGCAGGGTGGGCATAAAATCCTTTCCCCATCCGCTGTATTCAAACACCTCTCTAGACGAACTTTTTTATAATTTTGTTATAATTGTGAATATGTTTAGAATGTATTTCTAAAAGATTTAATAAGCTTAAATTATTCCGAGCTTTAATGTAAATAAATATTAAACTGCATTAAAGACAGCCCAAGATCACCTTGGAGGTGATCATGAGAGGAGTGTTTATCACCAATAATTTGTCGCAGCTTATTCGATTTCCACACCTAATTGTTCTAAAAACCTTGAGAAGAGATTATAATGGGAGAAATGAGCTATCAGAATGTAAAATTTAATAGTAAAATAAATAATAGTGTAATAGATCTATGGATGTGAAGTTGATGGAGGGGTGGATCAGGAAGGTGGAGATGGATATAGAACTTTGTAATTAGAACAAAATTTTAATTGTAGCTTTAATGATGGTGAATGGTAACTATGCTGAGAATAACCAAAAATTTCTAGGAATATTAATATTATTAATTTTAAACATTCTCAGTGTTCTCTGAATCGATTGATTATTTATAAACCCATTCATTAAATATTATTACTGAAAGTTATTGAAGTGAGATTTAACCTTTATATTTTATTAAACTTGCAATTTGGCACCCTGACAATTAAGATTATAGATGTTCTGTACCATCATCATCATCTTAATAGGCCTTAAAATAGTGTTAGCTGGGAATGATGAAGCATCCATCGATCCATCCTTAAAATGTTATAATTGGCATGCAATTTAGCTGCAAGTGTTTAAATGCCATATAGATTTAAATATAGGTTGTAATTAATGCATAGTGTGGTCGCCCGAGCTGAAATAAAGAAATAGTACAATTAATTCATAACGTGGATGTGTGACCAGTTGAATAAAGTTATAATTAGCTTAAACTGTCCTATAATATATGTTATATTTATTTGTAAACTCTCCCAATCGTTTTAGTTATATTTGAAATACAATGTGGATAACCGATCAAAAGATTACAAAATGCATTTATAACAATTTAATAAGTTTTTATAAAATTAACAAAGTAAAGCATAACTTTTCATTTGTTAGAATTGACTTTTATTTAGTTACAATTGGCTTGTCACACGAAGGAGATTGTACTTAGAAACTATTTAATTTATACTTAGGAAATTCGCTTTACTTAGAATTGGCCCACAATGTGGACGCCCTATATATATATATATATATACTATTTTAGCCAAAGAGTAAAAGGTATCTATTGTTAACATAAACCCGAAGTCCCTAAACCTATAGTTAATATATTTTTAGACAAATATACACAACACAAAACACAGGGGTTAGGACTAAGTGTGAATAATAATAAAAAAAACATAATTACATTACAAATTAGAGATAGAGCAAAGAAACAATGATTACATAAAAAAATTGTTGGTGGACTTTATTACATTTCTAGAAATCTAAGAATTGATGAAGGAATGAATATGAAACTACATTGAATATTACAAAATTCAATTCATCATAGAATTTATTTATAAAAATATATAGAGGTGCTTTTATATTTGATAATGCACACTACTGCTACTGCTGATACTGCTACTGCTGCTGCTGCTACTACTACTGCTACTACTGCTGCTACTACTACAATCACTACTACAACCACCACAAACACCACTACCACTACTATCACCACTATCATTATCATCACCTCCACCATCACTACTACTACTACTGCTGCTACTGCTACTGCTATTGCTACTACTACTACTACTACTACTACTACAAATACTACTACTACTACTAACAAAAACAACAATAGTAATAATAATAATAATAATAATAATAATAATAATAATAATAATAATAATAATAATAATAATAATAATAATAATAATAATAATAATAATAATAATAATAATAATAATAATAATAATAATAATAATAATAATAATAATAATAATAATAATAATAATAATAATAATAATAATAATAACAATAATAATAATAATAATAAAAGAGATGATATCCAATTACCTAAAATTGCATTCAACTGAAATTTTGACTTACTACTTTATTCCAAAGCTGCAAACTTGAGTAATTTGTAAACACTGTTTAGTAGAATTACAATTTACATTCCCAAAATAATTTCTGGAATATTCTTCATTATTAAAAAAAATTTGGACTACTTATATAAAAGTAGCCTTTAACCGCTTTTACTATCCAACTAATAGTCTGAAATGTAAAACATCACAAGATTTTGAATTTAAACCAACTTTATAAAATTATATAAATCACATACTAGACTATTAAGTGATCTTCTTTATATAATCAGTAAGACTTGAAAAGTGCCAAAGTTTATAAATAAAATAGGAATATTTTAAGTCTCCCAAATTATAAATAACAATATGTTGGGAATGTAATCAATATATATTGAAAATATTCTGTACAATTCAAAGGCAGATAGTTTGTCCTAATAGATCATTCAGTTCGATGATTAAAAAGAAATAGACAAAAAAATCTCAAAATTGAATTTTCTGCAATTATTGCTATTTTTATTGTTTAAAATAATATATAGAAAACATAGTTTGATAACATATTTTATATACGCATGCCGAAAACTCCATAACCTACTCATAACTACATCAGAAGTATTGTCTACACATTATTTTAACCTCTTTATAAATCTTGTTGAATTTTTTTTTATTTGAACATTTTTGCATCATTTAAAAAAAATATTTTTTTTTGAAAATGTAAATTAACAGAAAAAGTTTTGTGTCAAATTAGTTTAATTTATGAGTAACGTTCACAATGCTTTTCTTGATCAAAAGAAATCAAGGTGAAATTAAGGTATGAAAAATATTCAAACATAAATTAATTTAATTTTAAAATTCTAATAAATTTTTTTAAAAACATATAAAGTTTAAATTTGTTATACAAATCTTCATGTATTTGTTTATTATTATTTGATAAGCATATTATCTGTTCCTTAGTTTAATGTTATTCACCTGTGCTTTTTAAATAAATGAATTAAAATTTCATATCATTTGGTTAAAATTCTCTTCCTCTATATGTATCATATATTATAACAAACAACCAATTCTAATGCACTAAATTTGTCTTTCTCTAATTAATATATATATATATTGTACCCTTACTTCTCGATGTATAATATAATTTGAAATACAACTAGCTCAATTAAATTATAATGCTCAGTTAAAATTTGCATGTTTATCTTTAATATATTTTTATATTGTCATATCTTAATTAAATTTATTATCAATTATCAAAATCAATATAATTCTATAGTATGTACTAATTAAATAAGTATTTATTAAAATCATGAGACTGTGAAGTAAAGTTACAAAGTAATAAGTAGATTTACATTGAGTCAATATCTCCCAAGACACTGTCTCAATGGCATAAGAATACTACTACCTCTCTATTACCTTACTACTACATCTACAGCATTCTTATGGCTTTTAAATAAAATAAATTATCTTTAATAATAATAAAATAAATCTCAACTTTTCTTAAGGAAATATAATTAAATAATCTCAGGCTCTTTTAATTATCCTAAAGTAATAATAATTCATGTAAGTAAGTATGATAAGGGATTTTATATCAAACCTAAATACACCTAACTTATTCTAATCATAATATACAATACTAATTTTAGGGTATAACTTAATCTTATCTATTCTTGTTATATCATCAATCATTAAATAAATAATCATATGTATATCTTTTATTTTCATATAGTATCTTAATTATGGAATAGATCAAAATCTTACAATTTAATAATCTGTGGCAATAAATAATATTGTACTCTTATATTGTGCATTATAACCATCTTATGACCATTGTAATATAATATGTTAATGTCAATCAATTCTTATAAATGATATCAAGAAAATATTATGTTTATTTCTAATATTAATAATAAATTCATATTGTGCAAATATTATGTCTATTCAAATTATCTGCTGTCAAATGCTATGGTGCAAAATAATGAACTCGACACACTTTTAAAACAAATTAAACAAATTTATTTACATTAACTTTGATTAAAAATTTATTTACAATATTTATAGTTCAAATTAGAAAAAAAAAAACAAAGAAAAATAAAATAAGAAAATAATAATACAAGATATTTACACTGTTATTAGCTCATACTCCTACTAAATAACCTATACATTCTTTAAAATGCTGTACTAATAGCATTGAAGTATGTTTTTAAAACTTAGACTTTAAATAAATATCAGTGAACTTCAATTATTATACAGAAAATTTATATAAATAATATTTATGTAGCATATGTAAACAATTAGACTTTACTACCTAAATTGCTACATCATTTAAGTATTATTGTCATTCATTTCATAATGTATTAACATGTGTTCACTTTAATATCAGCATTACTTTAATAGCATACATGTATAAACTAAGGTATCTTTGTAATGTAATAAAAATAATTGATTATAATTTATATTTCATTTAACGCAATTCATGCTACATGTTTTATCAAATATGCATTACATATATGTACTGTTAAAATAATAATATTTAAATTATTCATTAATTTCAAATTCATAAAGTATTATATTAGATAAATTCTATGATTCTTTTCTATGTGAAATTATTACTCTACTTTATGTGTTATTCTACTCCTTCTTAATAAATTTCTATCTACAAAACATCCTCTAAACTTATTTAAATTTTCCGGAAAACAACCTACAACTTTAAATAAATACTAATTATCCAAACTATTTATACTTCATCATCTATATTCGGTAAACTTCAATCCAAATATAAACTTCTACATAAAACTTAACTTAATTTATCCAATAAAACAAACATAAAGTATAGACTTTTAAAATCTCTTCCTAACTTGCAATAAAATAATTATTTATGAATAATAAATATAATTCTAATACTATAATATAAAAATATCAAAGTTTATTTACGAAAGAATCATATAATTATTTCTAAGCTTCTTATGTAATGTTGCATCGTATTTATATCATAAATTCAAATTATGCATATTTAAATAAAACTGTCACTGCCAATATAATGTGTGTGTATTTTTAAAATATTCATACATTCATTCAACAATAACATATCATTCGGTTGATCTAAAGAAAAACATATTAAATACATTAAAATTATTATTATTATACAATTTTTACCATCAATAATGATTTAATGTACAGTCCATCTTCCAATATTCTTTGGAATTACAGCTTCATAAAATAATTCACATTTACACTCACGATCATTCTTAAAATATTCCGTGTTATATTAATTATAAAAATAAACTTATGCAATTAATCATTATATTATTTTTAGTTATTATTTAAAGAAATGTACCTATCTTATTTTTAATAAATCAATAATATTTAAATTTTATATTAGATAAATAAAACAAAATTCATATTACGTAACTCCAGCGATGTCTTCTTTTCACCATAATAGTTCTTAAATTCTAGGTACACATTCACTAAAACACCATTTCCGTTTTCCGGTCCATCACGTGTTTTTTTAAAAGTTTATGAAAATTGAAAACGTTCTTTTAAAATAAATAAAAGTTAATTCTTCCATAAGAAATAAAATAAAATTAAAATAGTTTATAGGATCCTGATCTAGTTCTTCAAAGAATATTATTTAAAAGTTATTATTTTTCTTAATCTATAGTTTATGAAAAATTATCATTTAATTATTTTAAATTGACTGGGACGTCCACATATTATTTGCGCATTCCATAACAAAATATCCAGGTAAGAATAAGTTTCTTCATCTAAAATGACCAGCGTTTAAATTATTTCAATATAATAATTTTTATTATATTAAGACTTTTAGCTAATTATATTTTCAATTTATTTGCCTTCCAAAATTGTCAATATTCAGTCTTTTAAACATAAAGACTTAACAAGGCAAATATTTATAAAACTACTTTTATTTCTAATATCTTTACTTAAGATATACATTTAAATTTATAACTCGCAAAAATACTTTCTTCATAAAGAAGTATTTTATTCTTTAAAATATCTATTTTCTAATAGTCAATAGTAATTAGCTTTTAAAATTATATACTGTCCAAAATACTACTTTTCTCCATCTCATAATTTTCCGAACTAATCCAGCGTTTGTCATACTTCTAGTATAAAGTTTCCGATATATTTTCACTATATATGATGTTCCCATGACTATTTGCTTGTAAATTGAGCTTAATAGAGACGACCGATAGGGAAAAATTAAATTAACACTGCATGTTTATCATTTAAAATTTCTATAACTTATTTACAAAGACACTTTTATAATTTTGAAAAATGATTTTAAAAGCGTCTACAAAATTTACGTAGCTATTTTTTTAATAACACAATTAACTTGAAAATTCAATCACGAAGTCCTCTCCTAACAATTGAACTGAGCTTTTATACCGGAAGAAACTTCCCATTTGATTGGTAGATTAAACAATCAACTTGCTGGCTTATTTACATATTTTACCAACAACACAAAATTAAAAATAAATAATGGCTTATTTAATATTTAATATTTATTACATTATTAAATTTCTAAAATAATCTTTATCGTTCATTTAAATTTATTAAACATTCTTTTAAAATATTTTTACTTACTTGATTTTAATTTTAACTTTTATAAGATTATTTTTAAATAAACTAAGTATTTTTTATACGTCATATTTTTAAAGCAATACTTTTAAAATCAGATTTAATATTCTACATTGATTTATCTTTATTTTATCTCGTGATAACTCACGTATTATTTATAAATTTTATAACATGATTTTAAAATAGTTTTGCAACTTTACTAAATAACTTCCAAGCATGTGTGTGTATATCTAACTAACATCTGTTTTTACAACACAAGAAATGCTTGTCATAGTCTAAAAATAAACTAACAATTGCATTTTTTTAAAATAAATATTTTTTAAATAAACAAGATATTATAAGAGATTTTAAAATAATTATTCGATATTATTAAAATCAAATATTAATCTTTTATTTAAGTACTTACAATAATTAAAATATTTATATTCTTTTATAATATTACTTTATCAACAATAAATATATGCATTTTAATTTTACTTGTCTTTTAAACACTTTTAGCTTTAAATACCTATTTATTAAATATATTAATGCAGTATTGATTATGGCCATTTTTCCCAACTATATATTATAATCATCATTATTTAAAATGTCTCTCTCTATATCAGCACAATTTCACATATCAAATATTCATAGATTGCTTTAATTAAACCCTTTGAAATATTACCATAAGCAAAATTAACATCACATATTCAAATATATCTTAAATTTAAAATTTTTAATAGATTAGCACAAAATTAGATGGAGACCCATACAAAAGGGCACAATATATATATAAATTTTAACAGTAAATACAATATAGTTTAAATTCTTTTGTAGCACTTTCAATTACGTGGTAATCCTCGTCAGCTTTAACTGAATTTCAAATTTTTTAAGCTTAATGTTATGTATATTTCCATAAGCTGTGTATGGCCATATTTGCAACTTGCCTATTAATAACATCATCCTTATATTTATCAATCAAAATTGCCTCTTCAATTTTCCTCTTTTTATGATTTCTTTTTTCCATTAGTATTTTTATTTCACTACTATTACATATAAACCTATAATTACAAGTCTTTTCATGTTCAAAGAATACTGAAGCTGTATTAAATTGACTATTTGCATTATTTTTAATTCGGTTATATAATAATTGATGCTCCTTCAACCTTTTCTCCACAGAAAATCTCGATTCACCAATATATAATTTCTGACATCACATGAAATCTGATAAATTATATTACTTCTTTGCAATTTAGAAATTATACTCTTAGAATTATTAATCAATCGATTAACATTTGGAGGAACACAAAATGAAATATTATACTTTTCTTTAAATATATTCTTAATTAATTTAGATTGCATGTTATTTATAAATGGCATAGATATCTATTTTTTATTATCTAAAGTAACACTGCAAACACTCTTCTTATTATTAAATGAATTTACTGTACGAAAAATTTGGTGTTTATCATAAGCAACCTTTAAAAGTTCATTAGCAAAGAGTTCAATATTTAAAATTTTATCACTTTAATTTTGCATACAGTAAATTCATTTAATAATAAGAAGAGTGTTTGCAGTGTTACTTTAGATAATAAAAAATGGATATCTATACCATTTATAAATAACATGCAATCTAAATTAATTAAGAATATATTTAAAGAAAAGTATATTATTTTATTTTGTGTTCCTCCAAATGTTAATCAATTGATTAATAATTCTAAGAGTATAATTCCTAAATTGCAAAGAAGTAATATAATTTATCAGATTTCATGTGGATGTCAGAAATTATATATCGGTGAATGGAGATGTTCTGTGGAGAAAAGATTGAAGGAGCATCAATTATTATATAATCAAATTAAAAATAATGCAGATAGTCAATTTAATACAGCTTCAGTATTCTTTGACCATGAAAAGACTTGTAATTATAGATTTAGATTTAATAGTAGTGAAATAAAAATATTAATGGAAGAAATCATAAAAAGAGGAAAATTAAAGAGGCAATTTTGATTGATAAATATAAGGATGATGTTATTAATAGGCAAATTGTAAACACAACCATACACAGCTTATGGAAATACATGTAACATTAAGTTTAAAAAATGTAAAATTCAGTTAAAGCTGATGAGGTTTACCACGTAATCAAAAGTGCTACAAAATAATTTAAACTATAATATTGTATTTACCGTTAAATTTTTATTTTTATTTTTATTTATATATAATATTTTATAACGGGTATTGTATTTTATATATATATATATTGTAAATATTGATAAGTCGATATTTATATTTTAGCTACCATATAGTTTCCATTACAATATATATATATGTATAAAGTAAAAGAGGAAGATTAAAAAGTGACTAGAGTTAGTTTAAGATATATGTTTATAGATATGCTTACAATTATAAAGTATTAAATAGAAATGTAACCTAATTAAATAAAAAATATTAAAAAATATTTATTCACATAAATGTGCTGAAAAATACAAAAATAAATTTATCAACTTTCACAAAAAAAAAAAAAGCTTGGGGTGGAACAACTAATTCACAGTCAGATTCCTAAAGATCCATTTTATAAAACTGTATTAATATCAAAATCTGCTTGTGAATTGCATTCATATAAGACAGTGGGTAGCATTTGTAAGTTTATTAAAATGTTTTTTTGCGAGAAATGTTTTTTGGACTTAAGTGTTCCACCAGACACTTTTATTTATGAAACCTGAAGAAAATTTATTTTTTAGAATATTTATGAAAATAAAATAATTTTTATTGTATTTTCTACTTCTTAGTTTTATATATGTCACAATGAATTATCTAAATGAGATCAATTTGTTTAAAAATTATTTTTAGATTACTCGTGTTATCCACTTCTAGCATCAGTATTACATGTTATTAAAAATTTGAATTTTTCAATAATTTTTTGCCAATATTGTTTGCAAATTTGAAAATTGTATTGTCATTGGGGATACATATGCATGCAAAATTTCAACTAGGTTGGGAGTGAAAATTGAGTCACAAGATTTTATTGAGACAGACACTTAAGTAAAAATTTAGGCTTTCTCTAATAGTCAGTCTTTGATTTTCTTACAGTCAAAGAATAGATAACATGTAAAAGAGATCATTTTAGCTTGAATACATTTATCAGATATTTTGCATTGTGTTTGAATCATTGTTAACTTTTGGTAAGAGTAAAAGCTCTTTGCTTTATTATATCAAATAGGATACTCTTTTAAAGAATGACTAATGATTTCTAATGATGAATGGCATTACCTGTATCTATCACAGTCTTCTTTCTCTAACATTTTTTTATTTTTCTCTTTACATAGGGTAGTATAGGGCCATGTAATCATGAGTCATTTAGGCCACAAATCATTTTTGTATATGCTTGGTTGATTATATTTCTGTTCTTTAATTAAACCTACAGCAATTTTGACTTCAGTTTTCACTTTTTTTTTGTTTTTAATAACTGCAGACTTATTTGATTATTACTAATAATAATTATGATGAATCATCAATTTAATATTATGGTAATAGATTCTCCCTGGATTTAAAATTTTGTTTGATGAGTTCTTATATTGAGAAATAAATTCTTATATTAAATTTTAATAATTTTTTATACTTATATAAAGCTAAAATTTTAGTACATGCGCCTTGAGTGCTGACATCGCGTTTAATAAGAAATAGTATTTACAATAATTTTTTATGTCATATTCATTTTTTTTATAATTAAGGATTTGCTATTTTTGAGTTTTTTCTCTAGTATATATGTCTATCATTTTACTATTTATAAGATTTCTGATTTTCCTTTCTATCTATTTGCCAATCTGAATGCTTGTTAAAAGATCTGGTTATGTACTTCTCTATTTACATACCTACATATTACATAAAGAGTATAGAAAATTATTCAGATAGAATCTAGTGCTGTGATTTTTTTCAAGTTCCTCTTTCTGTTCCTGTTTCAATGCCTCAACAAAACCAAACATTTTAGTGTACATTTGGAATATAGTTCGTCACAACATTACAGTTCCAAATATCTTTTTTCATTTAATATTTTCTATCATTTTATTGGTATATTACTAATTGTCCTACAGATGCTGTTATAATTAGGCTATTAAATAAAATAACACAAACTTTAAGATTAAAAGATTATAAAATACCTTGAATATTTTATTGTATAGACATGAAGCATGGACAAACAAAGTGATGCTGAAGAAATAAAAATATTAACAATGTTATAATTTAATGTAGTGAAAATGAGTTGGAAAAAAAATCGGTATATAGTGAGCATTATTTTAGAAATAAAAATTACAACTTTCTATTCTTAAGGGGAAAAGACCAAGATCAAGAATTAAATGACTTTGACAATCTACAAAATAGACTGAATTAAGTACTTAGGCTAATTGGAGAAAGCGTATATAATAAAAAAGATCTTGGCTCAAGTTAGGAAAAAAAAGTCTGTATTATAGTATTATATAAAAAAAAATATTGAGAAATGACTAACTACATCATAATCGTCAAATGTATTTTTTAGCAATTTTTATTACTTCGGCATTTAATATATTGATGGAAAGATGTATTCAAGAAGTAAAGTTTACCTGACTGAGATCCATTTGAAAAAAGGGCAAAAATACATTAGTCATTTAATAAACTAATAATCAGCATTAAGCTAATGCACAAGCACTTTGTGGATTTTAACAATAAATGAAAACCCACAAAGCGCATGTGCATTACTTAATGCTGATTATTAGTTTATTACAATTCAAAAACATCGCGCTATATAAAATAAATATCTCATTTATATTAGTCATTTAAATAAGAATGTTATAGTCAATCTTCCACTTGAGTGCATGAATATTTCATAATTTCTAGACCAAGAGTTCATATAATATTGGCATAACTTCTGTCTATGTCTTCCAGTACAGAAGTTCACATACTCAATATAAACAGTTTAGTTTTCTCACCAACATTTGATTTTGTAATCAGATTTGTTGGAAAAAAGTTTATCCAAAGACTTTATCATGTGTTTGAAGTGTTAGTATTCAGTCATTTATAGTTAAAAATCTGCAAAGCGCATGTGCAACAGCTTAATGCTGTTTAAATATTACAGTTTATAAACATCGCGCTATATAAAACAATTGATTTATACAGTTTTGTAAAGGTATAATAATGATACCATTATTTTCATTCTAAAATATCACAATTTTTTACATCTGCGGTTGTCGTAACATATTTCATCAATCTATATAATAAGTTATAAGATATTTTAGAAATAATTTTAAAGACTAAAAATTCCAATTTATAGTAACGAATGATTTCAATTAATTGCATTATAAACTCTGTTCACACGCACATACACGCGCACATTCTTTCCATTACATTATTTAAAATAATTTATTATTTAAATTTTAATAATTATTATTTGTAAGTATATTTTTATTTTTAAATTTCGTTTAACAATTTTTTAAAAATATTTTATAATAGTTATAAATAATTAGTTCATTAATTTTACTGAATCAAATGTTTTCTACATTTACCAAGCAATTTTTTTTATTATTAAAATTAGAATTTCGGAAAAAAATAAAAAGGAATTATTAATAATTTATAAATTGAGAACTAAAATTTGTCTGAAAAACAAACAAAGAAAAAAATAAATAAGAGCAATTTATTAACAAAAATAAATTACTGATGTATAATTGTACGAATGTAATATTTTGTTTGTTGAGAGTTTTGCCCGTAAGGATATCAGAATGGCTCGTCCTCATTACTTATCACCCCCTTAACACAGTTTATTAGAGTGTTTCATTCTTAGAGGTTGTAACAAACTATGATATTTTTTAACATCATTAAGTAAATTCATTATTTTAATATAACCGCTTATCTAGTATAATCTCATATTATATTATTACACTTTGATTTACAAATACCAAACTTTCTACACTTACTACTTTGATACCAACCTCTTTAGATAAATACATTAGTGATGGTTCCTAATCATTTATTAAGCTAGAGATGATTTCTAGCCCAGGTGTAAACTTTAAACACAGTTATTTTTAGTTTAATAAGTGATTAGTAATTATCATTAATGTGTTTACATGAAGTGGTTGGTGCCAAAGTTGTGTGCAGAAAGTTTGAGACTAGTCAAAGTAAAATAATTTGGTATTGATAAATACTGAACAAATGAGAAATATTTGTTTAAGAGATTGTGATTGGTCAAATGAAGAATGTTAATTAATTCAGCATAAAATGCATCTTCGTCTTTTTCGGATGTTTTTGTTCATGAAAATAAATCTAATTTGCAAATATTTGACTAAGATCTGAAGTTGATATAAAGATATTATTTTCATAAGGGCCTTACCAATAAACTTCTGTATATATATATAACTAACAGATAAAAGTTACCCACAGATTCCATATGATAATAAGACACATTTTAATCAATGAAGAGGTCTGAAAAATATTACACTCATATTTTTGATTTACAGCTAGTGCACTAACATTTATCTGACCAATCAAATTTACCAAAAATGTTTATCATCTAGCTATTAGTAGCTATACTTGCAGCCACTGATAAACTATTAGATAGTCAATTAAGGATATCAATCATCTACTTGAAAAAAAAATCTGACGTTGCTTAAAAGCTGAAAGAATTTCAAATTTCAACTAGTTTCAAATCCAGATCATGAATATGAGAATAAATATATTGATAACTAGACTACATGTTCTTCAAAGTTAAAAAATAATATTATTTCCTGATTATTTTTTACAAGATAAACATTATAAGGCAAATATATAAATATGATTTTTTATCTTTGCTGGTAATGATGCTTTGATTAATTATAACTCTTATTAACAAACTTTATTTTTGAAAAGTGTAAAGTGTCTCATAGATAAATGGTCAGAAATCATTAAGATAAAAATATGATAACATAAAAATAGTAGAATTGTATTAAATTTATAAATATATATATAAGTTTATTTTTTTAATTCTTCCAGTATACTATAGCCTGTATTTCAGTTATAATCAAATAAATTTCGTAAAATATGCTTATAATACTATGTTTGCAATTAATTGAAGATCAATTTGGATTTTGTTTAGCCATGAATATGGAACTTTGTAAAATAAATAAAAATTTTACCCCATAATTTATATAATCTCAAATGTTTTTTATTCATTGTATACTTTTTTGTGATGGTTATATATGTAAAATAGGAAATTTGAATACAGTATTTCAAGTTTCCTTCAGCTATCCACTCTATCTCATATAATTGATACACATGATCACACACATATGAAAAAGATAAATGATCTCCAATATACGAATTTTATGCTGAACTAGAACTCATCAGGCAATCCACATCATCATCTCCCACACACACACATATATGTATATATATAATCAGTGCTCATATATATATATGATCAACATGAAATATATATATTTGAGATCATTTATCTTTTTCACATATTTGTGGTCATGTTTATCAGTTGTATGAGATTGAGTGGATAGCTGAAGAGAGTTCGAAAGTATGTGTTCAAATCTCCTATATTAAATCTAAACTCCAAGAATATATATGAAAAAAAATTTGTATTCAAATATTATATATATATATATGTATAAGTTAGGAGACTGATAAAAATCTCCGGCCATCATCTTTATCAAATTTACTCAACTATCTCATATTACATCATCACGTAATTACTTTTAGGAAAGGAATATAATATCAATTCCAATTGCCTTTTTACGTTGTTATAAAAATGGAAATGATGGATAATTATGCTTACAAACTTCAACATTAAGTCAAAAGACATTAAGACCTGAGTCCAATTAGACTTAAGTAATTTCCACAAAGTAAAAACTTGAAATATTTATTTTAGTACCACTTTGTGAATTTCTGACTTATAAAAAAGTATAATAATATTATAAAACAGTAATATTTTTAATATATAACTTCAGTAACTGGTCAAAATCTTATTTGGGTCATTTTTATTACACATCTATTTTACACAAGGCCATCATTTTATCATTTTTAGCAGACAAAAAATTTCATCTGAAATTATTTCATATTAATATCACTATTTAATTATACTATAATATATGTATATATAATTTTCAATTATTACTAATCCATTCCAGAATGAAAGTCTTTCCAAATTTAATCCAGTTTCTCTCTTTCCTACATCAGATAACAAACTACATTATTTTATTCATCCAGCTGAGATGGAATCTCTTTATAGATCTTTTATAATCTTTAGAGATTCAATTAAAAACCTCAACTGTTCACTATTGTCAACATATTTTCTAGAAATATATCCAGCCAAGCCCCATTTCTGAGTCTTAATTTTTTCAATGATAACTAATAATTATATGTTGGACTATTTTCATCATCTAGTATTATATGTTAAAAGTCTTAAAAAAATTCAAGCTTTATTCAACTTTTTAAATACCTCTTATTATTTATATCCCACAGGTTAGTTTATAACACAATGTTTCTAGTGGAATTATCATTTCTTTTTTTCAGGTGTTACTGATTTGACGAAGAAAAGTACTAGCACATAAATCGAACCTGGATCTTTACATTTGTGAACATTGAATTTAAAGTACTGCTCTAACCAATTAGGCTATTCTACCAAAAATAACAATTTAAATTTTATATATTCATTAATGAGAATCCTGATTTCTCCAATTTTTCCTAAATGCAAGATTAATTAGTGGTTTCTAAATATTATAAATCACCACACTAAATTGCCTTATGGAGTTAATTACCATTGCCATATGAGTAGCATCTTTACATTTTTTTTTTGCAATTTTTTTCTCCTTCCAATATTATTGCAATATATGCAAAGTTTGCTACTTTAGATGCATCTGTTTTTTTTCTAATCTCTTTGTGCTGTTTCAATCACTTTTCAATGAGGCAGTTGGTTTTACCAATATGTACTATTTCACATTCATATGGTATTTTATAGCAGTTTATTAATTTCAGTAATTCAGGTTTGTGTTTTGTAGATGTTAGGATTCTTTGCTGTGCACTATGGTTTTGGAAAACTCTCCTGATGCTAGTTTGTCTACTATTCTTGGCATGTATGACTACACTATAGTACCAATGCTTTTTTTCCTTTGATGTTTCTTTTTGGTTATTATTTACATTTTCTTAATGACAGTGGATAGGTAACCATTCTTTTAAGTTATTCTTAGTGGCAGTTGATAGGTAACCAGTTTTCATAAGTCAGTTCTATGTAGACCTTTTTTCAAATTATTGGTATCTGAACAAACATTTTTTGATTTGTTCCATAATGATAGTGTAACTCTATGTTTTGTATTTCAATTGCAATAGAATTATATGCTAGGATATTTTCTTTTATACATAACATATAAAATATTCAAATCACTCTTCCAAATATTAAGATATTTCTGCAGTGCCCTCTGTGAATAAATATAAACTCTGAATCTCAAACAGCCAAACTATATTTATTTACAGAGGATGTTGCTGAAATCTCTTAACTTTTGGAAGAGTGTTTTGAATATTTTCTATTTAATTTTCAGCTAGTGTTATGCATTATAATAAAATATGTAAATTATTTTTTATCTTTTTATATTTTTTCCTCTAAAAGAAATTAATCTTTGCCATCCTCTTAATTTTATAATACATTTCTGATCTATTAATATTTTCTTGTTATACCAATGAATTAAAAATATTTTATTTAATAAAGCAATATTTCTTTCTTTGTTAATTTATTACTGTTTTTATGATGTTATATATATATTTAACATCAACTAGTAGTAATTTATAGTTTCTTGGCAACATCAAAAGTTATCTCTGTTTACATGGATATAATCTCCTTATTTCTGTTCTTTATTATAACAATCCATGAAAGTATTTCACTCAATATTGAAGCAATGGATCTGAAGTCCGATCCATGCTTCACATCTTCCTATAAACTTAATTAATATTGTAGACCTAAATTAAGTTTATAGTTCAATATCAGCAGGGTTTTGCATTAGAGTTAAAAATAATTATGCTTATTAAATGTGTATTACAGTTAAATATTTTATTTTAAATAAATTTCATTCTATTGATAAAAATTGCTTAACCTATTAGTCAAACATACATATATATACATCTAGCGTATATATATGAGTTAATGCAAAATTCTGCTGAAATAAAATGCTTATTCTATTATAAAAAAATAATATATTGTTGTTAAAATTTTGTTAAAATATTTAGTATGATTTGATTTTGAGATAAGCCTGCCAACATTTTCTAAAAGAATGTATAGTTTTAATTAGTGAGCCATTCAAGTGTAATTAAAGATGGCCTTCTCTTTCTTTTTAATTAAGAGAATTCAAACTTTGAAGTAAGAAAGTTAGAGTAAAAAAGTTAAAGTTATTTTTAGAAAGTGTTGCTTTGAAACAAAGGAGCATGGGGGGGCTTATCAAGATCTCAGATCATACAAACAATAGAAGGTAGCTGACAGAGAGGGTATAAATAGAAGGGAGAACAAAAGATTGATTATTCAGATTTTTCTTTTTGAATGAGTCAGTTGATTCTGATTTTGCTTGTGAAGGCGATTTATTAAGATTTTTCTTGCTGTTTTATTCCAAGTTTTCTGGAGAGTACATTCAGATTTCTCTTGGGAGAAATCCTTTAGATTTTGCTTCACATTTAGCTGGTACTTAAAAAAAAAGTTATACAGCTGTTATTTTCACACAATGGAGAAGTTGGAACCGGCTCAAGTTAAAACCAACCGTATTTTGAGGAAAATGGATATGCTTGGCTAGGCAAATCATAGCTTTGCCTATCGCCGAGGTTCCTAAATACCATCCAAAATGCCTTAATATCCAATCAATAACCATCTGAACTCTATGCCGTGTCTGGAGAACTTTTCATGGAAGCCATACTTCATATTTTCATTGTCCGGACAAACACCTATCGTCGGTCGGATCAAGCCACGGACGCCGTAGGGAACATCACGGAAAAAGGACGGTATCGTATCTCCTAAATTAAACTATCTCGTATGCTACTTTTGATTCATATTGTCTTATTGTTGTATTGAATTATATGTATTTGCTATGTAAACATTTTATGAATTAACCGTGAATATATTTTGGGATTATCTAGCTATATGTAACCTTTTTACCTTCGCTATTCTTCCTTAGATTTAGTATTTCGTTGCGGTTAAATTTAATAATTAATTTTTTGTCATTTGAAATCACTTTCCAATTTTATTTATGTTGTTAATTAAATCCAAGTCAGTTTCTTTTGTGTGCCAACTTGATCTTTTTGATAACACCTCTTTTTTTGTCCGCCATTAGCTAGTCACGTATATTTGATTTAGCTATGTACGTTCTAAGTTAATTTTAAACCCGGTTTTTCGCGCAAAGCCATAAGAAATGCTTTGCGAAAGGTTTTATTACCTATCGTACTTTATCGAGAAGATCGAGTTGGAAATTTTTAATAAAATTGGGAAGAAAAGAATTTGACCGCAAACCTATTAACCTGTTTTCTTTTTATTGTCTAATTAGTTTGTTGCAGTAATTTAGGGGAATAGCGGAGGCCATTAAAGCTTTATTCATATTTTAAAGCCAGTAATTAAACATTATTTAATTATCAAAAACTTGAGTTTCTTAGTCATATTAAATGTTTATTTTACTTTTCAATGATCCAGGCACGCATAATGCAAACATCAACACATGTTTTAAGTACTTTAAATATTTAGTTTTTAGCTCCTTAGGATTTCCCGTCCATGTCTCTACCGCTGTTGCTAAGCTTTGTGGCCGGTTGAAAAAGAATTTATGCGTGGCTCAGATGGTGTTGTTGGTTCGTGAATTAGCCCCGAGAATAGGCGAAATAGGGCAGAGGTTATTATATTCTTTATTTAATATTTCGCGTATAGTGGCCTCGAGGTACTTTCGCTTAGGACTCGAACTAGGTTAAACCAGCATACATAATCTGACTGTCACAGTAGATTTTTTTTCTCCGCATTCTGGACGCCCATCGTGTGGCTTTTCGAAATTTTCCATACCCTGCAATGCCCTATATGACATTTGTATGTGTGGGGAATTTTTTTTCTGTTTTAAATTAAGGAAAATATGGGTAGACGTATAATTTTTTTTTCCGATTCTGACGCTAACAACGTGGATGAGTGTCATTTTTTTTTCTTTTCTTCAAAAAAAAAAAAAAAAAAAATTTTTAATAGTACCCTGAGAAGCTAGTTTTAGTTTAATAATTTATATCAAATAATATATGTATAATTTTTTCCAAGTTTGTTTCCTAACGTGAGCTAAATGTCATTTTTTTAACTAATTAAGAAGTTAAAGGTGTTATAAGCTAAACATTTTTTTTTCCGAGTTTGATATATATGAAATGAATATTTTATAGTTAAAAAAGTTAACACGCCGTTAGTTGTTTTTTTTTGTGTGTGACTAGAAAAGAAGATTTCAGAGTTAAAGTAATTTTGTGGTAATCCTAATTAGTTTTGTTATGGCCAGTACGCCATATTTTTTCTCTCGTATAAAGTAGATAGCTTCGATAAGGCGGAAGTGTCAAATATATAACCACCCGCCCTCCCTTAAATTAGCTTTCGTATGTGTGGGGAATGTTTTTTTCTGTTTTAAATTAAGGAAATAAATTAAGGAAATAAATTAAGGTTAATAGGTTTGCTTCACATCTTCCTATAAACTTAATTAATATTGTAGACCTAAATTAAGTTTATAGTTCAATATCAGCAGGGTTTTGCATTAGAGTTAAAAATAATTATGCTTATTAAATGTGTATTACAGTTAAATATTTTATTTTAAATAAATTTCATTCTATTGATAAAAATTGCTTAACCTATTAGTCAAACATACATATATATACATCTAGCGTATATATATGAGTTAATGCAAAATTCTGCTGAAATAAAATGCTTATTCTACTATAAAAAAAATAATATATTGTTGTTAAAATTTTGTTAAAATATTTAGTATGATTTGATTTTGAGATAAGCCTGCCAACATTTTCTAAAAGAATGTATAGTTTTAATTAGTGAGCCATTCAAGTGTAATTAAAGATGGCCTTCTCTTTCTTTTTAATTAAGAGAATTCAAACTTTGAAGTAAGAAAGTTAGAGTAAAAAAGTTAAAGTTATTTTTAGAAAGTGTTGCTTTGAAACAAAGGAGCATGGGGGGGCTTATCAAGATCTCAGATCATACAAACAATAGAAGGTAGCTGACAGAGAGGGTATAAATAGAAGGGAGAACAAAAGAGATGATTATTCAGACTTTTCCTTTTGAATGAGTCAGTTGATTCTGATTTTGCTTGTGAAGGCGATTTATTAAGATTTTTCTTGCTGTTTTATTCCAAGTTTTCTGGAGAGTACATTCAGATTTCTCTTGGGAGAAATCCTTTAGATTTTGCTTCACATTTAGCTGGTACTTAAAAAAAAAGTTATACAGCTGTTATTTTCACACAATGGAGAAGTTGGAACCGGCTCAAGTTAAAACCAACCGTATTTTGAGGAAAATGGATATGCTTGGCTAGGCAAATCATAGCTTTGCCTATCGCCGAGGTTCCTAAATACCATCCAAAATGCCTTAATATCCAATCAATAACCATCTGAACTCTATGCCGTGTCTGGAGAACTTTTCATGGAAGCCATACTTCATATTTTCATTGTCCGGACAAACACCTATCGTCGGTCGGATCAAGCCACGGACGCCGTAGGGAACATCACGGAAAAAGGACGGTATCGTATCTCCTAAATTAAACTATCTCGTATGCTACTTTTGATTCATATTGTCTTATTGTTGTATTGAATTATATGTATTTGCTATGTAAACATTTGATGAATTAACCGTGAATATATTTTGGGATTATCTAGCTATATGTAACCTTTTTACCTTCGCTATTCTTCCTTAGATTTGGTATTTCGTTGCGGTTAAATTTAATAATTAATTTTTTGTCATTTGAAATCACTTTCCAATTTTATTTATGTTGTTAATTAAATCCAAGTCAGTTTCTTTTGTGTGCCAACTTGATCTTTTTGATAACACCTCTTTTTTGTCCGCCATTAGCTAGTCACATATATTTGATTTAGCTATGTACGTTCTAAGTTAATTTTAAACCCGGTTTTTCACGCAAAGCCATAAGAAATGCTTTGCGAAAGGTTTTATTACCTATCGTACGTTATCGAGAAGATCGAGTTGGAAATTTTTAATAAAATTGGGAAGAAAAGAATTTGACCGCAAACCTATTAACCTGTTTTCTTTTTATTGTCTAATTAGTTTGTTGCAGTAATTTAGGGGAATAGCGGAGGCCATTAAAGCTTTATTCATATTTTAAAGCCAGTAATTAAACATTATTTAATTATCAAAAACTTGAGTTTCTTAGTCATATTAAATGTTTATTTTACTTTTCAATGATCCAGGCACGCATAACACAAACATCAACACATGTTTTAAGTACTTTAAATATTTAGTTTTTAGCTCCTTAGGATTTCCCGTCCATGTCTCTACCGCTGTTGCTAAGCTTTGTGGCCGGTTGAAAAAGAATTTATGCGTGGCTCAGATGGTGTTGTTGGTTCGTGAATTAGCCCCGAGAATAGGCGAAATAGGGCAGAGGTTATTATATTCTTTATTTAATATTTCGCGTATAGTGGCCTCGAGGTACTTTCGCTTAGGACTCGAACTAGGTTAAACCAGCATACATAATCTGACTGTCACAATATATATATATATACACAGTGAGAGAGACCTAAATAAAATAGTTTAGGATATAATAGATTTAACTTGATAAATACCTGTATATTATAAACTTTAAAATTTGATTAATTAAGTGTATTTAAGTGCAATAGTCACTAATTATATTTATTTCAATGATATTTATTATTGCCTTAAGGTATTGCAATGTGAATGAATATAAATTATCATATATGTAAATGAATAGCTGATTGTATTTAATTCAAGCTTTAAAATGAAAGTAGGCTTAATCATGATGTTTATATATAAATCAGTCCATCAGTACGGATAATAACATTAATATGTTTTAGAAGATTGTTTTTAAAACACACATGTAGTGATAAAGTTCAATCTGGAAACTTTAGTGATATATATTTTATTCAAAGAAAATACTGTATAATCAGAATTTTAATTGGCAATATTTCTAAGATTTAAAATTTTTTTACCATTGAATTCTTATCAACTTCACCATATCACAAAGATCGATTCATCCTCTCATTATGCAAACATTTCACAAACAATTTTTGTTCATCAGGTAAGCTAGAGGTATCAAACACCTGAATTTCCAAGATTATATTAATAGTTTGATATTATTTCACTATATTATTCTCATGCAAGAAATAGACTAGATTTTATTCACTTTAATAAAGTGATGTGGTGGAAGATATCAAACTACTAAATGTGGATGTGGAGATTCAAAAATTTGATATCTCTACTCATCTGATATATGAAGACTGTTGATGAAAACATGTATAGTAAGTAAAAAAGGTGAATGATTGTGACATATGAATAATTGTGAAAGATAAACTGATAAAAGCAACAACAATAAAAAAAACATCTTTAAAATCTAATGTGTATTCACACTCACATAAAGTGTTAAAAGTAATTCAAAACCAATTTCTTCCTGGTATGAAAGTGATGTAATAAAAGGATATTAAACTATTAATGTAAGTAAAGACCTTTGGATGTTTGATATCTCAAAATTACTTAACAAGTGAAGATAATCTGAATTTTTGAACTGTTCGTTGATTGTAATGTGATGGAACAAAACAAACTTGGTTATATATACATAGTATTGTACATATTTTCCTATTGTGCATCAGCGAATTTTAGGGAACATCAGTTGAGAAATATAGCATTGTACTATCTGAAAACTAATGAGACTTTTGAAAAAGTTATACAAATATCACATCAAGATTAAAAAAATATTTGAAAAAAAGTTATTTGCTTTTCAAATGTAGACTAATATTTATTTATGATAAAATAAACTTAGATACTGTGGAAAATTATCTTACTTTAAAAAAAAAACAAAATAATTTAAAACAAAGTTAGAAAATGAAATAAATCAAATATATTTGTTAAGTTATTAAAAAGCAAAAGGCAGAGAGGAAAAAAATATATACCTAAAATGTTTTAAAATCATTTCTTTTTAATAACCATCTGCAAAAGTCATAATTCAAAGATAGTTTTCCCAGATCTTTCAGTATCAAGTTATAAAACAATATTTAGTAAAATGATATCTTTATATGCACATTATAAGAAAAAATGATGTATGTCTCATTTCTTTATTCGATTGCCGAAAATCTGACAAGCACTGTATTATTTTTAAGTTGTTTTGTCTATCTATCTATCTATCTATCTATCTATCTATCTATCTATCTATCTATCTATCTATCTATCTATCTATCTATCTATCTATCTATCTATCTATCTATCTATCTATCTATCTATCTATCTATCTATCTATCTATCTATCTATCTATCTATCTATCTATCTATCTATCTATCTATCTATCTATCTATCTATCTATCTATCTATCTATCTATCTATCTATCTATCTGTCTATCTATCTATCTATCTATCTATCTATCTATCTATCTATCTATCTATCTCTCTCTCTTTATATATCTGCCTATCTGCCTATTTATCTGTTTGTCTATCTGTTTATTTACCTACCTATTATCTATCTATTCATCCATCCATTCATCCATCTATCTACATATCTATTTACCTATTTACCTATCTACCTGCCTATATATTTTTCTATATGGTTCTTCTCATATTAATCTTAATGATCATCTAAATTTATTGTATAGTGATTTCGATACTATATTTCTCATACCAACTTTAAAAATTAAATATCGATTTTTATTTTACAACAGAAGATAGAACACTTAAAAAATGAAAAAAAAAATCTATTATGGATTAAATTTTACTTGGTATATTAATATGTTGTTTTTTTAGTGATACTTTGATTAAACTATAACTATTTTTAATTTTATTATTATTTTTTTTTTTGGAAATTAAGCATATTGAAATGATAATTAATATATCTCTAAATAAACCTTTTTTTCTTATAGTTTTTAATAACACTTATTATTAAAATATCTGATATCATTTAGTAGGTTATTTAAAATAAACAATGTAGAAGAAATAAAAGAATTTTACATAACTTCATAAAATATTTTTTGAAATTAAATAAAGCATTTGAAATGAAATCTAATATTAAACAAGGACATGTTCTACCTCCAACATTGCTTTTCATTTTTATGATAATGGGTTTGAAATAATTTATAGGCAGGTTTTTTAAATAGTCATCAAAATGTGACATAGGTTTGATAGTTGACTTTTTAAATCTGGACCAATCAACAGCAAAAACAAGAGTATTTTAAGTGCTGGCTCTGGCTAAGCATTTATCATAAAGCTTGTAGAGGAATTGGAAATTCTCATTGTTTATAACTTACAAGCTTAAAGATAAGATCATGTGATATATAACTCTTATTTTGACTATTTACTTCTTGGTTTTTAGATTTGCAGTTTGCAGATGATTATGTTATTTTTGTCAATTCAGAAGATGTATTACAGAAATTTTCTTAATATTTTAAATCCAATCTATGAAGACTTCAGTTTAATAATTAAAATTCAAAAATTTCATTTTTTTGTTACTAAGATGATAGGAAAAAATCTTTATGTTTTAGTTTGGATGATTAACTTGAAAATATCTTAATAAATTGTAAATTAAAAAAAAAAAGGATTTTGATGTTCAGGTATAATACAATGTATTGATCTGTATTTAGTTAAAAGATAGAAAATTTCATCTTAGTAATTTAAATATTGTAATTAATTAGGTGTTATTTTGTCTTATTTATTGTAAGTAAGTAAGATATAGAGCTCCTATCATTCTAGAATTGAGGTATTAAAATTTTTTAAATTTATAAATGCTTTGTAAGGTTACAATATTATGGCAGGAAGATCTTGAGAACATTCAGCATGTTATTCAGCTGTTACAAGGAACAGCTTTTTTGAATTAAGCATATGCAGTGGAAGAACAATAAGATACTTTCTATAAACAAATTTTATGGTCAATGTGAGTATAATTTTGATAGAAAAGACAGATCTACTTATACTATGAGTATTATCTTAAAGACATTTTAAAAAAGCACAATATTGATTGATTTTATTGGATGATGAGTTTGTAGTAGAATGCAAAGAATAGTTACAATTAACCAAAATGCTGATGGTTTTAAAATGAAAAATTCACTGCAGTTGATGTTAAAAGACAAGACATCACAAAATATAAAATAAATGAACCCAAAGTATAGCACATGATATATTTACAATTTTTATAGTTCATATGCTAGTTGTATAGTTATCACAAAACTCATCCTTAAGTTTTATTCTGGATTTAGAATAAATATATGCATTAGAAATAAATGATAAAAAATAAGGTTCTTACATTTACTACAAATAAATGATATATATAAGTGATGTAGAATTGCATTTTTAAATAGTCAATTGTAATAAAAGAGCCGATTCAGTACATCCACAAACATGGATATATGCTGAAGAATATTTAATAATATAACTATTAGCTTATAAATATTTTATGATTTTTTTTAAAAACTTTATAATATGAATAAATAAGTGTTCAACTGTGGATAATAATGGAAGTTCTAGTTGTGAACTATTATCTAAAACCAGTTTTTGAACTTAAGGTTTCTGAAAAGAATTCATTCCCACAAAGAACTTAAACCTTAAAGAAATAACAAACATATTTATGCATAAATTATTT
Organism: Epiperipatus broadwayi; assembly: GCA_028023455.1. Lineage (NCBI taxonomy): Eukaryota > Metazoa > Onychophora > Udeonychophora > Euonychophora > Peripatidae > Epiperipatus > Epiperipatus broadwayi. The sequence continues at coordinate 189,912 of JAQFVV010006941.1, read as the reverse complement.
TATTATAAGAATCTTTAATATAGAAGTTAGACAAATTTAGTATTGTTATTATTAGATCATATGGTTTCAGCTTCATTACCAATTCTAATTGATTGTTTCATAGGAAATTCCTACTATTGTAATGCTTATATCTATAAGTTTGTGAAAATCTTTGATTTATATATATATATAAAATTATGATTTATTTTTCGAACAAAAACTTTAAAACTTTATATTATGCCGATTTATATCAAACAATTAAATCGGCAAAATTCCCTATAAGTATTGCCACTCAGTGCAAACCAGAGTAATCAATGGATGCCAGAAGGTTTGTGCATAAAATCCCCAATCTAGTGTCTACTCATCAAATATCCTCAGACTAATTTCTGGTTTGTGGCCTTCATCAGTGAGGAGCCTTGGATCTGAAAGGACTGCACCTAGATCTTAGGATCTAATGCAATCCTTCAGCAGCCACCCATGATCTCTACTTAACTACAAAACTATGAGTCTTAAATTGAAAACACCATAATATTTTCAATCCAAGCCCAGTAGATCATTTTGGTGTTTGAGTGGCAATACATATAAAGAGTTTTGCCTGTTTTAATAACAGTTATAAGCAAGCATAAGAAATGGTGATCATGTGATGTTTATTGGCTTAAAACAATAAAATCCATTATATATATATATATGCTTTGTGTTAACATTGGTATACTTCTTAACAAAATTCTAGTAGCTATGAATATGGGAGTATGAATTCTCCTGAAAGCACTCAGTTTTAATAATTGTATAATATTATTTATTTTATTTACTGTTATCAGCTTCACTATCTGTGTGCAAAACACACACACATATATATATATGTTATGGATTTTATATGCTAATGAAGTAAAGCTTTAACTATATCAAACAATAAATTAATTTTTTAATTCAACTAATTTAATATTATCAAATCATTTGAATTACACTTTACTGTTTTGTTTGTAATTCTCATCAAAAACAAAAAAAATTAATATTACAAACTCTTTATTGATAAAATTGAAAATTGATATTTATTTAACAATATATTACTATTAAAATATAAGCTTACAATTAATAATGCCCCAAACAAAATATAATTCCTTATAATGTTAATTCATTATAAATAATAAATGTAGCATAAATATAATTTCAATTTTAAAATAATTTTACAGCAAGCAAATAAAAGTTCCAAACAAAAAAAAAAGTATGGGAAACTCATAATATAATAATAATAATAATAATAATAATAATAATAATAATAATAATAATAATAATAATAATAATAATAATAATAATAATAATAATAATAATAATAATAATAATAATAATAATAATAATAATAATAATAATAATAATAATAATAATAATAATAATAATAATAATAATAATAATAATAATAATAATAATAATAATAATAATAATAATAATAATAATAATAATAATAATAATAATAATAATAATAATAATAATAATAATAATAATAATAATAATAATAATAATAATAATAATAATAATAATAATAATAATAATAATAATAATAATAATAATAATAATAATAATAATAATAATAATAAACCATGTTCATTATTAAATAAAACTGATAGATTTTAGCTGAAATAAACACAACTAGTATTTGATTAAGCAGACATTTCATTTTTGCAAAATTTCACAATCAGTCAATTACTCATTGGGAAAAAGACCTTATGACATCAAAGGTAGTTGTAAAATGTAATTCATAGTTTTACAATAATATAATAAAAAGAATAAAAACTTCTGTAATTTATTAAAAAATAATACATTGCAAGTAATACAAACTTGTGTAAATGAGTAAAAAGCAATCCAAAATAACCATCAGTAAAAATGTTTGATTTTATTTTTTAAAAACCTTATTAGCTTGTTTTAATTTTTAGTAAATTACAATAATTTGTATAGTTTTAACAAAGCTGTAAACCTTAGCAATGAGCGTCTGAAAAAATCGTCACTAGGGAAAATCGTCACTAGGGACCTCTGTAGAGGTCTCTAGTGACGATTTTTTCAGACACTCATTGCTAAGGTTTACAGCCTTGTTAAAACTATTACTGAAATAATAGTGAGCGTTTAATAAAATTTATAATAATTTGTATACAAGTTTATATTATTCATCAATGTATTATTTTTTTGTCAACTTGTGCAATTTTTTATAATTTATATTGTATTATTATTAACATTCACACAAAGTTTTATAATTGCATTATTTTGAATTGTTTTTTTTTTTTTTTTTAAGTTATGAATTACACTCTCATATTAATTTGTTTAAAAATTTTTTTGGCTTTTTTTTTGTTTTGAAAATGTTAACTTTATTAATTAGCCTCTCCAGTATGGCTTTGATAGCTCTATCTGGTATGTAAAATTTAAAACTGTTATGTAGAATGTTTACTCTATCAGTACCTAATATTTTTTAATGGTTGTAGAGTTTTATAAACAATTCATGGGTTTTAGAGCATTTTACATTGGAGCTTTTAAATGCTGGTTATAGAAAGTACTTTCCCTATACACTTTAGCATAATTATAAAGTGGCTGACTCAAGAATTAACAGGGATAATTTTTATCAAAGTATCAGTAATTGCTGAATTAATATGCAATATAAATGTTTGACCACATGATTGCTTGGCTGACAGAAACAGGTATTCAGGTTGTTCGCAGCTCTAACATGCACTGAATTGAATTTTAAATAATAAAATGTAAATATATAAAATATAAGTGTATTAAATATCTTAAATAGTTATTTTTGTAAGTGAATGTATAGATGGGAATTTTTGCTTGATTGTGAAAACTATATACTATTATAGAAAAAATGTTATAAAATAATATTAAAATTATTTTTTTAATGATATATTAAAAAACACTTATTTACTTTATTTTAACCATTTATAGAATATTTATTAATTATTGAATACAGGGATTTATAGGGGAAAATCTTATATTAACATTAATTATACATTTTTGATGGTAAGTATTTAGTTAAAATAAGTTTTCTTAAAGCTGAAATTAATTTAAAAATAACAAACTTAAAAATATATCACATTGGATATTTTTTAGTAATAATGGTGAGTAACTACAACCTGTAATCCTTTCTCCTTTATTAAATACATTAAGTCCATACATACATTTCCACTACACTTCTAGACATTTTGTTGATATGTTTACATTAATCCAACATAACAATAAGTTTACAATTATCTTAGGCCCTCATTTGACATTTATAATTAGTAAAATAAAAACATAAAAACCTTCTTTAATAAGCATTATTGATTTTATTATTTAATGTTTACAGTTGCTACCCATGAATGAATTTTTTCAAAATTGAAGTAAGTAAAAAATTATTAAAAATCTTCAAAAGAGATAATTACATTTCCAATAATTTCTATAGAAAGTGAAATAGTGAAATAATTATATTTAAATTATTTTCTTAAAAAGTTTGATAATTTAAAGGCCAAAAAGTTATAAAAATTATAATACAAATTTATCAGACATATCTTTACAATCTCAATAAAAGTTAAAAGTTATATATATATATATATAATAACTATTCATTACTGTTTTACCTCAGCATAATTAGAGTGAAAGATTATTATACATGAGCATTTACCTCTCTAAGTGTCTTTCATAAACATTATTTTAATGCTTTTGGGTTTAAGAACTTGAATATATTGTTAGGCCATTGAAAGATTGCAAAAAAGCTATTTGTACAAAGGTATTTTACATATGAGAACCAATCCTGAATTCAATACAGGAAAATAATGAAAAAAAAAACTATTAATTATATTAAAACAGGCAAAACTCTCCATACAGTATTGCCACTCAGTGCAAGCCAGAGTAATCAATGGATTCCAGAAGGCTTGTGCATAAAATCCCCATCTAATGCCTACTCATCCAATATCTCCAGACTAGTTTCTGACTTGTGGCCTTCATCAGTAAGGAGCCTTGGATCTGAGAGCACTGTATCTAGATATTAGGATCTAATGTAACCCACCAGCAGCCACCTTTTATCTCTACATAACTACAAAACTATGAGTTTAAGGTAAGTTAAAATTCCAGGATAGGATATATAAAATATCAGCCTAAAGAACTGATGAATAGTTAAGTGGGTGTAATCTTTGTGATACCTAGATAGTTATGAGAATAAGATGGGAGGATTTTCGGCAAAGAAATGAACATAGTACATATCGTAAGTGCTTATTGAAGAAGTCAGGATAAAATTGGGGTAAGTTCATTAAGAAAATGATTACCTACCAAAATATGACTTCTCATAAATAAAAATAATCTCCATCCCACTATTAGAATAGTATTTAATAAAATCAGTTGCTCATCTTTATAAAGTTTCATAGTAAATAATAATATAGTATGCATCAAAGGTAGACTCAAAATTTTAATGGATTCTATAATTTTTCTTCCTAAGTCTGGACAGATCAGCCTGTAGGTAGTAGAACTATGTACAGAACAAATGTTCTATATAGTTGAATAAAACTTAAATAAATGATCATATGAATAAGAATAACTGTGACCTAAGATTAACAGAAAATACCAAGTAAGAGAGAGAATGAATACACAAACGAATTGCATTATATATATATATATATATATATATATATATATATATATATATATATATATATATATATATATATATATATATATATATATATATATATATATATATATAAGAATACTAATTTTATTATTCATTTTAAATACATCATAAATATTGTCTTTTATTTTATTTTTTTATATTTACCATATCAATAATAACTCTGTTAAGAAGATGGTATTAATTTCATTGTATTTGAAAATCATTTCCATCATAAGGTCATATCAATAAATCACATTATCTACATAAAATCATACATACCAAATTATGATTGCATGTCTTATTTGAGAAGCTATGCTTAAGAGTTTATACATTAACTATGAATTACTTTAAATTATAACTATCTTAAATAAAGGTTTATGATACTTCATATTTATTTAGATATAACAGAATCTTAAAGAGCCATATAAAAAATACTATTAAATATTACAAAATGGAGAGCAAATAATAGAAATTAGCAATGTTTGAGAGTCACATTCTAATGTTGTAATTCAAGTTGAAATATATGTTGTATCATAATTTAAAAGTATTATATAATTTCAGAGCACAAGTTACTAACCAAATATATTTTAAGGTTTGTAATTCTGAGGGAGTTAATTACAGTGGTTGAATGATAACTAATTAAGAGATGTATTTCATTGAACTAGATTTGGTAAATAATAATGGTGTGATGAAGCTTTGATTATAAGAAAATATGTATTTTAGAGTAATTGCTGTTAACATAAGTATGAGAATAAATCTTAGGAAAAGTAGATTAAATTATTTAAGGGAAGGTAATGAGTAAATAATGAGTGTTAATTTCCATGTCTTATCATTATAGTTAGATTAAGTTTCCAATAGAAGGTTAATCAAGGTTTGTAATAGTGTGTTTTATTAAATGATTGGTTGGATCCCAGTAAAATCCCTCTTGTGATCAATTATTTAATTATCAATCTAATTGTTATATTGGATTTTAAATTAGAATACTTATAATCCCTGAGATAGCCATAGGATAGGATCAGTTATTTTAAGTTAATGCAATTTGGTTAATGTTTTTATTTTTAGGATTCTTAAATTGTAGAAGCATAGTTATTTTATTATTTAAATAAAATATCATGTTAGTCATTGCTTGTTATGGTAATTTTCCTAATGATTGTAATAGGATAGTAGTAGAAAAATTGTCACAATAACATTGCCATTGTGGAGTGTATTTTATATACTTCTTAATGTTAAAATCACTCTCTTGTAATTGTCCCTAAAGTCTATCTTATGTTTTAATATTTAGCAAGTTTCAAGCCCCATAAAAAGTCTTATACATTATTATTGTTATACTTGATGGTTTATTATTGAACTAGTATAGAAGGGGTACAATAAAGAAGGTACAGTAAGGTAAAGAGGTGTGCTGGAAAAACCGAAGGGAAAGTTAGAATATATATATATATAATGCAGATTATTAAAGGCTTTTTTCTCTCAGATCTTAAGTAATTAATGCTGATCAAAAATCGTTTTTTTTATAAACCTGTATCCAATAATTAGAAAATCTGTGATAAAAAAAATCACAAATAGTGTAATGTTTATGAAATTTTTTAGAAATTTATTACCACTTTATAACATTTTTTCTATGTCAATATACAACTTTTGAATTAACACTTATTATGTAAATTACTATTATAAATATTTTATATGTTTAAATTCTATATATTTATCAGTACTCATATAATTGCATACTACATTCCACTTTCATTTAGTTTCTGCTTTTAAACACTGAGTGGATCTTATGAAGTCATTTATATTGGGGTAACTAATCAATAAATTGAACATTCAGCATACATTTGACATTAGCACATATTTAAAGATATAAATAATGGAACGTAAATTTTTATATAAAGTCATTTAAATATAAATATGTCAAGAGTGGAACATAGATTTTTGTACTTTTATAACATTATCTGTATTTAAATAAAATAATAGTAGTTATTTTGTAATTATTTTTTATAAAGTAATTTAAAACATAAATAGTTTTCAAAAATTGAACAGGTATTATGAGTAATCTATCAGTGAAAATCAAAACATTTTGTAATAACATAAAATAGTTTGTTTTAAAAAAGTTTTTACAAAGTAATCTCAAAATATTATAATAAAATATTAGGTTTACTGCATGTTTATGCATGTAGTTAGTTCATCATTGAAAAATAAAACATTTCCCACATTGAGATATTAGCTAAACTATCGGTAACCATCAAAAACATTCTGTTGAGCCAATGTCTAAAGTAAACAGCCAAGCTAATTGAACATTTATGAGTTCATACCAAATTCTGAAGAAGTTGATAGCTATGTCCCTGAACTATTGCATTCTAATATGAATCAGATATAGTTTCTTGGCAATAAAACAGCAATGAATCATAACTTTTTTCTAGATTTTTTTCATGATGGGTTGCTCTGTTTATCATTGATAATCAAAATAACAAAAAAAAAAATACTTTGTCATTTTACTCTTATATTTTAATTTTTAGCTACTAATTCAGTTCATTGTTTTAGTATACTATGTATTAATTAAGTAACACATTTTCTTTGATGGAAAATAAAACAATACGTCATTCACAAATAGATGTCTTTTATTGATGTATTTTCTAAAAGTCAGCACTTAGAGCCGACCTTTATTTTTTTTGTTCATTTTGAAAGATAAATAAAAAAATTTGAAGAACAAATAAGAAAAATTACAAAAAAAAAGAAAAAAAAAGAAGAGAAATATATAATTTACAATTAATAAGATTTATCAAAAAATAAATTACAATAAATTTGTACTTTAGTATGATGTATTTTTCGAAGAATTCATTTCCTCTCTTCCGTGTTCAATTTATTGAGGAGTTCAATAATTCCATACAGTGTTTAAAATCAGAAACTAAAAGAAAAACTGAATGTAGTACATTGGTTGTATAAATGCTTATTTTTCTATTTTATATATTTATTCTGTATTATGTTGTACAGACAATTTTTTGAAATTATATTGGATTACTATATGAAGATTTTATGCTAATTTACTGATGTTATTTTGTTATTGTTGTTATTTTATTTCCATTATAGAACACTTCTATTTGTAATAATTGGTTAAGGTTAAAACAGATGCTTAACATTTGAAAAGGGCATTAAACCATATGCCAAGCGTTGTTGGCCTTGTGGTTAGCATAGCTGCCTTCCAAGCAGCTAGCCCGGGTTTGCTTTCCGGTCAATGCTTTCGCATATGAGAAAAAAGGCTTTTTATGTGTAAGGAATATTATTGTATTTATATAGATGTTGTACATGATTTTTATTATTTATTATATTTGTTTGCTAGTTAAATACCCTTTATGTATTTTGATTGTTTACAAATTACATTATTTTATGGAAGATGTAATTAAAAATAGATAATTTTTTAAGTAATTGTTAAATAATATTAATATTTTAATTTTAGTGCAGATGTTTTGATTTAAAAAAAAAAAACAACAACAAACATCTGTAGTAGTTTTTTATATACTGTATAAAAAATAAACATCTGTACTAAGATCAAAAGTGTTAAGTAAACTACAATTTACTTTGAATTAAAACGGAAAAAAAAAACCCTATTTGATTGAAGTTAAAAAAAAAATCTTTCATCTTTTTTTGCGATTTTTTTTAAACGTATTAAATCTACAGCAGTGTAATTAAAAGAATCGTATATCTTATTGTAAACTTAGTAAGAAAAGGCATTTCTTCATCAAAACTGATGCCAGAAAATTTAAAACCTAGGCAAGCAATTGAGAAGATTTTGAGATTTTAATTTAGAATACTAGTTTTGTGTATATAATAGAAAGCCAGTAGAGTATAAATGATTAGAAAAAGTTAAACAAATAAGTTATAAACTTTAAGAAAACCCCAATTACTTCTCAACATGAGAGTCTGCCATTTTGTTTTGGCTTGCTAAGTAATACTGCCACACTTAGACATTTCGATATTCACTGTGATCATTTATTCCTAGGTTTATCTGTAACAAACTTTTTAAACACTGGAAAAAATTACAAAACTTATCCATATCGAGTTAGAACACTCTGACTTGATAAAAGCCCTTTTTGAAGCTATTAGAAATACTATCACTCCCTTTCAAAGTTTATCATTGCCACAATGACAATAATTTCTATTAGTTTTGGCTATTCATTAAAATTTTCTTGCAAGGAATAATAGTTAATATAAAATACATTATTAAAAATAATAGACACAATAACGAGAATCTCTATTTCTGAGCAATTTAATAATTTGATACTATTTAAAAAAATACAATGGCATTCAAACTATTCAAAGAGTAAAATATTACTATAATCATGTTTTTTCCCCAAGACATGCCATAAGTGACCAAATTCAAATGACTTAACTGGCATGCAATGGAGAAATATTCTCAAGAACATTTGAGAATGTTTAACACATATTGATAGGAATACATTAATAATTTTTATTAGTTTTAGTTATCCATTAGATAGAGATTATCCACTTAATAAATAATACTTCTGTAATTTAATTTTTATTACATCACTCTCATACAAGGTAGGGACTGGTTTCTATTCACTTTTAATACTTTGTGGAGGAGTATAATCATAAGCATATGATCAAAGGCATGTGAAAGAGATGTATAATGTGCATTTCACACTGAAATACCACTCATCAGTTGGCCAGATCACAGTATATTTTTGACACATCAATTAAACTGTAGTATTTGGATATCTATTTATATTTAATAATAATAAAGATATGTTTAAAAGATTGTGATCTGGGCCAACTGATGAGTGCTGGTTCAGCATGAAATCCATATCTTGGGGATCATATCTTTATCAAAATCTTTAATAATATGTTTATGATTATGACTTTCCACAAGAGGGTGTTAAAAGTGGATAGAAACCGGTCACTATCTTGTGCAGGAGTTATATAGTAAAAATTATATTACAAAAATATTTTTAATTAAATATTGACAGAACTTCACCTTCACAAAGATACTCCAACCATCATTATTTTTAATATTATTTTACCTTGAATAAGATACTGATGAATAACTTAAAAATTTTTTTTTTTTTTGGTTGATTTGTTTTATTTAATTTTATCATGATCAGATAAAATATGGCCAATGGCAGAAATAAGCCAATAGGTGAAGATGTTCAGCGAGTCCAATTTCTCCCATTAAAAAATAGATCTGGTTATAAATTGGTAGCCCATTTGGAGGTAGAATCAGATAATGCTAAACAACTGTCAGAGTTGAATGATAGTATGCAAACTGTTCTCTTTATCGTAAAGCAATGAAGCTTATTTTGAAGTGGAGGCTACAAGAATACTAAACCTGATAAGAGTTAAGTTGCTGTTGTACAGCTAAAAGTGTCATCATATCTCAACATGAGGCAAGTTGTCATGGCATAGAAGAAAGTGTTAGACTCACTAAAAGGACACATGAAATTTTTTCTATAGTTTCACAGCAACTAGATGATATATTTAAACAACTTTATTACGTGAATAGTATATCAGCTGTTATTGTAAAAATACTTAAATACATTTTGTATATAAGTTGGTCTAATAAAATATTTAACCATACTTATACAATTTTGTGTTAATCATGATTGTAAATAAACACAATAGATTTGATACAGTCATGGAAGAATCTTACCCACATGGGTTGCTAGATCTTGTATCATTAGTTACAAAAAAATTGATAGCTAATTTTATTAGCAAGCCAATAAAGAGACACCAAAGGTTGCTATTTCTTGTAAAGAAAAGTGTAAAAAGTTTTTTTTCTCTCACAGCAGAAAAAAATTCAAAATAGCAATGATTGGTTGCCCGGAAGAATCCAATCTGGCCTAACCAGAAAATTGATCAGAATACATGGATCAAATTTATTTCTTTATGACTGCATACCAAAGCAAAAAAATCTGAACTAAAGCTAGCAATTTTGATAAGCATTTTGTAGTACTTCAAGGTGTGAAATCTTGAAATCTTGGTCAACCTCTACCCAGATGTCTATGTTACACTTTAATATAACAATATTTCTTCTGATAGCTTATTTCTATCCAAAACCACATACCTTCTTTCAATATTTTTATTTACATGATTGTATTGCCATTATATCTTGATATATTGTAACCTCTTATTCAATGGATCACCCTTATTATCTAAAAGTTCACTTTGACTTACTATATCAGATTTTCAATTGGATGGACAGTTGAAGAGTTGGAGTGTGAAGTACATTGAAGCCTGTCCATTAAAGTAGGAGGATTTGCTATCTTAATATATGTCTGAGCACTTGTAGCATATATATGTAAAGATCGTAATCTGGACCAACTGATGATTGCTGGTTTAGCATGAATTACATATATTGGTGATTATTTATCTTTTTGACATACGTGTGTTCAGGTGTATCAGTGTTATGAAATAGTGTGGACAGTGGTGGGTCATGTGAAAGTCTGTGCTCATACCCTGTCTATTATATATTTTTACATATTTTTTCATTTATATTATCTTTGTTTTAAAATATGTAGAAAAAAACATTATCTGCTACCAAATAGTTTTCTCCTGCTGTTTTTTGCTAATAAAGTACATTTCTACCACATCAAATATTATAGAAGTTTGAAACTGAAAGAGATTGTATAGTCAAAATGTCACTAGTAATCTTAAGTCTTATCACATTATTCTTTTATTTTTAAGTTAATTTTTTCCATTTTATGCATTTCCCCCATAGAAAAATGGTAATAAATATTTTCATCATCTTTACATATACATACTTCATAACTTTATATTTAATTTCATAAAATACAGCAGTTTACTGGTAATTATGCTTAAAGGTGTTCAATTATTCTAATAATTTATATGCAGCATAGAGATAAATAAATCATTAAAAATTAAATTTAATATTGTAAAATATTCCAAAAATAAATTAACTGGTTGATCTTTGATAAGACAGTTTACTAAATATTTAGAGATTGGAATCCTTGCGAAGTGAGGCCAATACAATAAATTAAATTAATTGTTAATTTAAATTGGAAATATTTTAATGTACATATAATTTAAATTAAAATCTATTATATATATTGAGAAAGTAAATGTAATATAGTACTATTTTTCAAATATAAAGAGTAATTGTCAAATGTTTAATAACGCAATTACAGTATGTTATATCTAGAGATTAAAAGGTTCTGAGAAGAGAAGTTAATAATTTTAATAAATTGAATTAATTAATACTTAAACTTTAAAAAGTGAGAGAAATAAGTCTAAAGCTGTAACCAAAGTGAAATGACTTTGAAATGTATAGTTCATGTGCCATATAAGTCAACAGAATTCATTGTATGCACTCAGATTCATTGTTCAAATATTGAACGAGAAAAGGTATTCACGGTACAATTTGTACTTTGAATGAACTATATATTGTGAAAGATTCCTACTATTTATGTATAATGAGAAAGGTTGGTCTGGATATGTTTTGCATTAGATGATAAATTAAGATTTAATCTTTTTAAATAATATATTGAGAAATAAAAAATATTCTTATATCGAAACCTTTTAAAGTGTATTAATTTTTTTTTTCATTTTCATCACGAGAGTTTTTAAATTCTTAAAAAAACACATTAGTAATTATAAAAATTAAATATATTCTTTATTTAATAATAAAAATATCACTGAAATAAATGAAATTATATTTGAAATTATTTTGGCTATTTTCAAAATAAATTAAAATGTGTTTTGCAAATTACAAATAAAAGGTTAGAAACTTCTATTGGATATGCAATCAGTTGTTTTTTTAGAACGCTATTCTTAATCTTTGATTGTGTCCGTCATCCAACTTAAAAACACGAACTCTAAAATATAGATGAATTTTTGTTAAACTGTTAAATAAGTAAAAATTGGAATGACTGATTAACTGAGGTTCAGAATTAGCAAAACAAATATAGGTAAATCATTATGGTTTAGATCCAAAATATTTTGAGAAATATTAATAACAATCTGGAGAAAAATGCTGCTATATATTTCTATATAATGTAAGTTTAGTTTTGGCTATCCGTATTATATTAGATAAAAAAAACCGTTTAGCTTAAAATTAAGGATTATTATTATTATAAATAAATTCTTATTTTAAAAATAGCATAGTTAAAATATTTTAAATTCACTGGGGAAAAATAATGGGTCCAATATTTAATGATGTATCAACATTTTTGTTGCACTAAAATAAAAAAAATCTGAGATTGTTAACATTTTATTTTGACTTTATTATAAATGTCCATTTTACTTAAACATATTTTACCTGTACACTTGTGCAAATGAGGTATGTGTAAGCAAACAATTATTTAAATAAAGAAATAAAATAAAATGTAAATTTAATAAAACAATAGTAATAAAACATTGAAACAGTAAGATTCGTATTCGAATCTTAAGTTTCACCTTTTCTGTCGTCTCTCACTGACCGGTCTATCCCGCCCAAATTTAAACTTTTTGGTATCGAATTGTGTGTGTAGCAATATTAAAAATGTATAAATATATGTAGAATTCAGCATAAACACGCACACATTTCGATCTCAAATTAAAGGCAATAAATAGGGATAAAATAGTATAATTTAGATTTCTTTTAGTTATATAATTTTGTATAATTTTAATCATTTATTTTGGATTATAAAGTTCGTATTTATTGCTTTGTTTAAATTTCGTTTAATAATAATTCTAAAAAAATCTGATGTAATATTTAATTAAAAGTTAAAATAATCTTATGTTCCCTTTTTGTCTTTGAAATTTAAAAGCATCGGTCAGTGATAGATAATAGTTTAATTAAAGAAAAATTCCCCAAAATGTAATTAGTAAATGTAAAATGTAAACAATAGAACGGCAGCTTTCTTTAATTAAAACCAACAAAATGCATTGATTATCCTCAGGGCAGATTAAGTAGAACCTAAAAATACCTTAACAAAAATGTGAAAGATCAAGATAAAAGAAAAGAGGCCATCTTAGACTTGCTGGAGACATTCACTTAAACCTTAGCTCTGCTCTCGATCACTGAGAGTCTCCAAAATATAAAAATAAATTGTTCCTGCCAAGGTATGACCGAGTAAAAGCACCTAGATTATTCTCCATCGGGAGATGGCCTATCGGATGCCGAACTTTCCATTGCCCATCATAAATTCACCATGAAGATCTGCTGCCTGAAATAAATGAGAAAGCTGCTGCTGCTGTGAAAGTAAATGAAATATCTAAATACAAGAAAGAATTTCCACTCGCAAACTTTTTGCTGCTAAACTAATGGAATCAGAAAACTTCTTATAAAACAGGTACCTGTCTGTGTTCAAACTCTAGAGTACTCTAATAACATGCTATAGCTCTTCTTCATATTACTTATCTAAATTATAAAATGTAAAAACTATCATTTGTATAACTAAAATTGAATAATTAATGTAATGTGTAAATGTCTCTAATAATCTAGCTTACTTCACTCTATCTTTCTTGGGTACGTATTTCTATAATCTACATTTTTATCTATAGTTATTATTTAATTATTGCATGCTAATAATTGTCTCAATGTTCAAAGTTTAAATCTATGATCGCTTGAAATAGTGAATGCGTGTCAGATTTCATTAACATTACTTTCATAAACAATTTAATTTTCCTATAAACTGATATGCATTCAATGCTTCATTTATTGTAATGCAGGGGTCTACAACTTCGCAAATGGCTGGCATATTAGTTGTAATCATTCCCAGTTTAGATATGTTTTGTATATATTAAATCTTAATGAATAATTCCATCAAATTACATTTCTTTGAGAGTCGCCAACGTTCTTTAGTAAATGTTGATAATGTAGGGCCGAGTCAGAAATCTATTTAAATCTCATCATAATCGTTTATACAGTATACATGTGTTACATTTTAGAGATGTGATGACCTATTTTGCCGTGAAATTTTCAGATTCTTCAGGGTTGAAATTAACCCCAGTCATCCTACACAAGCGGGCATAATGGGTGCTCCCGTAGGACTTGACAATGTCATGCAGCCAGCCGTCAAACTGCGACACGGACCGCTTGTCCCTGGTTATGCTTATGTGACACCTTACTTCATCGGGCCGAGGCAGAGACCAGCCCGACAGTCTTATAAACTCATTCATGGCATTGCAGTTTCAATATACTGCCCTTCCATATCGCCATTCTAAAGCGTACCATGTGTTCCTTTACTTAATTTTATTATTCAATATATCACTCCGCCTCTGCATTATCTTCGTAATTCACTCTCAAATAAATGTTTGCCCTTAGTCATAAAATAAATATTTTAATTAAATAAATATATGTCCACCGCTACTCTTAAATCTTACTTTAGACTCTTGCATTGCAAAGGTATAAATTCCCCAAGGCATGCATTAGAAATACTTACTCGAGAATTTTAGGTAGCTAGATTACGCGTTCAAATAAATGAATTCCTTTTGTAAACATTACAGTATCGGAAATACTGTTACTGAGGTCCTCAAGATAAAATAAGGTCGAAACAAATAAATGTATTCCTTTTGTAAACATTACAGTATCGGAAATACCGCTACTGAAGTCCTCAATATAAAATAATGTCTAAATAAATAAATGTATTCTTTAAAATATAATAGTATTGCAAATCCCGCTAATGAAGCTTTGAATCCATAAAATATTATTAGTAAATGATTTTCTTATTAAAATGTGTGAATAAAGAATTTTAAACTATACGTCTGCAGTTACGTTTCATTTATTCGATACCCATTCTATATAATATTTCCTCGATTATGTAAATATTAATGTTTAATTAATATTAGTTTGATTATTGGCTAACTCGAGAATAAAATCATAAATCTCTTGCATATTCCTGACCACTGTGCCTAAAGAAATATTTACTAATGTCGCATCAGATGCGTTGTTTCATGGATTGTATTGTGGAACCGATAAACTATGTTCGAACTCAGTAACATGGCTGGCTTCGCTACCTTGATGGTGCTGCTGTTCTGTGGGGTGGTCGAATTCTGCACTATGTTTACGAGTCACATGTTTTCTGACTGTTACAATGTTAATGATGGGATCAAGATTATTTTAGGTACTTGGGTATTATTTCTGCAACTTAGGAAAGATAAGATGACTTTTCACATACGCGATAAAGGTGTAATCTTGCAATCATTAATTTTTTTTTTTTTCAGAATTGAGCCTTAATGAGAGGATTAAAGTTCATATAAGTAGAGTTAAAACATAGGTGCCATAACTCAGCTTTATATATTCATGAACTTAATACAGATCATGAAATATTGTTTGACAATACAATGGTTATTTTTTTATGAAAAGAATGAATTAAAGAGAAGAGTAAAAAAAAAACTTTAATGATAAAACTTCTTGAATCTGAAGCTATCAATCTTATGAAGACATCTTTTGATATAAAGGGAAGTTGGTTTTTGAAATGAATTATGGGAAGGTTTGTTTGTTATATATATATATATATATATATATATATATATATATATATATATATATATATATATATATATATATATATATATATATATATATATATATGTTGCTTCTATAGTTTGGTTTTCACTGGAGGAGGTCTATTTGTTTAATAGATGAAATCATGGTCATGTAAGGATTGTGAATAAAATTTTGGATTTTAATCTAGTATTGTATTGTTTTATGGTTTTGTATTTTATTTATTATTAGTATAATGTTAGGTAGTTTTGAATATATATATATTTTGGATTAAATATTTTCATGGATTGTTCTTATAATAAAGAATAGACATAGAGATTATATTCATGTAGAAATAACATTAGCTTTTGATATTGTCAGTAAATTATCAATTATTACTAATTGAAATCCCTGAGGCTATGCAAATTTTCTCCACTAACCTATAATAGTTTTTTTGTTGGGGTTTATTGAAATAAAATATTTTCTTACTTTAAATCTAAGTTGTTAAATATAATTAAAACAGAAGCCTTTTTATAGATGTTATAATGTGAAAGAATAACATCTTGACATTTTCAAATAATATTTTAAATTTTTCCTGAGAGTTGTATATGTTGAATTAACTTCAACCATGAAAAATATAAATTATTACATACAAATTTGACACAGAGTGAAATGGTTTTCAGCATTTTCATGACACACTCATGATTAGGTTTGAAATAATAGTAATTACTATAGATTAAACTATTTATTTATCAACAGCTATTCCAAAAATGAATATGGCTTTTCTAATTATAAAAATAAAAAGAAAGACATATAGTATCTTAGAGATTAGTTTCATGATGATTATACAAACTAAGTTGTGAATCACAAATATAACAACATAGCTGATCCATTAATCTGTTTATTTGATATTTTGCAATGCTATCATTTAACTTTTAAAATAAACTTTTTATCCTAAAAGTATTCAACACATTTTTAAATTGTAGTTCTCCATTGTATTCTGTTCTTATCTATATATTCCCAATGTCAGCAGTCCATATTGTGTTTTAGAATGTTTTTTACACTGTAAATGGAGCCAGCCTTTTGTAAAAACCATGCAAAATTCATCATAAAATATTGTTTTAGGAAATGTATTATTTATTCATTTGTTCAAGTTAATGAATATATAATATATAACCATAGACTATACAGTATCACATTCAGAAAACTGAAAAACAAATGGTTTTATAATCTATCATATTACTAGAATTTTATGAACATTCTTAAATATTTTTTTTATGTCTTTATATTACAGCTATTGGAAAAATTTCATTGCATGCAATAAATTGGCTAAAATAACAGCTTGCTATATAACTTATTTACTTGCAATATCAATCACTACTTTTTACCTTGTTAAAAGTAATAATAGTACTTTGAGAGTCAGTGCTGCATCTTACTATCTAAGCCCACTTTTCTATTTAAAAATCTACTAAGATATTTAAAAAAAATCCCATTCTCCAGTTTTAAGCATCCAAGCTAAAAGTTGCTGAAGCTTTCTTGCATCATTAACTGACACATCATTTGAATTTTATAAATATTAATTTATCAAGTCAAAGTCTTCATATGGTAGACTTAAAATATTGAATATACTCTATAGATTGTCTTTTTAATTGGTAAGAATAGCACAATTATCAACATACTGTAAATACAGAAAGATAAAATTATTATTTTTGCTTTTAATCAATTGAAATTAAAATTACCACCATCAAATCTATATCTCATCCTAATACTTTCTGTCAAATGAAAAATACAGTTGGAATTAGGACCCATTCTTGTTTAATTCTAGTTTTTGTTTGAAAGCCCCTAGATTTTACACTCATAGTAATGATATACTTTATTTCATTCCATTATTTAAAAGCTGTTTTAACATGAAGAAACTTTGTTGGTGAACCATCTCACAGAATTATTCAATAGATAGAATAAAATGAGTAGACTAAATCAATAAAAATAATTTATAAATAACTTTTTTTTTTTGTATTTAAAGGGCAATAAAAACATTTCCCTAATCTTTTTTAATTCTATAAACTCATATTGAGTATTTAGAATAAAAGCACACTTATTTCACAAAATCCCTGAAAGCATCTTTGCTATAGTGTACACAAATATTATTTCCGGATAATGGCTAAAGTTTTGTCTATCATTTTTATTTTTAAAAATTGGAATAATATAGGCATAATTAAACATTAACTGGTCTACTTTCATGGATCCATATGCTCTTAAAAATTCCAGTATTGTTGAAGATAACATATTCACTATCATCTTTTGGAACTTCTTTGGCCATCTTATCAGACTAGCAGACTTTCCATTTTCAAGATTATAAAGAGCTATCTTAATTTCACTAAGTTGATATTTTTGCACCCTTATTCAAAAGATGATCAAAAATCTCTATTTACTGAGATATTATCACTTCAATGTATCAAAAAATCTCTAAAATGACCATGATCAGTGAATGTCTGTATCTCTTTTCTAATTTTAAACGACAAATGAAATTTTAAGTGGTTTTATAGTTCTTGAGTTCATGTTTTTAAATATCTAAATTGTTTATGAAGCTCCACATTGAAGTTATTATCTTGCTAAGCAGAGAGACTATTTCATTATATCAATTTATTCCTAGCAGAATTGTTGTCAGAGAATCAATAAAGATTCTTCCTTTTTTACTGAAATCAAATGTTATATATAGAGCTGCAAAATAAGCTCTTAACAAGCTTTGAGAATATCCTCAACTCCAGACTGGTTTCTGCTTCTGTCGTCATCAGTGAGGTGCCAGGATATTCATTATTGAAATCAAATATAAGGATGTGTTTATTATGAGCTTAAGAATTATCATCAAAATAATACTTTTCAAATTTACATTGATTTTATTTCTTATTTCATTTTTTTCTCATTGTTAATAATGTACAAATTATTCAAATAAAATAAATTAAGAAAGACCATTCATGACATAGATAGTTAAAATAAACAAACAAAAGATAAAATAATTTTAAAACAATTCCCCCTTAATACTTGGAGTTTCAATTATTCATAAGTTTTGCAGCATCCGATTCATTATTTTAATCCCAGCTCTCTTTCAGTAAATTTATTTTAAGGTTTCACCATTTTTAAATAGTTTTCCTACTCATTATTTTTTATGTAATATTATGCGATGTTTAGGAAGTGTTATCTGTCAAAAATCTTGCTAAGTAGTTGAGCAATAAATAATTTGATTATTATACATGTTTTTAAAGATAATAATTGATTATTATCAATAATAGATAGCTCTATTTTCCACGGTCTAAATATAATGTATTATATATAGCACTTCTACTTTAATAAGCTATTAAAAAATAAAGTTTCCATTTTATTGATCAGAAAAAGATAGTGATGGTCTATTAAGGGGAATGATATGAGTGTAGGTTTGTGCGTTTTTTCTCGTTCCATATTAATGTTTAATATTTTGATTTTTGGAGGTATTTGATTTTTTTTTTGATTTAGCATAGTTCTGTAAAATTTACGTGTTTATTTTAAATTTTCGATGTAAATTGCGATTATTTATCTAATGGTCAAAATAATTGGAACACTTTGTAATAATGCCCACGGTATTATCTGACTCGTTTAGTGCCTGGTTGTGTCAGCAGTGGGTTTGGAGCTTTCCTTAGAAACCAAAATGGCAGAGAGTGGTGTTCCTGAAGGATTACTCATTATAGTAATCAAAATAATAAATAACCATAATAATAATAATGTCAGTAGAAGTAGTAAAGCAGGAGTAAGTGGTAGTTCTTAAGATTAGTATTATAAATTAATTTTTTCTCTGAATATAAATACATACAAATATTTCTAGACTAGAACAAAAGTTTGCATTGGTGTTTAAAAAGCTGTCCACATTAAAGATCAATATAATTGCTCTTAGTGAAACGCATTTCCCAGAGGAAGAATATTTAATAGAACAAGTGGATGGATATACATTTTTTTGGAAAGTTAGATTGGTCAATGAAAAAGAAAAGGAAGTTATTGGATTTATTGCAAAGTTTAATTTACTATCTTCTATTGTTGGAATTTCTCATTGTGTCAAAGAAAGAATAATGATGTTCAAACTTGCCTTACCCAGTGATACTAATGTTCATTTTATTAGCATATATGCTACAATTTTATATTCAGAGAATTCTGAAGAAAAAAGCTTTTATTTCTTATTGGATAACATTTTTGTGATAATCATTAAAAAGTCAAATTTTTTCTGCTTGAACATTTTCATGCAGATATTGTTACATATAATAGATTTTGACCAAACTTTATTAGAAATAATGGTAATGGTACAGTAAATTCAAATAGTTTGTTATTAACAAATTTTTGCACAACTCAAAGATTCCTTACCACAAAAACTTTATTTAGACAGAAAACTGCTATAAAGTAACATGGATGCATCTTGTTAAAAGAATGATATTTAATAGATTATATTCAGTTAGAGTTAGAATAAAGAGAAGTTCACATTACATGAACATTTACAAATACAGATTTTTAGGAAAATCACTGATTAGTACTAAGTAAGGTTAATATGATAATTACATTAAAATAGGTATTACTTCAATCATATTCACAAACAAATTGATGTTTGAGTTTTAGAAAAATCTATTAAATGGTAATAAATGACAGTGGAAATATCATAACAAATATAAAAAAGTTCTGAAGTGAGAAATTCAATGACTGACAAGAAAGCTTACAAATAATTGGTGGATTAAAACTGCAAAGAAGATACAGGTATCTTCTGATTATGGCCATTTTAGATCCCTTTTTGATGCATGGAAAGTAAATATATAGACCTGAAAAACAGTATCATAATCCTATTAAATTCTCCAATGATCCATTCTCTTATATAATGATAATGATATTTTAAACAGATAGAAAAAATATTTTGTTCATCTTTTGAATAACGATGCAAAAACTGAGGTGATTATATTTAGTAAGGTATCTATTTTATTTAATGCTTTAGGTTTAGACAAAAATACCCAGTTACTAAAGTCAAAATAGTTCTTTGTAATATTAAAATTGGAAAGGGTGTATATTCTGATAAAATATGGCGGTGATATGTTACCTTCAAAAATATTGGGATTAAGTTTTATAAATATGGACTCCTGAAGTTGTGCCACCTGATTCTAATGATGCTTTTATTATTTCAATTTTTAAAAGTAGAGAGAATAGATAAGATTGCAATGATTATCTTGGATTATTATAATTATTAACTATAGCAAGTGTGCTTACAAGGATTTTATCAAATATGTTGCTTTCAGTTATAGATGAATGATTACCAGAGACTTCACGTGGTTTTAAAAAATAAAGAAGCACTGTAAACATGATTTCCGTTGCCATGGAAATGCAAAAAAAAGTGTTAGGAAGAAAGAAGTGTTACCATTATAATTTGATGAAGACATTTGATTTAGTTATAGAATAAATCTATGACATTGTTGAAAACTGAATTGGTTGCCCACAACAATTTATTCATTTTATGTAGCTGTTGTATGACAGAATGAGAGAAAGTGTTAATATTACAAGTGACAAATCAGAGCCATTTGAAATAAAAAATGGTATTAAACAAGAATGTATGCTTGCTCCAAAAATTGTTTTCAATTTTTACAACTATAGTTTTTGCAACTGTTTACAGGCTACTTAATAAAACAGGGATCAAAAAATGATACAAGTTAGATGATGTAATTTTAATTTAAATCAATTAAAAGTAAAAACAACCCCAAGAATTACATTTTTTTTGAATTCAGGATTTTCATCTTCTTAGCAGTTCAAAAAGCTATTTATAGAATATACTTAATGTTTTGAATGCAACTATTAAAGATGTTGATTTATTAATTCGAGTTTTAAAAACTCAAGATATTTATCAACTAGTAATTGAAGAAAAATCTTCCTCAACCTTTAGTTGAGATAGTTATCAACTTAAACATGGAAACTAGCTTAAATACTTATTAGTTTTACCAATAGAAATGTAGAACGTAGATGTTAATGTCAACATGGACTTCAAGATGCTATATGCTTTAAAAAAATTTAAAAGATGGGGTATTTCATCATGGGAAATAACTCCTGCAATTAAGATAGTTTGTACAAAGAGTTACTTTACTTAATTTATTGCAGAAAAGTAAGATGTAACACTCTTTTAGCACAGAGTAAAGGGATTAGAAAAGTTTCATCGATTTAAATAATACAACAAGATCATAAACCAATCAATATGTTGTAGAATTCTCTGAATGTGATACTATCAAGTCCATTATTGTAAAGTCATACCTTCATTGGATTGGTCAGGTAAAGCAAGTGAACAATTCAAGACTTGCTGAAAGGATGTTTTATGGTGAAATTAAACATACTTTTGATCCCAACTATATTATAAAACTTACTTCAAAAGATATTCTATAGAAATGTAATGTCAATTGTTCCATTGGGAAGATATAGCAGAGAATAAAATATATTGGAGAGCTATAATTAGACATTGCATTGAAGAAAGTAGTTTTTTGCTAAAGAGATTAACAGACCAAATCATAAAATATCAAACAGCAAAATGGGATCAATATGTTTTACATGTGGGCATATTTGTGGTTCACAGACTGATTTATATATTCATTACAAAACTATTTCTGGAACATTTTGGAGTTAGAGTAACTATACTCATTTGGGAGTGACTGTTTATTTCATTACTACTACTATTACTATAACTATTACTATTATTCCTCCTCCTCCTCCTACTACTATTACTACTGCTACTGCCACCACTACCGCAACCACTACTACTACTACTACTACTACTACTACTACTACTACTACTACTACTACTACTACTACTACTACTACTACTACTACTACTACTACTACTACTACTACTACTACTACTATTATTATTATAGTTTTTAGATTTTTTTCTAATATATCTTCATCTAACTATATTTTATGTTACTTTAAATTTTTAAAATAAAAACATTTAATTCCTAAAGTTATTTTTCGTAATAAATCATGAGTAATTCAATTTTTCCTCTCTATCTATATTAAAATATTTTTATTTTTAAAAAACGTTGAACACAATTACGAATTTTCAAAACAAAAATTCATAAAGATAATTAAAATGTATAATAAAAAGGAAAAATAAAATCTGTCAGCGGATTGTTAAAAATAGTGATAAGATTTAAAAAGACAGCTATAATCAATTCTTTGTAAAGTTATAATAATATTTTTATTATTATTATTAGAGTGAAAAACATATTAACACTTCCCTAAATGCAAATAAAATGTTCAAATCCTTAAAGACATGCTGTAAAATTATACTATCAAATACCTAACTTTCAAAAAGATGTTATAAAATCAACTTTTGAAATATTAAAAATTTTAAATACACTAATGGTAAAGATAAATTATGGAATCAATTCATCAGAGATGAAGACATCAATTCAATTAAAACTCTTTAGATAATAATAGTTACATATTTATTAATTAACCAATATTGGATGTCTAGCTAGGTTCCCTACGTCTGAAGAAACAAACATTCTGTCTTTTTATGGCCTAAACGGATTTTAAAAATTCATCCAACTTGACTTCAAACATAATTTTATTTGCATTAAATTTATTTTTAAATAAATTAAATGTTAAATTTTTATTAAAAAAGCATAAAAAACACATTGCTTAGTTTAATATATGTTTGAAAAGCATGGACTTTAGAAAATAATGTCTAAAAAAGGCAATTTAATATAAATAATAGTATTCGGAAATGATAATATGAATTATTACTGTAAAATAGCAAATATCTTTGTTTTCTAAATTAAAAGTTTCCAAAAAAAGAATTCACATTTTAACAAAATTAAAAAAGATAAATTTTGATTTTCTTAATAATTAAATCTAAACAATTCTTTAGTTAGATGCATCTTTAATCTTGTAAAGTGCTTCTGACTGAGTTAAAAATGATTAACACTATTTTGTTACAATGAAATGTAAAAGTCTGACATGGAAATAAACAATAAATAGTACAGTCAAACGTTCGTTAAAATTTATGGGAAAGAATAATGCAATATATATATATATAGATAGACTTTTGTCAATGTTTCAAATTATTAAGAAAACTCGTAAGAATTCCAATATTTTCTCATGTAACTACTCTATAACAAATGCAGATATACATTCAAATTAGTAATTAAACGGCTTATCTCTTCCAATTTTCTAAAAAAGAAATCAGAATAAAAAAAACTGTATCCGCCCCCTTTGCTCTGCAATCTCTCATTTAAGATCTCAATTTTAAAAAAAAGTAAAGTAAAGTGTAGGCTCAACACATATAAGAATTTAACTTTTGCCATCACTCATGAAGACAGAATGTTTAAATCTTATTGTTTTTATATCAGATTACTGTTAAGCACCAGATACACTGATTAACTGGCAGCAACTATTCTCAAACTAACAATGATGATAGGCAGAATATCTATGAGTCAACTATTAGAAAAAAACCCCAGCATATTTAACACCTGAAAAAGAATCTGAAGTTTATACAATCCAGATATGAAATAGATTATGACCATGATGTGTTAATCATTCCGTTAACAATAAAAGATTCTTTTTTTTACCATTTTATTTTTAATAATCAGTATTTTTATTAAGTTTTTTCACAATTGTAACACTTTATGATCAGTAATGACATCACAACATCATCTTATCTATGTAGGTTGCACCAGCATTCTAATACAAGCAGCAAGATAAATTAGATTTATAAATATAAGCAGTTTAAAATCTAGTGAAAAATGTACTTTGTTTGATAATTTAAAATGAGGTTATTTCATAATAAAATTTAAGAATTAATGTTGGCATTTATTCTTATTAATGGTCACTTGAATAAGAAGTCAACTGACAGACCATGTATACATTTTTCTTTAGTTGATTAGAGTGGTTTTAAAATGTTTCCTTTCACTTTTCTCAATTGAGAATCAGTTTAGAAAACTTTTAGCTCTTAGATCATATGCTCATATACAGGACTAATAACTGAGATCATTGGACCTATATATATATAAAATTTACTCCTAATTATTCACAACTCAGTCAGACTAGCCAAAAAGAGACTCTAAAATACAACCAATGGTTTCATTGCTACAAGCAGACTTCTCAAGTGTAATGAATTACAAAATAACAACATATCCACTTAAATCCCATACACCCTTAATATTAAAAGAACTTTTAAATAAGTTAATTGCTTCAGAATTATAAATTTTTAATAATAAAAGTTCTTTAATTCTTCTTTTTATTTCACTTTTCTCAAAGAAAAAAACTTTAGCTTCATCAGAATTAATAGTGTGACATGTATCTTTTTCATGGATATTTAAAAGTTTTTTAATTCTTTTTATTTCATTTCTCTCAAAGAAGATAACCTTAGCTTCATCAAAATTAATAATGAGGCCTGTATTATTTTCATAGATATTAAAAAGTTCTTTTAAATTTAAGGATGTATGGGATGTAAGTGGAATTGTGGGTAATTTTATGACCCCATTGTTGTGCTTTCAAGTTTATTTTTTTTTTTTTTGGCTTGTCTGGTTGGTTGTGAATTTGGGGTAATTTTAATTATTTTATTGACTAGTTTAGCTTTAGATTTTTAATATATATATATAGTAATCTTTTGATTGATTGGCTGTATTTAAGTAGGATATAAAACATATTATAACCAAAATTTTAAATTTAAAGAGTATATAATTGTAGTACTATTAAGTTTTGATATATAATACATATAAATAGCTTAATGTATAGGGTTAAAGATGGAATTCTGTGGAAGTAGTTAATACATATCATGTATATAATTACTTATATTATAAATAGTCACATATAATTTCATTATAATGTAAGCAGATTTAAATTGTTCCTATAAAAATATATGATTTATTAAAAGTTACACTAGTAACAAAGCAAATCTCAATTTATTTAAATGATAGTATTTTTTTAAAAGGGGAATGTATAAGTATGTTTGCAGAATACTAAATATAAAAATAAAAATTATTTATTATAAAGTAATAATTTGCTTTAAAATAATAATAATAATAATAATAATAATAATAATAATAATAATAATAATAATAATAATAATAATAATAATAATAATAATAATAATAATAATAATAATAATAATAATAATAATAATAATAACAACAACAACAACAACATTCTAGATATAAATATTATTATTAAATGTCTTATTTAAAATAGATTAATATTACAATTTGTTAAAATTATAATTATATTTCAAATTTAAGTTTATAAGTTTTTAATTCAATAAGTTTTTAAATATTTATTAATCTTAATTAATTTTAAATAGTGTAGACAAAGATAATTATACAAAAAGTTGCTGGATGATTTTGAGTTATTGACCAATAAATAATTTAATTATTTTTCTGATGTCACACTGTCTACCATATACAAGGTAAATAGCAGATGAACTTGTAAGAGAAATTCATAAAAAAGTAAGAATGAATATCTGTTGCATTAAATTCTTTAAAAATCATAATTTTTTTTACTATATTTTATTTTATAAGTAAGTTAAAGTGATTAAATAATAAGCTGAATAATGTTATAATATATTTTAAGAATGATATATACAAACAATGGATTAAAACAAACCCAAGTTTTTTCTCAATGACCTAATTACAGTCTTGGATGTCAAATTGAAATTATAATGACAACTAATGGAATTTTAAATTAACAGTTAAGTTTATTATTATTTGGGAAAACAATGGAAAAGGATAAACTACAATTACCTAAAAAGTGCTAATATTGTAACATAAGAGCACATTTGGTTATCTTTACAAGACTAATTAATTTCATTATTATTTATTAATTCAGAGGGACTTTTATGTAATACAAGGCTATAGTTTTTATCAACTTATAAAATTAATTTATAGAACTTTAAAATAATAACTTAGTAATAAGTTATAAATCTATTTGAAAAGAATTATTTCCTAAAGTAAAATAACTTACATATTATAGTTAAATTTGTAAATGAAGAATATTTACTACATGATTAATTAGTTATAAAACAGTTTACTATGAGAACAAAAAGATTTACTATATAGTTAATTAGTTATAGAACAATTTAATATAAGCATAGATATTTATTATGTTTTTATATGAGATAAAAGACTTATAAAGCTGAATTATATTTTTTATCCTAGAAAATAAGTTATCTTTTAATAAGAAAATGCTAAAAAGAATAAAGAGCTGTCAAGAAAATCTTTTGATTTTTTATAATGGCTAATTATTATAGAAATGACATATGTTATATTATTATAGATTTGAATGAATTTATCTATGAGTATTTCAAAAATATAAAACTACTAAGTAAATATAAATAGAGATTTTGAAGTGAAGTTTACTTATAAACTGACATTATATATGCTAAAGTTTAATATTGGAAGACATTAATATAAAATCATATTTAATATTCCATAGACTATTTGAATATTATTATAGTGTTTTGGAATGCTAATGCACAATTTATTTTAAACATGTCAAGATCTAAGGATTAAATAATAATACAATGAGCTCAAAAACTATTATCAAGTTATTATTCATTTTTTTAAAAAATGTTTTATTTGAAATTGGATGTGTTTACCAGCAAAAGGAGTATAGAATCAATAGCCCACAAGGAAGCTTTAATTATTGTTTGTTACCATGGTGATGTTGGACAAGGAGATTGAATAAAGTTTTTTTTAAAAAAAAGAGAAAAAGACTTTTTCTTTTTTAAAAAAATAGTTGATTTTTATTATTAATGTTTTTAGATACAATATATAATATTGAATGGTAGGAGTATAAATAACTTAAATCATTTTATATGTGTTTAATCTTTATGATTAATAAATTTTGAAGGATGAAGAGTGGTGCTTATAGAAATAATATAGTATACATAAGTTACAGAATAAAAGTTTGTGTGGGTGATGTAGTAATTTAAATGTATGTCTTTAGAAAGTATAAAGATTAAAAAATCTGATTGTGGTAAAACTATTTTAAATGAATTGAGTAATTCATTATAGTAATGTATATTTAATGATTGTATTAAACAAGGATGATGAATCAAGAAATGGGATTTTATTTAAATAAATATGAATATAAGAGTATAATATGATATATAGAAATATGAAATAGAATGAATATTAAAGTGGAAAAATAATTTATGATCTCAAACTTTGTAATAGAAAAAGTATAATATTGATGTTTATCATAAAATAATTATTTGTTTTGTAATGTGATCTATAAAGTTATTGATGAATATATGATGGGAAGATAAGATTATACTATTGGAAAATAGGAAGTTAATAGACATAGATGCTAAAGACATATAGTGTGAGAAGGATAAATTAAAATTCCAGGATAGAATAAAATATCATCCTGAAGAACTGATAAGAGATTTTAGTGGGTTTAATGAATGTGATATCCATATTATTATTATAAGGAGATGAGAGGATTCTTTGAGGAAACATGAATGTTATATTCCATAAGATCTTGATAAAGTCAGGATATATTAGGGTAAAATCTTTAAAGTAAAGTGACTACCTTCCAACATATAACATATCATAAAGAGAGGATACCTACATTACTATATATTTTGGTATAATAATTTAATAAGATCAGTTTCTTATCTGCATAGTTTTATTTATGCTATTAGAATATATAATAGGCATCATAGGTTGGCCAGTTATTTTTTTTTTTTGAGTTTATAATTGTCTTTCTAAGTTTTGTTAGAATGGTATCAAAAATAGTAAGACCATATGCAAAACAAATATTCTTGTATTCAATCAAAAGCTAAAAAACTTATTGTTTAAAAATTGTAAATGAGATCAAAATAAGAATGCAAATATGAGTGAGAGAGGTGTAGAATGCATAAAAAGAAAATATAATTTTGATAGAAAAAATTCTTGATTCAATTATCTATTTAATTGCATTATTTGTGTTATTTCAAGATTATCACAGCATAAACAATTTTGTCAGTAAATTGTATTAAAATGTTTTCATACAAATTTTAAGTATCAATAATATTAAAGTATTATACCTTGATTCAAATACTTTGAATTATAAAGGATTATTTAAATATGTGGAAGATGGCAAGAAAATTACTCATCAGGATAAATTCATGGATAGTAAAATTAGTTAATAATATAATGGCAAGCATACAAATTGTTAATAATAAACTTATCATTTGATGGACAAAATGATGTAGATGTAATATGAATGCCTGAATAAAAAGAATAATATTTCATTTATTTATTGTAAATGTAAGGAATTTTTTTATAAATTTTGTAATTATTTAAATATTAATTTTATGGATCACTTATGTTATATATGTTATTATTGTTAAAATAAATAAATATTTTAATTTAAAACTTGACTAGTATTTTTATTTCTGTCTAATATCATTTCCATCACAAAGTCACATTATTAAAGCACATAATCAAAATGAAGTCATTATTTTATAATATATTCATTGAATATTTTATTTATAGAATTACTTTAAAGAATTGGAACTTGATAAATTAATTATTTATTATTTGTAAAATTATAACTTTATTAAATCTTTATTTTATTAAATATAAAAACACTTGAATAATGATTTGAAAATTTAAATTTAAAAACCCTCTCATATTGCAGCATTTCTGACATTTTTCTTTGTCTCACACATATATATATATATAATATATGGTTAACAGATTATTACTTATCAGAAAATAATAAATTTGGCTTCATTTGATAGATATTTTGTTTATTACTGAAATAAATTTTAAATGTTCACATTTTGTTTCTCTAAATATTAAAAAATGAGATCATAATCAAAACAAATAGATTACATGTCACGATTTCAGAAAGATTATTTTCAGTTTACAAAATCAACAATATCTTCATTATTTCTGATTATTTTTAAAAATCTGAATGAATATTTATTTATTTCTTTTACATGTAATGAATTATGCTTTAAAAGTTTAAAATGTTTGAATATTTATTGCGAAATTGCGATATTTTCATACCCGTAAGTATACCCGTAAGTATAAGTAGACTGCTTAAGTAGAAGCTAAGCTTCTAAATAGCTTTAGGCCATATTCACATTAGCTGCTAATATAACATTATATTTTTGAAAATAAAGTATTTCCAGTCAAAATAAGTTATTAATATTTTATATTTCTTGATATCTAATAAATATAGTGTAAATTATTGTAAAAAAATATCTAAAACCATAATAAATTCACAAATAAACACATTTTTGGTCATTCAAACCATTTTCTTTAAACAATGTTGTAAAATGCTGAACATTTTATGGCTTGCCTTGGAGCAATAGATAAAAGATGTCAGGGTGGCACTTATTTTCTTTTGATTGACATTTTCCCTCCAATTTTTCTGCTACCTATAGTAATTTTTTGACGAAAAATTTTTATATAATAAAATTTACAGAAAAATATGCATTTTAACATATAATACTTGCAGAAAAATTCACCAGGGGACGAATCACTAAAAACGATAAATTTACTTGTTCGAAAATTATCAAGAGTTAACATTATTATATGTGTAGAGGATTAAAAGAAAATGGTATTATTTTCAATAGTCAGATTCATATTTTAAAATTCAGTTAAAATTTATTGTATGGTATAAAATTTAAAAATGTTATATTATTCCAGAATTCAAATAATTAATAAAATCATTTGTATTGTTTGTTTTTGAAAGATAAAATTAAGATGGGTAAATGCTAATTAATTAGGAGGTGATAGTAAAATTATAAAGCTTTTGATTACTACTAAATGATTATTCTGTTTTCTGATAGCTATTTGTATAAGTAAGAGAGTAAACATTTATAAGCTTAATAAATTATTTAATGTAAAGTAAGTGTGTAGATTATTATTATTAGTCTTAATATATTATTATTATTATTATTATTATTATTATTATTATTATTATTATTATTATTATTATTATTATTATTATTATTATTATTATTATTATTATTATTATTATTATGATGATTATTATGATGATGATGATGATGATGGTTAGATTAAGTATCATATAGGAAGTTTAGTTAATGTTTGTAACGGTAAGTATCATTATTCTTTAGACAATTGGATCTCAACAGAACCTCTATTGTTATTCAATTATATAACTATTAATAATTGTTATTATATTTTAGAAAGGAATAATCATGATCCTTGAAATATCCATAGGATAGTATTAATTATTTCAATTAATTTAATCTGTGTTTTCAATAGTTTTTTTAAATTACAAAAAAGTAGTGAATAATTAATTATTCATAATAAAATATTATGTTGCCATTGTTTGTTGTAGGAATTTTCCTATTGATTATAATAAGATAGTAACGGGAGAATTTCAGCAATGTTATTGTGGAATATATTTTATATGCTTCTCAATATTAAAATTTATATGTTCTGATCGTCCTTTAAGTCTATCTTATGCATTATTTATATTATGTATTGTAAAATTTTAAACCAGATAGAGAGTCTCATATTCTATCATTCTTATACTATATTGTTGAATAAGCTAGTAGAATAGATAGTATAGTATATAGTGTTGTTTGATCATTTATTCTTTATAAGGGAGGTTACAATATATATATATATTGTAATGGTCCACCATCCTAACAGAGATTACGGG
>JAQFVV010006941.1:85286-157703 GCA_028023455.1 Epiperipatus broadwayi | reverse complement strand
GCTTCGAAATAAACGTGACATAGCGTAAAGCTTTATTTATTTACTTATATCGATAGTTATTCACTATCCACACAAGGGGGCGCCAGATACGATTATTTAAGTGGATTTTAATTTCTCGCATCACCTTACGTCACATCAAAACGATTTCGAAGTCTAATCCCGCCCACCAGCTCAAACTCCCAGCATGGACCAATAAGGTTACTCAAGGCCGTTATATGATTGTTTCAAAGACAACTCCTTACGGAAAAGACGCACAGTTCACTAATGGGAAAGAAGTTTAGTTTGCTAACTGATTGATCCCAGCACTAGACTTGATTATTGGTTGTTTACGACCAATACGACGGTTCGTTTATGCCCCGAACAATTAGGCTTATAAGATCATCCCCCCCATATGCTATACTCAATATAATTGTTTGACATTTGTTTATATATTGATTATAGACCCGCCCAATTCTTAAGTCTATCTTAACTAGGGGAAAATAAATAAACATCGTGACTTACGGCACGATGTTGGCACATTACATTTAAAAGAAACATTGAAAAATAAATCTAAATCTAAATAAGTATAATTTAACGATAAATTTATGAACGATCAAGAGTAAATGATATAAGACTTTAATTGTATGAAAAGACTTGAGAAATGCTCGACTTGTTTATATACTGAACAAATTTATTGAATATAAAAAAAGCAATATTAATTCAAATTTTATTTGCACACGCACACACACATTCACGCTCGCAGAGAAACATATTAAACATAATAAAGTATGAATGATAAATACAAGTTTCCTTTTTTACATTTTGAGAGTACGGATTATGGTTTATTAGATCTTACTTAAGTTCAAAGTTCATGTTTTGAAAGTCCTACGATTAAGGTAGATTGCAATAATAGATTAAATGTTACAGCAAATTTTATGATTTATTTACGCAAGTGTAAGTTAGTTAACTATGAGATTGCCTTTAAGAGTTTACGAATTGAGTGAATGAAACATAATATAAAATAAACTATTTACCTAGGATTTTGATTTGACTTCCGCTGCTTCGAGTGAAACGAGGATTTGAACGTGGGAGATGGCTTTCATGATGAAGTGATTCGTTTATTAAAAGTGAGCATAGCACGGTCTGGACGATGTTGGTATTTCTCGGAACATAATTATTAGGTTGGAGCATTAATTTCACGTGGAGATGTTATTGAATTTCCATAGCTTCGGAGATATTCGGTGGCGGAGCGTCGATCAATCACTGAAGGGTTTTCTAGCCCCTCATGACAATCGACGCTCTCAGTATTAATTTCATAATGATCATCTTGGATTTGGATACGGCGAACTGAAAGAATATTATTCTATGTCACGCTATATCAACTAAGCACATTAAGTGGAGAACTCTTCAGCATCGATATCAACAATGATAACAGCAACCAAAAAAAAACACAACAACAACAATAATAGCAATAATGATAATAATAATAAAAAAAGAGCGAATCTAATATAATCTTTGAATAGATTTCGTTTGATATTTATAAGAGGTGATCCTTATCTTAGGATCCAATCTCCCCCCAGAGTTCCATATTTTTAAGAGTTGTCGTTCAGGTCCGTGTTTGACGTAATGTTCACTCAATCCTTTGTGCTTAAGGCAAATTTTGGTCTCGGCAATCTCATGTTGCAATCTCAGTTAACAAACCTTATTCATTCACACTCTGAGTGCATGCGTGTGCGTGTTTTTACAAGAACAATACAATCTACATTAATTTTAGAAGTCGAGCATTTAATCTTTTCTCAAATCTTTTCTATGAGTTTTACCTTTGCTAAAATTATAATTTAAAAATAACATTTTAAATATCCCGTGGCGTATACAAATGGAAATTAACTTTGAATATTTATTAGAGCATATTATATTTTCCTTTATTATATTATTTTAGAGCATGTTATATTATTAATTTTATGTGAAAGCCTTAACTATTTAATTAGACAATTATTATCTGTATTTTATACATGTAGTTTATAAATGGGAAGAAAACTATTAAAGGTTACAAATATACTGCTACGAGTCTTTCGTATTGCTTGAGTGTGTGTGTGTTTGTTTACATCGACTTGTCTCGTTATAATACATATATTTTCCTAGATTTAAACCCTATGTAACGCTGTCCCGTTACATATCTCTCCGCCTGGTGTAGAGTAAAATTCGGGGAATGCGGATTTTAGCTCTGAGAGGAAGCCAGGTTATTCGGCCCTCTTCAGTGCCCTCGCATTAAATGTTCCCTTTCCCTGGGTCAGCACGAAGGCGTTGTTCCCATATGCCCTGACGATCTCATATGGGCCCTCATAGATGTCGAGGAATTTTTTTTGTATATGTGCTGTTCTGGTCGACTGACCTATTGTTCGACTTTCCCTCACTTAAAGAAAACGAAGTGGCAGGTTGTATGGTCAGGCTCGGATTCGATATCTACGAACTAAGCTCGGCGTGCCCTAATTGGTATATCTTGTCCAATCTGGTACAGGCACCCTGGGTGGAAGGATGGCATGGGGATGGACATTTCCGAGGTCCCGCGATGCAAGGTTACGACTATATATGGGCCTTTCCTTACGGCCTATCTAATGGGAGGCAGGGGGATGGACCTTTCCGAAGTCCCCTCTGCAAAAACGACGACAAATACGAGGTAGCGAATATTCTAGAACCCTAAGTACTCAAAACATCCGAGCTCTGTACCTCCTGGCACAATGGTAAATAGTGAGGGAAGGAACGATAATAGTGCACTTCTCGTGATCCGGCTTTTCCCCCTTTTTTTTTTTTTTTCTAGTTGGTCTCTGTGTCTTTTCTCCATGTGTTTTCGATAAATACACATTAGCTGAAGGCGGGCGACGTTCTTTGATCTAAAATGGCTTTCAGGAATCTTTAGGATGGCTTTCAAAATTGCTGCTTTATTTAAAACGGCTTTCACTATACTGATTTATTTAAAGTGGTTTCGAAAATACTGGTTTATATAAAGTGGCTAGTTTTCTTCCGTTAGTTACTGCTTTAGTTGAAAAGATGGTTTATTGACCCCCCTTCCCCCCTTGTTTGTGTATGATGCGATGCGACATGTATGTTTCTTCCGGTCCGAGGTCGTTTTCCTACAGTAATAGTTGTTTATCAATCGCAATCCGGTGATCATATTCCTGGGGCAAATCCGTGTCCTACAGCGTGTTTTTTTTTTTTTTTTTTTTTCACTTGAGTTTACTAGTATCGATCTGGTGGTAGTTTTCTCCTTTCTAGATCTGGTCTTGGCCTCTCTATCTGCCTTCCCCGTCCTTCTGCTCGCTCAAATCTTGCTACGGCGTCTCCCATCTCGTGGATGCCCTTGTCGTCCCGGCTTATCATCATCCGCCTGATGTCCGTCGGCATGTTATGTCTGACGATCGAGACGATCTGCTCTTCTGTCATGTGATATGCTGGCAGCTGTTGGAGGCCGGCCACCTGCCTGTAGTAGAATTGGGTTATAGTCTCGCCCGGTTTGGACCCGTACTTCTCGTTGGTGATGTGGAAGTAGATCCCCTCTTGTCTGGTAGCGTTCCAAAAACTCCGTAGTATCTCCTCACGATACTCTACGAATGATCTAGGTTTAAATTCAATCGTCCGCCACCAATCCCTAGCTGGCCCTTGCAAGTACGTGCTGGCAATATTAATTTTGTCAGGTTCAGGTCTAGAGGGTTCAGAAAACAGGTTCCGTGCGCTCTCTACGTGGTCCATCGGGCTCTCGTTCTCGCCTGCTCTGAAGGTTTCAATTTTGATTTGCCTTTCGGCCCACGACTGGCTTGGTTCCCGCGCATTTATTCCCCGTTCGACTCTCTTCTCCAACTCCTCCATACGTTTGGCCATGATTTCTTCCGGTCTGTTCCGTTGTGGCTCGATTCCCTCTATCCTTCTCTCCATCGCGTCCACCTTTTGTACGATGTCTTCCAGTCCTGCCTTCGCTGTTTTTACTTCAATTCTTGCCTCATCTATTTCGGCCTTAGCTGTGCCGATCTCTCTTTTTATCGAGGTGATTTCATTTTCTACTTCGGCGATCTTTATTTCCTCTTTGCCCTGCTCCTCCTCTGACTCTCCGGTATCTCTCTTCCCTATTTTCCGGATCTCCCTAATGAGTTCCTCTCTCCCCTCCTTCATCTCTTTCATCATCTGGCTCATCATTCTTATTAGTATTTTCATGTCTGATTCGGCCTCCTCTTTCACTTCTGTCTTCTTGAATGTTATAGGGCTTTCCCCTGTCTCCTCCCATGTGATATCGATATTGTTGTCCATTTGGTGATAGCTTCTTTTATTCTTTATCTATCTCTGTTCTATTATAACTTTTATTACTACCGTTTACGGGAATGTGGTTATTTTACTTTTATTTTATTTATTTATGATAACAGCGACTGACCGACGTCCGCTCCTCTATCTCCCGCTATGTTTTTTCTTTTTTATTTATTTATTTCTCTCCGGCTCCCAAAGTTTTATTTAAAAGTTTGCGATGTTATGAATCGCTGTGTTTTTGTTCCGTTTATTTATATTCGTCCAAAGCTTTTGTTTACATGAAAAAAGTTTTGCGTCTTTTCCGAGGTTCGGCCGCTTTTGCTAATATCTTGATTTGCTTCTCTAACACATTATTTGCATTAACTTCACGTTTGGAAGCTTCATTTGTATTAGCCTCACGTTGGAAGCGCCAATTGTAAGGGTCCACCCATCCTAACAGAGATTACGGGCTTCGAAATAAACGTGACATAGCGTAAAGCTTTATTTATTTACTTATATCGATAGTTATTCACTATCCACACAAGGGGGCGCCAGATACGATTATTTAAGTGGATTTTAATTTCTCGCATCACCTTACGTCACATCAAAACGATTTCGAAGTCTAATCCCGCCCACCAGCTCAAACTCCCAGCATGGACCAATAAGGTTACTCAAGGCCGTTATATGATTGTTTCAAAGACAACTCCTTACGGAAAAGACGCACAGTTCACTAATGGGAAAGAAGTTTAGTTTGCTAACTGATTGATCCCAGCACTAGACTTGATTATTGGTTGTTTACGACCAATACGACGGTTCGTTTATGCCCCGAACAATTAGGCTTATAAGATCATCCCCCCCATATGCTATACTCAATATAATTGTTTGACATTTGTTTATATATTTATTATAGACCCGCCCAATTCTTAAGTCTATCTTAACTAAGGGAAAATAAATAAACATCGTGACTTACGGCACGATGTTGGCATATTACATTTAAAAGAAACATTGAAAATAAATCTAAATCTAAATAAGTATAATTTAACGATAAATTTATGAACGATCAAGAGTAAATGATATAAGACTTTAATTGTATGAAAAGACTTGAGAAATGCTCGACTTGTTTATATACTGAACGAATTTATTGAATATAAAAAAAGCAATATTAATTCAAATTTTATTCGCACACGCACACACACATTCACGCTCGCAGAGAAACATATTAAACATAATAAAGTATGAATGATAAATACAAGTTTCCTTTTTACATTTTGAGAGTACGGATTATGGTTTATTAGATCTTACTTAAGTTCAAAGTTCATGTTTTGAAAGTCCTACGATTAAGGTAGATTGCAATAATAGATTAAATGTTACAGCAAATTTTATGATTTATTTACGCAAGTGTAAGTTAGTTAACTATGAGATTGCCTTTAAGAGTTTACGAATTGAGTGAATGAAACATAATATAAAATAAACTATTT
This sequence comes from Epiperipatus broadwayi, assembly GCA_028023455.1. Taxonomy (NCBI): domain Eukaryota; kingdom Metazoa; phylum Onychophora; class Udeonychophora; order Euonychophora; family Peripatidae; genus Epiperipatus; species Epiperipatus broadwayi. Next base: position 151,974 of record JAQFVV010006941.1, on the reverse strand, counting down.
ACCTAGGATTTTGATTTGACTTCCGCTGCTTCGAGTGAAACGAGGATTTGAACGTGGGAGATGGCTTTCATGATGAAGTGATTCGTTTATTAAAAGTGAGCATAGCATGGTCTGGACGATGTTGGTATTTCTCGGAACATAATTATTAGGTTGGAGCATTAATTTCACGTGGAGATGTTATTGAATTTCCATAGCTTCGGAGATATTCGGTGGCGGAGCGTCGATCAATCACTGAAGGGTTTTCTAGCCCCTCATGACAATCGACGCTCTCAGTATTAATTTCATAATGATCATCTTGGATTTGGATACGGCGAACTGAAAGAATATTATTCTATGTCACGCTATATCAACTAAGCACATTAAGTGGAGAACTCTTTCAGCAACGATATCAACAATGATAACAGCAACCAAAAAAAAACACAACAACAACAATAATAGCAATAATGATAATAATAATAAAAAAAAGCCTAATATAATCCTTGAATAGATTTCGTTTGATATTTATAAGAGGTGATCCTTATCTTAGGATCCAATCTCCCCCCAGAGTTCCATATTTTTAAGAGTTGTCGTTCAGGTCCGTGTTTGACGTAATGTTCACTCAATCCTTTGTGCTTAAGGCAAATTTTGGTCTCGGCAATCTCATGTTGCAATCTCAGTTAACAAACCTTATTCATTCACACTCTGAGTGCATGCGTGTGCGTGTTTTTACAAGAACAATACAATCTACATTAATTTTAGAAGTCGAGCATTTAATCTTTTCTCAAATCTTTTCTATGAGTTTTACCTTTGCTAAAATTATAATTTAAAAATAACATTTTAAATATCCCGTGGCGTATACAAATGGAAATTAACTTTGAATATTTATTAGAGCATATTATATTTTCCTTTATTATATTATTTTAGAGCATGTTATATTATTAATTTTATGTGAAAGCCTTAACTATTTAATTAGACAATTATTATCTGTATTTTATACATGTAGTTTATAAATGGGAAGAAAACTATTAAAGGTTACAAATATACTGCTACGAGTCTTTCGTATTGCTTGAGTGTGTGTGTGTTTGTTTACATCGACTTGTCTCGTTATAATACATATATTTTCCTAGATTTAAACCCTATGTAACGCTATCCCGTTACAATATATATATATATATATATAAATGATAAAATAGCCTTTTAAAATAAATAGTTGTAGGTAAAAAGGCATCTTTAACAGTACCTTGTAGTGAAATAAAGAAAGAGAAGACATCAAGTGTCAAATGATAGGAGTTTGAGTTATTTTTGTTTTACTTTCTACCCGAGGATAGATAGATGTGCATTTTACGACCAAAGATTAAATAGTTATAGGTATCTGAGTTGGATATTAACTTGTTTTGTTCTCTGCCAGAATGTTTTTCATATTATTAATAATGTCCAAGTATCAAATAATTATATATACACACAAAGTTACTTTAATTGCTAATTTTTTTACCTATATCTTTTTACAACAAGAATTTTTCAATGTATATATATATTCATGATTATTAATTATTTTTATTATTTAGAAACTATCAGTGAGAAGCTATGGATCTTTGACCAGTATATCTGGGCCTCTGTTATACTATCAAACTATCAGCTTAAATAAATAAAAAAATATATATAAATGTTGTCAATCTAAGTCAATTTGCTTGCATAGTATTATAGATCTGAAATCAGTTCAGTGTCTATATATTATATTGCTCTTAGATTTTGATAACTATAAGCACCTCTATCCTGTGGCCACAATTTAGTATAAACTAATAAAATATCTGATTTCATCACATGACTCCAGTTTACTATGTAGTTATAGTCGCATAATTTTCCATCATCACTATGCCACTTATTAAAATCTTTAATTAATTTAGATTGAAAATATTTATATAGTTTTTAGACTGCTAGCTTGACAGTATAACAAAAAGGTAAATGATAGATGCTGAAAAAAAGTGCATTGGATCCTAAAACTATAGGTGCATTGATTCAATATTCAAACCTCCTCACTGATGGAATCTACAAAATTGAAATTATTTTGGCAATGTTGGATAACAAAGCATAAGTATTATTATCTGACACCTATTATTATTTATTAAAGCTGACAGTAATTGTCATAGTGATTGTAAAAAATTATGCTATAGCAACAATATGTAAACTGGAGTCATGTGATAGAGTCAGGTAGCATTTTATTGACTTAATAATAATATTAATACACTAGAGATAAGTTTTGCAATACATTCACAAGTCAATCCTAGAAATGTAAAGACATTCACATAAAAAAGATGGTGTAATATTTTATTTATTTGTTATTTTGCTATGCTGTTTTTTAATTTCTGCAGAAAACATTTTTTTGCCTGAAAATGCAATCTATCTTCAGTCATATCTCTCCAATAAAATCAATCAACACTGAACCTTTTTTAAAAATGTATTTGAAATCATCTTTGTAATGTAAATAGAATCTACTTCTCCTATATATATCACCCTAAAATTCATTTTAATTTTTTTTATGGTTTCCAATAGAAGAATATATGATTTTACAATAATGAATTAATAATAAAAATAAGAGTCATAGATCACATGACCCTATCTCTTAAGCTTGTAAGTATAAACAATGAGGATTGCCAATTCCTCTACAAACTTTATGATAAATACTTAGCCAGAGCCAGCACTTAAAATATCTCAGTCACGAACCCAAAATGCTTGACTTTGGGTTAGCATTTTTAGATCTAGTGTCTGAACCTAGCCTGACACCTCTCTGAGGAATGCCAAAGCACGAAACCATAGTTAGAGGTTTGGGAAGGGGTTCCTGACAGAGATATTTTAAGTGCTGGCTCTGGTTAAGCATTTATCATAAAGTTTGTGGAGGAATTGGCAATCCTCATTGTTTAATAATGAATTCTATAATATTACATCCAGCAAGTTAAAGAGAATATCTATTGGTTTTATGATCTTACCATTGTAATTTTAACATTTTACAGAGTATATTAAAAAAAAAAAGTTTTCAATGTCTATCTTTACGATGATTCAGTAGGATATCCAAATATCAATTCCATACAAGAAATGAAGCAAAATAAGTTGTATGAATATATTATAACAGTATATATGTATCACTTTCATATAAAAGGAAAAAAAAGATCGATAAATAAATATAAAACTTAATAACTTTGGCAAACTATTAAATAATTACTTAAAAGTTAAAGTAAAAAAAGGAAAAATCTAAAGATAAAATATTTTTTTTAAAGGAATGTTAAAGAAAATAAAAATGTTAATTATTTTCTATTCAAAAATTATGTTAAATCTTACTAGAATGGAAATGATTTTTTTATTTATTTAAATGAAATGATATAATAGCAACAGGCCCTTTAGGGCATTTAACCAATAAGTCAGATAAGCGATTAATTAAAAAAAATCCTAGTAATGCAGTCTGATGTTCCTGCTCAAAATTTAACTGCCCAATAAACATCCAAATGAGCACACAGTCCAGAGAAAAAATCATCATCGACAATAAGATCAGTGCAAAGCCAGGCAAGATCAATTCTGGAATTTGATGATAAGAAATTCAAAACGATATAAAAGCGAAAAAAAGAAAACTTTGGTTAAGTAGGGGTTTGTTCTTTTATATTGTTCTTGTTGATTATGTAATTATTTAAACATATTTACATGTATTGCAGACCTTCAAAATGTAGGGGTCACACAATAAGCTATCGTTTTTTCCGTAATGGACTTGTCTCCCTGAAAACAACATTAATATTAAATGGACTTCAAAGATTAATCCAGTAATATGAAGCCATGGAAAGTATGAACATTTGTCTTAAATGAGATATGAACTTTAATAATCTAAAATAAGAACTTTTCAAATAAAGTCTTATCTGATTAAGCAGAAATTTACATTATTTGTTATATATATATTTTAATATGTTGGCTATTGTTATTATTTCCATTCTCATAATTTCTTTTAAATTAATAACTTAAAAATAAGCTTAAATGGCTACATAGATCTGTAAGATTATGTTAGTTTAACTGGGTTAATTTTGGGCTGTTTGTTTTGTAGCTGAATCAGTTCTGATAAAGGGATGTGTGGGTGTTTTATGTCAATGTAATCTGGGGAGATGCATTGGATTCTCATTCTCTTATGCACGTTAACATACAATACTCAACTGAATTCATGGCCCAAAAATGTAGCCATCACATTGCCAATGATCATAGACTTATTTCCTATGCCATTGATATTCTTATGCTCTGGTTGGAACAGTAAACTGGCAAAGACCACTATTCCCCATTTATAGAGCATTTCTTTTATATATATTTCCAAATGATTACCTTGCCAACAGATACACATTCTTGTACTGGATGAAAGTCATTATGTGCATTCCTGTCAGTCTAGTTTTTTATGTTAACATATTCATTTTGCATTGATCATATTGGCATATCAATATGATGGCAGTGATTTGGATGTGAATTTGTAGCCTGGAATTAAAAGAACTGAGTTAATTATATGCATATTCTATGTAGCATATTTGCAAATAGCAAAATATTAAAACTTAAATCTATTAAATGTATTCATCTAAGCATATACATAAATTAAATATATTTAATCGGTAACTTTGTTTCCAGAATTGTGTTTTAATGTGTGTGTGCATAAAAATAAAAATGTATTGTTTTATTTTGGCAGTAATTTATTTTTATTAATAATATTTTTTAAAATCAAAAGTTTGAAAATTCTTAAATAGCCAGCATGATATTATAAGCTCAGCTCTTCTGAGAAATAGCAACTGGGGCTTTCAGTTCGACAAAAGAGTAACCTTCTCATATGTATCTGCCACCATTATAAGTTTTCTAGTTTCAAATAGCTTAATGACCCCCTCGCATGACAGATAGGATTGGGAGATTGTGTCATACCATTATATATATATATATATATATATATATATATATATATGCAAAACCATAAGACAATACAATACTAGATTAAATTCAAAATTTCACCAAAATCCTTACACAACCATGGTTTCATCTACTACAAATAGATCTTCTCAAGTGAAAATCAGCCTAAAGGCAAACATATATATATATATATACAAACAAACAAACCTTCCCATAATTCATTTCAAACTCCACCTTCCCTTAATATGAAAAGAAGTCTTCATAAGATTGATAGCCTCAGAATCAAGGAGTTTTATCAACAAAGTCTTCTGTATTCTTCTTTTTAACTCATTCTTTTCATAAAAAATAACCGAAGCATTGTTAAACAATATTCTATGACCTGTATTCAATTCATGAATATATAAAGCTGAGTTAAGATACCTCTGTTTAACTCTACTTATATGCACCTTAACCCTTTCATTAAGGCTAAATTTACTCTGGCCTACATAAAATTTACCACAACTACATGGAATTTTATAAACAATACCAGGAATAGACCTACTATCAATAGACTGCTTTGAACCATTAAGTAATGAATTCAAATCAGAACCTTTTCTCCATGCAACCTTCATTCCACCTAACAAATGACTATTCCTATAAATCAAATTATAAATTGATGCTTTAAATGGTAAAGACATATAATCATCATCCTTACCAACAAAATTCTTATCATCCAAATCACAACTATAAACATTATTATTAAATACCACTTTCTTAAGAAAATCATGACTATAACCCAATTCTACATATTCAGCAGCAAATTGACTTCTTTGAATATCAGCATCATTATTAAAATTATTAAGCCTTCTATTCCGACAACAAAAATTCAACAAAGACATTTTTTTATGTATAAAAGGCTGATAACTATCAGGTCTAATCATATTTCTCAAATTTTTAGGTTTTATAAAATGACTACAAAACAAAACATCATTAACCTTCTCAACATTTAAATCTAAAAACTTAATTTTACAAAATCAAAACCACCCCCCTCAATTGTAAACTTAATACTAGAATCAAAACCATTCAATCCACATAAAAACTCTTCTAATTTCTCTTTCTGAATAACAAACAAACAATCATCAACATACCTAACAAATAATTTAATAGAACATGAAAACATATTAATAATACTACACTCCAAATAATCAATATAGACAGCACACATCAATGGAGAAATGACATAACCAATAACCCAACCTTCTCTAATCTTATAAAACACATCATTAGACATAAAATACATTGAATCCTCTAACAGCAAAAGCAAATCATGAAAAACCTTAATCTTATCTGCAGAAAAACATTCTATTTTTTTTAAAATTGAAAGAAAAACATCAATACTTTTTAATCTATTAACCGATTGGTACATATTTTCAATGTCTAAACTACCAAAAACACAATCATCATCCAAAACAAAACCATTTATTTTCTTAAAAGCTTCAAAAGAAGAAGAAACACAAAATTGACCCAATTTTATATAATCCTTAAAATATCTTATAATAAATTTTGATATTTTATCAACAATTTCTTCTGTAAAATCAAAAATACATCTCAAAGGAAAATTATCTTTATGAGACTTCAAATTAAAGAAAACCTTTGGAGCCACAAAATCACTAGGGTAACAATTTAAATAAGTAGCTCTATCAAAAATCTTTTTATTTTCCATAACTTTCATAATCTTAATTAATTTAGATTTTATTTTTTTACCAGGATCAGAATCTAAAATAGCATATTTTCCATTATTTAATTCTAAAGAAACTTTACTTTTAAAATCAATATTGTTTAACAATACAAACCGGCCACCTTTATCTTCTTTTAACAATACCACATCATTGGCTTTCAATCTTTTTTTAACAAAACTAATTTCCTTAGGGGCAAAAACAAATTTTTCTCTTTTAAGTAAGTGACTATTCAAAATAACCCGTAAAGACATTTTATTTTCATCAGAAATATTACTATTACTTTCAATGACAGAAACAAAATCAAAAACTAGACTTTTATTAGCAAACGGAACAAAATAGCCAAATCAGATACATTCAAAACATAATTTGACAAATTTAAAACAGATGAAGCATCATGCCTATTTTTATAAGACCCAAATCTAAACTCTTTTCTTTTCACAAAACTTTTATTTTCAGTCTTTCCAATCAACCATTTAAATTTCTTGAAATACTTATTATTATAAGTGATTTCACACTTACTCCTAAACCACTTTAAAAAAGAATTTAAAACAGAATAATTAAAATTTCTTCTAAAATCCAACTTTCTTCTAAACATTTTATAACTATCAATTAAATTAGATAAACTACTCATAATCTGCATAATAAATTGTTTAAGAATAAATCTTTTAAAATTTAGAATAAAATTACAATTAGAAAATAAAACCAATTTCCTATCCAATTTAATATTACATGAATTAGGAAACACATTGCAAAACCTACAAGACTTAAGAAAATTAACCTGAGCCTTTAAAGATTCAATTCTATTAGACATATTAATTAACTTTTTTATTTCTAAAATTTCTACACAAGAAAAATTATCATACAAAATCTGCCACATACTGAAAGAAAATTAATAACTATACAAATACAAACGAATAAATAATAATAAACAAATAATACAAAATAATACAAATTAATAATACAAATACACAAAACAAAGGAAATAAAATATGAAATTCACTAAACTATAAAACACTATTCAAAAATATTAAATAGCACACCTAATTAGAAAACCCAAACTGCCTAATACTATAATTATCTTATAAAAACTACCACATACTGAAAGAAAACTAATAACTATACAAATACAAACAAATAATTAATAATAAACAAAAAATACAAAACAATAAAATTAGTAATACAAATACACAAAACAAAACAAATAAAATATGAAATTCACAAAACCATATATGACTATTCAAAATATTAAATAGTATACCTAAATAGAAAACCAAAACTGTCTATCACTATACTAGCAAAAATAAAAATGCAAAACCATAAAACAATACAATACTAGATTAAATTCAAAATTTTACCAAAATCCTTAGCCTTAATGAAAGGGTTAAGGTTCATATAGGTAGAGTTAAACATAGGTATCTTAACTCAGCTTTATATATTCATGAATTGAATACAGGTCATAGAATATTGTTTAACAATGCTTCGGTTATTTTTTATGAAAAGAATGAGTTAAAAAGAAGAATAAAGGAGACTTTGATGATAAAACTCCTTGATTCTGAGGCTATCAATCTTATGAAGACTTCTTTTGATATTAAGGGAAGGTGGAGTTTGAAATGAATTATGGGAAGGTTTGTTTGTTTGTATATATATATGTTTTCCTTTAGGTTGATTTTCACTTGAGAAGGTCTATTTGTAGTAGATGAAACCATGGTTGTGTAAGGATTTTGGTAAAATTTTGAATTTAATCTAGTATTGTATTGTTTTATGGTTTTGCATTTTTATTTTTGCTAGTATAGTGTTAGACAGTTTTGGTTATATATATATATATATATATAAAACCAGTAACCACATATATATATATATATATAAAACCAGTAACCACATAAACATTCACAATAAAAAGTAATCAATATTACTCACTGCTGTCAAGGCAACCTTCTCACCTTTTCACAATAAGGATAGTAATCAATATTTCTCACTGTTGTCAAGACAACCTAGGCAACCTTCTCACCTTTTAATAGCAAGAAAAGGTGAGAAGATTGCCTTGACAGCAGTGAGAAATATTGATTACTATCCTTATTGTGAATGTTTATGTGGTTACTGGTGGTTTCTAATGGTTACTAATTATCCCAATTAGCATTAAGCATTATTTTATATATATATGAAAAACAAAAAACACAAGTTAAAACTTGCTAACACTGTATTTATGACAATAGATGGCGTTCTACCAAAAACACCATCAAGCGTAGTTTTTTGTTTACATAAACGTCAGAGCAAGCATTCACTATCTCTAACTTTAATTTCCACCTTCAGATCATGATTTCAAGCTATTTTCTATCATCAGTGAAGGACAGGAATAAGAAAATAGATCTAAACACAAACTCTGAGCATTTATGAAACAGTTTCTATTCAGCTTGCAAGCGTGAATCTTTTAGACACGTAATGTCTTCAAACTCAGCATAGCAAGCCAGATAGCTACATGGGTCTGATCTCAGTTCAGCATCACCACATAATAGAAGCCTCTGCAATATATATCATTGCAAGAAAGATGGTGTTTTTAGTAGAACGCCATCTATTGTCATATATATATATATATATATATATATTCAGTTGCATTATCTATTTTATTATGATAAAATACAATATTTTTAAGTTGGTAAAAGCAGCAACTGCACAGATGAATCAGAGTTTTTTAAGTTCCCAATATATTTAAATTGGTTTACCTTCTCAAATTCATAAATAGCCAAGCAAAAAGTTAGTAAAATTTTTTTCTTTTATCATTCAATAAAAGATTATAAATATTTAAACATTAATTACTAATACTAAGTCTTTATATGTTGCATTCAAAACTTTAACTATATTTTATGGATTGGTTTTTGAACTAATAATGATAGCACAATTCTTATCCTAAAATCCAAGAAGGTGAAGTTCATGTTTTCATTTAATTGACTCAAAAATTTTATTCTCAATCTCTATTGCATTTTGACCATTGATTCAGTAATCATCTATAAAGAGTTTCAATGACTACAGTTATAAAAATAAAATAAACAATATTGAAATCAGTATGCAAGAATGTTTAGTACATTTCTTTCACATTTCCTCTCATTTTATGTTGTAGAAGTTATATAATATTAATAAACTATGTTCAACATTCAACTGAACTTAATCATTGAGACAGATATGTTTAATTGACTGAGTCATATGTTTTGACAAAATCAATAAAAATAATATGTAAATCACTCTTTTATTGTGTTCATGAGATTTTTTCTTCTATTCGCATAGTAACAAAATTCATATCTATAGAATTTCTAGATTCTCTAAAATCACATTGGATCTTTGTCAGGCATTCATCAATAAGGAAAACAACCTATTCAATAAAGTTCATGCAAGTACTTTAAATGTAGCTAATAATAATAATATTCCATGATAATTACTGCAATCTTGTCTAGACATTTTGCTTTAAAAAAAATTAGAATAAAAGTATACTCAGCATCAGATTGCACAGGTTCTTGAGTCCATATATTCCTAAATTTTCCAATGTTTTGAAAGAAAAAATACCATTACCATGTCTCATAATACTTACAGTCTTTTCATTTTTTAGGTAATAAAGAGCTGTTTTGAGTTCCCTAAACTGGATATCTTTATTCAAATCTGGATAAATGAAATGGATGGATAGATGATTAAAGTTGTCATTTCTATTCTTGTATTATTATTCAAAAAATTATCAAAAATAGTTCTACCTGTTTAAAAATATAATCATCACCATATAAAGAGTACAATGGAATTGTGATGTCAATTTTCTGATCTGTATGTTGCTTTAACATCAGTTTGAGATTGTTGATCTTATTGATATTAGGATTGTTGAAGTGTTGACTGGTTTTTAATGGTTATATATATCCTTGTTATTGCATTGAAACATAAGTTATTTAGCTACTATATTATTTTTACATGGAAACTTCCAAAAATAATGCTATGAATTCATCCTTTATTCATGAGAATATTAGAATTAATATATATATATATATATGTCATATTATTATTACTATTTGCGGGATATTCCGTGTAGTGAAAAAGCTAAATGCTGATGTTTCAGTACAGTATCAAGTATCTTCCTCAGAGCGTCCTTTTCTCAAATCATAAGAATGCATGTATATTATGTACACTAAGGATTTGAACTCAGACTTTCATGCTTTTACAGCTATCCATATCATTTTATACAACCAATATACATGACCACATACATGTGAAAAAGAAAAATGATCTCCAATATAATTTCATAATAAACCAGCACTCATCAGTTGGTCCAAATAATCATCTCCTACAAACCCACATACACACACACACACACATATATATATATATATATATCACACACACACATATATATATATATATATATATCTTGCTGATGCCATTATTATTGTTATACCCATGTTGATCTTAAGTCACTCGGATCCCTAATAAAACCATAATATGTCATATATAGGACCTTAATATGTACACTTTAAATACATAAAAGCAAGATGGACAGAATGTGGTCTGAAATATAATATTTAATACAAGTTTATTGTCTATACTGAACCTAATATAATTTTTTCAGTGTATTTAAAATGATCACATTAAGATCCTATACATGAGGGTCAGAGTGACATGGGGTCAATGTGAGTATGACAATAATATTGGTATCAGCAAAGACTTTGAGCATTTGGTAATCTGATTTTCAATGATAAAGATCACTGAGGAATTGGAGGGTGGAGAAGACTGAAGCTTGTCCATTAAATTTTGAAGATTGCTATGAGTGCTGGTTTAGCACAAAATGTATATATTGGAGATCATTTATTTTTTCACATAATCACAATCAATGAATCCCTTTGTCTCTTTGGCAGTTTTATTCACCAATTATTTTTAATTCATCTTGATAACTGTTAAATTTCTACCTTTAAATCTTTGTATTTATTTTTAAACTCTATATTTAATTTATTAGTTTGCCAAGCAGAAAATGTCACATCTTTCCTTTTAATCAAGTCACTATTAATATCATTGTCATATAAACTGCCATAAAAATTACTATAATTTTTAAGAGAATTCTGTGCCTTACTGACAATCCTGATAAATCAAATTAGCAATTTTAGTGTTTAATATTTATTGAAATTCACAATAGATATTCAAATTTGCATATGCTTGTTCATTTGCATATGAAAGTGGTTTTTTTCTTCTTTATAACTTAAAATTGAATGCACTTTTAGTGAAGGACACTATAAGCATAGCTATCTTAAATTGTTGTTGTTATATACAGTAAATATTAATTGTTATTAAGCACAATGTCAGGATGTAACAATTAAATAAGGCTATAACCTTAATACATGTACTTTGAGTGCTTAATTTATTACAAGAAGGATCTCTACAAATCTAAATGCAAGATTCAACTTTATAAAGATAACAGTGGGCCAGTCTTATCTTCAACATATTTGTCTAATTATATAGGCAAATCTAAAGCATTTTTATTTGGGAGCATGAAGCTAATAAATTCTTCACTGATTAAGTCCACTATTTTTGTTAAACATTAACGATTGTGAAATCTTTCGATTTACAGCTAAATATTTTGATTTACAATGAGTTGCAAATCACAAGTTTTTATGATCATTAATGTTTAACAAAAATAGTGGACTTAGTCAGTGAAGAATTTATTAGTTTCATGCTCCCAAATTAAAATGCTTTAGATCTGTCTATATATTTAGAAAAATAGGTTGAAGATAAGAGTGGCTGTACTTATCTTTATAAAGTCAAATCTTGCATTTAGATTTGCAGAGATCTCTCTTGTAATAAATTAAGCACTCAATGCATATGTACTAGAATTATAGCCTTATTTAATATTACATGCTGACATTGCACTTAATAAGAATTAATATTTACAACTTTAAATTGATTCAAAATATTTCTACATTTTAGATCTGACTATTAACTCATATTTAAGATTTCATGATTGCTAATGTTTAACAGAAATAGTGAACTTAATCAGTGAAGAATTTATTACCTTCACACTCCCAAATTAAAATGCTTTAGATTTGCCTTATAATTAGAAAAATAGGTTGAAGATAAGAGTAGGCCGCTCTTATCTTTATAAAGTCGAATCTTGCTTTTAGATTTGTAGAGGTCCTCTCTTGTAATAAATTAAGCACTCAAGATATATGTACAAAGGTTATCACTTTATTTAAGTATTATATACAGTAAAGTGAGTATGCATGTATTTTTATTTAAATTAGTTCATTTATTAGATAATTGGATGCTGTTTTTTTTATTACATTTCTATGGTCGGCAATAAATTTAAGTTTCTTTGTGCTTTCTTTTTTGTCATCATGCTTCTTACACACTAAATTGACCATTTGTAGGTCAAAACTATGACCAAGTTGTTGTTCATGGCCCCCAAACCCCAGACTTATATTCCAGATTGTTTTAGCATGCCAATGTAAGTATTTATGTTGCACTAATCTAGTTGAGATATTAGCTCTAGATTCCCCATAGTATACAGCATTGTACTCTGGATTGTTGCATGAATCTCATACACTATTTGCAATGTGACCTCCTTTTGCAATTAATCTCTTGTATTGATAATCAATCTATTAAAATTAGGGGAAGGGCAGAAAATAAATTGGAAAGTTGGATTATAGATATTTTCTATTTTGTTCATTAATCTTGGAATATAAGGCATGCTATTTTATGGTTTGATTTCAACTTGCAGTTTTAAAGGTCACTTTATATATTTATAAAATTTTTAAAATAATATTCATCAGAATTTTTTGCTATAATCTATACTACATAGATCTTTAATGTATTCATTTATGTTGGTTGGAAAAAAGTATTTATGATAATGAATCTATATATTGTTCAAAAATTTTAATAGCAGATCATTTAAATTTATAGCATCGATACTGTTATTTCCAATAACTTTAATCTGAAGTCTACTATTTATGCCACCATGTACATTAAAACATCAAGGAAAAACTCAATCTTTTAATTGTATAGCTGCAATAATGCTATTCAGGTAGGAATAAAAAATATTTTCTCTGAATTCTTTGAAATTTTATGTTGGATCATATGTCTAATAAAAGGAACATAATTACTATTATACTTGATAAGTTTAGCATTTCATTAATACATCAGAAAGTAGAAGATACTAATCTAGACTCTACAGAAAATCCAACATCATTAATTTTTATTTCACTGGTTGATTCTACCAAACTTACAATCATTTACCTATTCTATTAAACTTCTTTCCTCTATCAGATGAGTTTATACCAATGTTAAATCTTGGCAGTTCTTTACTGATCAATTCTTCCCTTCATTCCAGTCTTAAAGACTTTTTGCATCATATAAAGTTCATATGAAACATGATTCCATATTAAAAAAAAAAGATTGTTTGGTATTAACTACTGGTTTTGCTTTGCCATTATTACTGATACCATTATTTCTATCAATTTAATGATTAATCATTTTTAGACCACATTTCCTAGATGTTTTCAATCCAAAAACAGAGCTACCTAAACATACAGTCTTTTCTCAGCTGAAACTTTTGTTTCAAATCCAGGTCCAAAATGACTTACAAGGGTTGTACTGCTACAAAAAATGATCACAACTGTTCATGCCACCACTATTTTAATTTTGATTTGATCTAAAAAAAAAAGAAAAAAAAATTGGAATCAGAATTATTGCATATGTAGGTACAAAATAAAATGTGGTTGTGTAGTATAGTGATAAGGCTGATGGCATAAGAGGTTTTGATGGTTGGGTCCTATGTTATCTTAAATGATTAAAGAAAGTAAGGTAAAGAGGCAGAAAAGACTGTTTGTATGAAAAGCAGTACTTAGACCTTTTGAACCAAAAAGACAGACATTATTTTTGATTAGGCATCTTTTTATTTGTTATTCACAGTTAACCTTTATATATGAAGATCTTTCACTACCTATTATCTGTGCATGTCTGAGAGTAATGCTCACATATGATTAATTGATAGGACTCAATTAATAATAATAATAATAATAATAATAGTAGTAGTAGTAGTAATAATAATAATAATAATAATAATAATAATAATAATAATAATAATAATAATAATAATAATAATAATAATAATAATAATAATAATAATAATAATAATAATAATAATAATAATAATAATAATAATAATAATAATAATAATAATAATAATAATAATTTATTAACATTTATCTTAACGAACAGCCAAAAATTTAAAAAGTATTTTATATATTTGTTACAAGATCATTTACATCTGTTTTAATGTGATAATAAAAATAAAAGTGAATTTAATCTGATTTTTTTTTAGATGTACAATTTTATTATATTAGTTAGTTGATAATTTGCGCTATCACTTTATTTTTTACCTGAAATAATAGAACAAGAAGCAACCCTCCAGTTTAAATGGACTTAAGAAATGCATTAGTCTACACATCAAATGTTAATTAAAAGTGGCTTACTATAGGTTTTATAGTTTACCTCAGCACGTGCAATAAGATGTTCTATTTACGATTTTTTTTAAAAGTGTAATTAGGCGTCAAAGTTTCTAGAGTTCTAATATTAAGAAAAAAAAACAGTAATGAATTAAAGCAATATTATAAAATATTAATTTAAAGTGAGTTTAATTACTTATCTATAATCAAAGCAATGAACTGTTAAATTTTTTTGCTCATGTTAAGATTACTTATCTTTGGGTATATAAAAGATAAATTATCCTTCAAGTAATATGTTGCAGAGAATGGCTATACAACAATCTCTCACAAAAAACTAAAAGAAATGTCTTTAATTCTCATGACTTCAATTTTTGAATGATGAGTGTTTAAATGTATTTTTTTGCTTGTTTTACCCTGCAACTAAGACTAGCTAAAAATCTACTTTTCAATTAATATCGAATGGTTAGACAGAGTAGCTTTCAGCTTTCTACCTAAAAAAGACATTTAAGTCTGATTAAAACCTAAAAAATGTTTTTGAGTTTTACTCAAATCTGATTCAAATCCAGATAATGAAAGTAGGAAGCATACGAACTGCAATTAGATCACATGACATTTCTTTCATATATATCTATAATAAATAGTTACTTTGTTTTTTATATATACTAAAGTAATCTAATGCAACTTTTGAACATTACCCAACTGACTGTACATTGAGTGCTACGTACTGTATTCATAGTTTATAGCTTATTAGTAACTCATGGTTTATGAGCATTGATTACAAAACATGACATTGAAAATATATTCTCTACTGAACTATGTAGTAATATAAATTAATTAAGTCTTACTGGATTTTATTTTAAGTTGCTGTTTTACTATATAATAAATTTATAAGCTGAAATACTAATTGGGGACTATATATAACATTTACCAAATCCAGTAAAATCCTGGCGCTTAGTATCGATATAGAACATTTAAAAATGAGTTAACGTTTTCTTTGTTTGTCTAAGATAATAAATAAAGACTTATATAAACAATGTTAAAACTGTGAAATTTAAAGTAACTAAGATATTGCAACAACCCCATTTAAATTGACTTAAATTTAAACCATCAAAATAGAAATTAATCTACTAATTTTTACTACCTTGTATACCATCACTACAACATATAATCCATAGTATAAACATTTTCAATATTAATATGTCTATTTTTTATCTTAGATAAGCAAAAAAAAAATTAGGCTCATTTTTTATGTTATACGTTGAACATTGATATCAAATGGTAAGAAGAGACTACTAGACTTTGGTAAATGTTATGTTGGTAAGTTATATATATATAAAAGACATATTTTGCGGGTTCATCCATGTTAAAAAAATTAAATATTGATATACCAATGTTTTGACTTGATCACACAAACCATCCACTACCTTTTATCAACCAGTGGATGACTTGTATGATCAAGTCGAAACATTGGTATATCAATATTTACATTTTTTAACATGGATGAACCTGCAAAATATGTCTTTTATATATGCAACCCATGAAAATCTTCCTATCAACATATATATATATATATATATGAAATAGTATGGTCTCATGGCATATAATGTAATGTATGTATACATCTAAGGAAAAGTAGAAATGAGAAGCTTCAATCCAGTTCTTATAAAACAGCTGTTTCTTCAGCCATCTTTTTAAAATAATTCTTATTACTCACATCAGACATGAAACTAAAGATAGAAACTTTCTATATTTGGAGCTTAAACTCAATTTAAAAAACATCCAGATAAATAAAGGGATTCAATTTACACAGCTTCACATCCTGGGTCTGCTGGAGACAAAAATATATAGTGATTCCCAGATCAAACTATATTATACCTAAAAAAGCAAAGCAGTTGTATCTATTCCCAGGATTTATCATCATCACCAGGGGGCACTAGCTTGATCATCACTAACATCTGCCATTTTATCTTTTCACTCAAACCTACTTATAGTTACTTTCCCCTACTGTACCATTACCCTCAAAATAATTTTTGTTTAATATCTCCTCAACAAGCTGTGATTCCAAGAATACTACTTACCATCAATGCACTACTTTCATAAACTCTATACCCAGTTATTTTAATGAGAAATTTTAACATCTTTTTTGACATTTTCAAATGGTTCCATCAATTGGCAGTACCCATAATGTGTGCTAAAGGTTCCACCCAATTCAATCTCATTCTACAACTGCCATCACACCTCACTTATTAATCTATGCTTTTATTTGCCCTATTCAAATTAGCACTTAATCTCTCACATCTTTCTAAGGACTTTCACCAAATGCTCAAATTCAATGTGAATGCAATGCAAACATAAACAATACATCTCCATAAACCAATGAGAACATTTCTCCTAGCATATACTTCTGAAATTTTTCAATTTCAAAGCATACATGATGTTTTTCAAGCTTAGGAATATGTAACATGATCCAGTTAAATAATATATTTTCTTCAGCAACATTCTGTCTTTCAATATTAATCACATTACCTAACCTCTCCTTCAGACTTCTAGCTTTGTTCAATGAGTTATACAAAAGGGTTATTATGTGCAAATCCAATACAGACATTTAAACACACATCAAAAATCTCACAGAAAGTAAATAATAACACCTGAAACATCCTAAAAGAGTACCCTTGATACAAAAAAAGGAAAGCTTGTCTTACACAATAAGACACATGGGCTCATGTGTACTTTTGATGAGCTTTTAGATATTCTTCCATTGTCAGAGTTTCACAAGAAATTGAAGATGAGGATGATATCAAAGTCAGATACAACATAATAGAACCAATACTTTAAGCAAAAGCTGTCATCTTATCACATCTATATATCATCTGTAGATCTATTTGGACAACAGGGATTTTTATGCTACTATTTTGCACTGAACAATACTAAATTCTTGACATCCAGGGCTCTTATGGAATCCCTAAATTTGTATCATCATATCTTAGTCAATTTACCACCATACATTTATGTGATCTAGAAAATTACCTATTACAAAGATTGTTTAACATAAAAATATATAGCTGATCTTTTTAGTTTCTTTCAACAAAAAAACAAGTTACAATATCTAATTTATCTAATCTGTGACTAATCTCCATGGAACTCCTTGATATTAAAATTTTGGAGGAAGTTTTAAAAGACAAAAGAGAACCACATATACATGTAATATCATCTATGCAACATACAAAAAAGGTTTGGCAATTGCCCAAGCAATTCTCCTTATCAAAACCATCTTGAATTCAGTTCAAGAACAAAAAAGTATGTTCCAATGAATATTGACATTGATATCAAGGCTGTTGTTGACTTGGTTTCTATTGATATTTTAATTCAGACATGTGAAGATACCACAATATCTCATTCCCTCTTATATATACTAACTAACCTACTTCTTAGTCAAGAGATTCATATTATTATCAATGGTAGATCAACAACTTCTTTCATCTCTAACCAATTTATATCTCAAAGATCTCCACTCAGTTATCTATTATTTATACATCAAATCTTTCATAAATAGGATGCAGCAAAATTTACAAGGAATTAAAATCCCATGCACCAGATTGTATGTTCTATGTATCACATACATGGACAATATTACAATTTTTCTTACCTCCAAAAATCAACTACTTACTCTGGAGAAAATACTCAATGATTATCCTATCAACTATAAACTCAAGGTCAATATTGATAAAACTTCCTCATGTGCAAATTTATTATGGAAAACCAACTAATTTACTCAGATTTCTTTTCTAGCTAGGGTCCTCTAAAATGAAACAAGAAATCTAGAGTAACTCAAAGAAGATGCAACATTCACAAGTATCTCTCTCTTTAAAACTACCTCCTCTTATATGCAAATATTTGCCTTTTCAATAAGCTTGTAACTACAAAAACAACTTACTATTCACCAATCGTAAAGTTTATCAAATCCTTCTTTTCTTCTATTTTCTCAATATGCAGCAAATTATTATAGTACAAATAAGTAATCTCCATGTCCATAAAATGTCTTAGCCTTCTACTGATCAGATTGGACTAGGTTTTTACACTATTCAAATTTTTCACAGACATAATACTCTTGAATGCCCTGATTACAAAATTTCCACTCTCAAATGCATTATTCAAATAAGATACACAGATAGACCATCTCCTTCACATGGATATTTATCTTTATTCATGAACCAACTTCAGAATATTCATGATCAGATGTTTTTTGGGCATTAGAAAATGCACCTATTGAATCATTCCCGCATGCTAAAAATGAGCAAGTTTGTTGATACAGTGATTTAAACAGTGGTCATTAAAATCCAATTTTTTTGACTTTCTCTTAAGTTTAAATCTTTATGCTCTACCTAAATCTCATTCCTATGATACCATAGACTATACACCTACATTGATCATTCTTGTTTATTGTGTCCTAGGGAGGAAAAAATGCATTAATATTCCACACTTTCCAAGCTCTGATGAGTACCCAAAAGATTATGATCACCTCATACAGGCAAAACAGCAACACACTTGAAAATATAATAGAGACCCTCAACAAAAGCTTAAATCCAGATGTCCATGCATATATTTTGGTGACCTAGGTGCATCTTCTGCCTTGGTAATAACATCATAAGGAAAACAGTCATTTTTTTCTAATAAACTTAAACTGCTGAAAGCCAGAGATGGCAAAATCACATAACCAAACTTTTTGCTGCTATGATGGTCACTATTAAAATCTAGACAATAACTTCCACAATAAAATGACTCTTGTTATACTAAAACCATTTTTTTGTTTTTAAGTTTACCTTCATGCATTTAATAGATATTACATCCTAATAAAACTGCACAAACAATATTATAATTTTAAATTATTTATTGACCCTTGTAATATTTCTTTGTATAACCATCTTAAAATTTGTTCTATTTGGTTCAAAAATATGTACAGTATTAAAATACTTATTGTATAATTAAGATATTTGGAATTTTTTAAACATCGTTTTTGAATTTTGTAAAAAGATGTAAGTTTGTGAATACATATATCTTGTTTTCATAATTTAAAAAGAATGTCATTTGAAATTTTTTACATAATTTTTTAAAAACATCATATTATCAAGAATTGATCTTTTATACATTGGAATCATGTATTTCTTTATAAAAGAGATATCTCAGAAATTTTTAAAAGACTTTTTTCAATGCCAATCTATGACTTAAGTTACTGGAGCTCCAAATCATAGATTTATAGAATAAATTGATGAAACCAGCATACATTCTGAATATCAAACTCATAGTGTTGTAACATTTTGGAACATACATTGAATATTGCAATTAATTATTACAGTTTTAGTAAAAATAACATTTAAGTTATTAAAAGTTCTTTTTTAAAATACTTGTAAGATTAATATGTAGTTGAAATTTTTTGTTGATGATTTTTTCAAAAAAAAAAAAAGCCATATCATTTTTCAACATCAATCTATAAATTGTTTCTCTGATACTAAGTTAAAAATCTTTTGATATCAAACTTTAAAATTCTATAATCATCAAAATAATAATAATATTATACAATTTGATACCACCAGCAAATCAAAAAATAATAATGCCAACAACACACTTGTTCTTTATTCAAACAATATTTTTTAAGTTATTTTAGTCATATTGTGATATGTATAAGATCCTATATTTTTCTGAGATACATAAACTGCTATGTATTTGTATTGTGTTATAATATTATCAGCAAGTAATAAAAAGTTAAATACTTTAAAGGTACATATCTAAAGATAAGAAAAGAGATAAGTATTTCCAGTTTTATCCCCCCCCCTTCTCTGCGTGGAAAACTCATGAACCTCAGAGAAATAGCAGTTTGGAATGTGTACCTGAAGCAAGACAGGGATATCCCAGACTCCTGTGCATGGATGAGAAGAGCAGTATTTAAGGCCCAGTGAAAACAAGAAAATCATCATGAGACAGCAGTGTAACGAGAAATGCCATTCCAGCTGAAATCAGAACTCGTGATCCAGTGAACTCCACCACTGAAGAGGCCAAAGTGGAACTAGGGATTTATAGAGGCCATCTGTGCTTTATTATTAGTCATAAGCCACAAGGCCAGATTATGTAAGCATATTATTAATATATCAAACTTGTTGTAATCGTAAGGCCAGTACTGTAATTTGTATATTAAATTATTAGTAAGAGTATATATGTAACCTAAATACACTAATGTCAGTTTGTTGTAAATATGTTAATGTTGGTTTGTTGTAAATAAACATTTATTATTATTAATTATCGGTAGTTGAAATTATTTAGTTCATGTGCTTATGAGTACCGGGCTGAGGATATTACATAAACAAATCTATCTGTAACAAAAGAGTCAAATTACTGCAGAGAATGATGAATAAACAACAAGATGCAATTTTAAAATCAATATATATGCAAACTACTTTCAAAGATTTTGCTCAGATCAAAGTTTCTCCTTGCAGCTTGCTATTAATTGCATTTATAGTAGCATCTTTAATGTGTCTCAATTAGTTACCAAATAGATCTACATGGCACAAATCCATTTTGTGCTTTAGGTAGTAATTTAGCCAAACTATTTATTATCTTATATTATTTATTTTTCAAAAAAATTTCTTTTCATCCATAATAAGGAAATAGATTAAAGTTTTTCCATGAATTAGGTAAAATAACCTGCTGCAAAAAGATATTAAAAATGCAATTAAAAATCAGATTAAAAGTATGCCATGCTAAAAACTTTATAAAACACTCCAGAGCTTGAAATGTGCTAGCATAAACATGTCATAAATATCTAGTCCAGAATTGATTCTGAATAAAGCCTTCATACTCCTGACCAGGTAAATAGAAAAACCTTTGTAATGAATTCTGGATAGAAATAAACTGTGTGCACCCTGCTTGAAGAAATCAGTTGGGCAGAACAGTACATCTTGAAAGTAAATTAACAGTTTTATATCTTAACCAGAGCCTAACTCTCTTTCTTTAAATCTCTTTGTTTAAGTCTCACAGCTTGATAAAAAATATGAACAATTATTCATAATAATTTAGAAATATATATTTTTCATTGTATAATATTTTTAATGAAATCTATAACCATAGAATCTTAGTTTTAAGATTTTATATTTCAAATTTACTTGTGAAAGAGTATTGTGAGATTATATTTTATAATTATGGTTTTTTATGTCATTAATTATTGTTAACAGGTTTGGAAAATATGAAAAGTTTTCTTTTAGATCACCTATCCACTTTTTATTTAAAAGTAAATTAGTTGAATGTTTGTTGCATTTCATTGCAGACTGTAAATCTTTTTGCTAGTGATTTATCAATTATATAGTTCTGTTTTTCTTAAATGATAGAGATTGGGCTTTCTATTTGAGATTATGTAAAATTGTAATCTTTTCTCTTTGCTTATCAGAGTTTTAACTTAAGATTCTTATTTGTAATGATTTCTTATGAATGTTTGCAGGATTGCATTCTGATGTTTTATCAGGTTTAGGGAAATATTGCTCTGTCCTTTTTGTTGACTTCTATACAAGATCATTTTTCTTAAAGTCTTTTAAATAATGGAAAGTGACATTTGTTTAAATAAATCACTGGGAGAAGGAAATTATAATTCCCTTTAAGCTTAGGTGAGAAAACTGCTACAATATTCACCTGTGCATTCTGACCAATAAGCTTGCAGAATTGAGTCAAATATTTATATTTTTATTTGATCGATATTTATTTTAAACTGATAATTTTTGAATTTAGTAAACTTTACAAATTTCATACTTATTTTACTTGTTGACTAACATTTGTCTCTGTGTCCTTTAAACTTTAATATTAATTCTTTTAAGAATTTAAGTGAGTATTACTTTATTGTTTTATGCACTGAACCTTACAATATATATATATATATATATATATATATATTGTAAGGTTCAGGCTACAATAATATATATATATATATATATATATATATATATATATATTGTAGCCTTCTGGATTGGCACCAGAAATATTGATTGTAATTATGTAGCACTATATCAGTAACATCTGATGGCATTTTACTAAAAAAAATGAAATAACCTGAAAATTTTAAAATTCTTTATTAATGACCTAAAACTATGCTTAAAAGCACTTATAGATGTAATTTGAAGGTTTTGAGATCTTTAATGGTTTTCTTTAGTGAGTAATTAATGATAGAAAGAGGGGTGGCTTGTCTCAGAAGGTGTCAGTTTAGTTTAAGTTGATTCCAAGTTTGTTTTATTTGTCAACAGAACAGTATTGATATTTGTTTAGATAATTCTGTTTATTTGCTTATAATATTTTAATCAATAATGTAAATAGTGCAATATATTTGACTCTTCATCATAGGAACTTTCATTTCAGTCAGATCAGTTTAGTACTTGTAGTACATTATTTGTAAATGTTTATGTATGCTTGTGCCATCTTTCAGCTTCATTTTCCATTTATGTACTTCATTAAACCACCAAATATTATGTTCATAGCAAAATATTTGATTTCACAACTAATAGTTTTAATAACCAGCTTAATTATATTTTAAATGAATTAGTGGATCACTGGATTGCTGAATTATTAAACAACAAATATACTACTAAATATTTTATTTTATGAATGAACTATTATTATTTTGTTAACATTTAATAGAAAGATAGTTGTAAAAATTTGTCTTCTTCTTCTTCTTCTTCTTATTATTATTATTTATGTTTTTCACCAAAAATGTCTCACAAGGTATAATATGAAAAAGTATTATACTTGGTAATTGGTATTATTTTAATATAATTTTTATTGTGTGCTTAGGTTTCTATACATGCGTATTAGCAATAGAAACATCCATTCAGTGTTAAAAGGTGAACAGCTTATGTTTGAGAAGAGCTCATCATACAAAATTTATTGTTTATCTTTGCATTTTCAATAAGCTATAAATTAATTATTTCTTAATAATTGTTTCACTCAGAATTTAAAGATTTGTTGTTTATCCTAAACCAAACTTTTATTTCAATTTTGTGCTAATGCAAAATGCACTAAAAAAGAAAAGATTAATTTGTCTTCGCTTGCTAGAAGTTATTTTTCCTTGCTTCTTCAACCATAATTAGTATATTTCCAAGCTAAAAATATTAGACTTATCAGAAATGAGAGATTTATTCATTATTATCTTTACAGTTTATTAATTAATATCATTACAGTATTTCTTACCAAAATGATTTAAAATTGTTTGTGCATTATTATGCTCATATATACGTGTCTGTTATTGAATCTAGTTATAATAATGTTTGAATTGAAAATAAAATGATTTAGTGTCCATCAGTTTCAGATGATGAAAATGGGCCAAGAGAAGTTGAAAGATTAGAGATTTATTTAAGTGTGAATTTATTATTTCTTTATTATGCTTAGTTTGAAATGTATTTAGTGGCTATGCAGAATGAAATTATTTATGTTATATAATATATGGAATTGAGATAAGCTCTTCCTTTAATTTATTTGAGTATTTGACATGGATGAGTTATATATTATATTGTATGAGATTGAGAAAACTCTCCTCTTAGCTTGTTGAAGTATTTGTTAGGAGTAGATTATATCCTCCAGATTTAGTAGTTGTATTTTATGAATTATAGTATGAGAAGCCAAGTAGTATATGTCCCTTATTTGATGATGAGACCATGTTCATGCCAGTTCATTTTATGTCTCAGAAGTTAGACTTGGGAGCTATTGTGTATTGTTATTTAAATGATTATAGTTATGAAAGTCTTTTCCCCATGTGTCCTATGGAATGTTTTTAATCTTTTATTCATAGCCAAGTGTGAGATAGTTTGTTGATAAAAAATAAAAATAAAAGTAGAGTTGATTTTTCTCACAGAACAGCTGAAGTAGAATTTGTATTAAAGCTTGGTTGGCCATTGTCATCATCCATATTATGATATTTCTCCCAATTTCATAAGTAAACTGATCAGATTTAGTTATATTAATTATTTTATGACAGATAGAATAATTCAGACACATGCAAAGTATTAATTTAGAAGGTTTGGAGAAATCCATTATTAATGTGTAACTCTAATTATTGTTTCAAATCATTTTAAATTATTTAGATTTCATACCGCCAACTCTCATAATATTCCATCCTCATTTGAATAAGCAAGCAAGAAAAGACAAAGTGTAGCTAATTAATAGAATTATTCATTTAATTTGTAAAGTATATTTTGACCTGTTACTTTCATTTTTATTCTTACTTTTAGATTTAAACCCTTCTAATTTTATTGATGTGCATTTGAAGTAAAATGCCAGGAATTTTAGTTTCATCTTATAATTTAGTGTCAATACTTAATAGAATTTTATTTTTCATAAGCATATCATAAGTGATTGATAGCTTGAGTGTATTGAAAATAAAATACCAAAAATATAAAATAATTTTATATTTAATTATCTTAGTGTAGTATCATAATGTTTCTGTGTCATATGTTTATCAGAATTAACTGATAGCTCGAGCCAATTTTTCAAGTAAAATAAAAAGGAGTTTAGTTTGTATTATTATTTTAGTACTGGAATTACAATGTTTCTTTCATAAGTCTATCAGAATGCACTGATAGTTGGAATATGTTAAAATAGAATATAGAAAATTATCTTTATGTTATTTGCTATTATGTAGACCATTTAAGCATTAATGTTGGAATCATCAAAACATGTATATGTGTCAACTATTAAAGCAAGTGTTTATTTAAGTTATGCTTGTAAATAAATGTTTTATTTATTTAAAGTTGTGTTTAGAATTCTTCTTTGACATGCATTCATATTTTATATTTCCACACATGCACACACATTTACATATTTAATGTGATATGATTGCACTATTCCATTTAAGTTAATGATGAACATGTTCAGATCTGATGATGTTGCTTTTCTTGATCCAGACACTGTATGAAATGTTTGATTATTTAATGGACTCTCTGAAAATTTTATCATTTAGCTATTATTTAGATGATGGATTGATATCAAAACACACCCTATTTCTTTCATTATCTAACTGCTACCATTTTATCAGAATAATGCTTAATTTGTATCATTACTTTTGTAATGGTAATTAGTAGTTGTTGGAAAGTATAGATTTAAAATTAAGCCATACAATAAAGTAATTCCCTCAGATATTCACTTATTATTTAGAGTAGCATTAATTTAGTTAATTAGTTTAAATTACTGTAAAATTAAAAGTTAAGTTATATTTTATTTTGTACTTAACTCCAATTTGTTATACAGTATAGTTAATCAGCATTACATCTTTTATTTATTAATTTAATTTTTTTACATAGTAGAGGTTGTTCAATGCATGTGGATGATGGGAGGAGATGAGGCATGGACTATAACTTTCAAAAATCAAACTTTATTTACACATTAGAGTGGATACAAAAGCAATCAATGATAGAATAACATTGTCTATAAGAAAGTTTCAATGTATACATATAAATGTGATATGCAAGCCATGTAGACAGAAATATCAAAAGTTGTATTAGACCAATAATTTAGTTTTAAGAGCAGTATAAGAAACTCATGATGGTTAATTAATGCAAGTATGAAAGAAACATAAATAACTTTAAATAAAATCAAAAATTATATTAATGACTTAAGGCAGCATGTCATGAGCTTAATTAGTTAGGAATATAAAGTAATTCAAACCTATGTATAAGGTTTGGAAATTCCATTGATTAATGATTATCCTGCCCAAGGAGGAACGAGGACTATAAAAATATTTATAAGTTGATATAGTAAGTTAATTGTATAGTATGCAATTAATACTAAGTTTGTGTATTAAATATAAAGGGTGTATGAAAGATCTTCATAATTAAAATTAGATTATTCTTAAGTGAAAGATGTAATATATTATTTGTTTAGTGGATGGGAGAAAGTTCTAGTTTTGAGCCTAATAAACATATGAATTAGGATTCTAGCCTCATCTGGCTCCAGGCTTGGTCCATTATCCAAGAGTGACAAGTTTGTTTAACCTCTTCTTTTATCTTGTAGAGGGATTTGAAAAAACGATTAATCATCGAGTCATCACAGCCATGATCAAATATCATGCTACATCCGGCAGTCCAAATTGAAAAGTTAATGAAAGTGGCTAGTCTTATTGTTCCAAATTGACCCTTTTTAATTCCTGCATTAAGAGAAATGTTAGCTGGGTCACTGCCATTTATCCGGTCCAATGCTATATTACGGAGATGAGTTCACAAATCACATTGATCCAGAATGTGGCCAATTGACTCCTCCTGTTTGTTACATAGGGGGAAAAGGGGATTGATGTTGTAACTCCTTTGGTAGTGGAGAAATGCCCCAGTGGGGAGTGCTCCAAGGATGATTTTTACTAAAAAATCAACAAATTTTGGAGTCAGTTTGATGAATTTTGTTAATTTGGAAAATTGAGCGATTCCTATTGGAAGTATGGAAACATTAATCGATAAACCTCCCAATATGATAATTTCCCCTGAAAAAGGGAATCTGACGATTGGAAGTTTTGAAAAATTACTTTAACTTGCTTCTGTAGCCAAATGCTTCTTAATCTAGGCAGAGGTCGATCAGTAAGCTCTATCTTTTCCTTGGGGAAGGGGCATTCCATATTGGGATTATCCTTAAAAATCTTGAATAGAATATTATGAGTTTGTTGGAGGTAAAAAATCTTCAGCGAGTGAAGGTTAAGGCCATTAAGAAGTTTGGGTTTTTGTAATATGTTGAGGCTGATGACGGGAGTCCTGCCTCACCAGAAGTTTTCTGCATAAGGTTTCAATTTTTTGAATAAACTTGCATGTAGGGAAAAATCATGCTAGGTAATATGTTATTTTGGGCAATACTATAGCATTAAGTAGTGCTACCTTCCCCAATAAGGACAGGTAGACCTTAGATAGTGATGTTATTGTAGAATTAACCTTAGCTAATAAGGAAGCTTGGAGTTCTCTTCTCATAATGGATGGGAGGGGGAGGCTAGGGGGAATCTGAGAAATTTCTGAGGCGGCACTTCAAATCTACCTGGTATTTGTTTGCCTGATAGAATTGACCATATGGCCAATTTCATTCTGTTTACTCTGAGACCAGATTTGTGAGAAAATTGGTCCAGGAGTTCCTCAAGCCTAGTGAACTCATCCTGAGATGAGAGGAACACCACCACCTCATCCACATAGGAAATATGGCTAATGTTCTCCCTCAACATAGGGATGGCTATCCCAGGAAAGACAGCCTCAATGCTTAGCAGTAATGGGTTCATATAGACCATGAAGAGAAGAGTACTTAGTGGTGAGCCCTGAGGAATGGAAATACAGGCCCAAAATTCTGGAGCCATTCTACCATCGAGAGAGAGAAATACCTCCCGATTGTGAAGTAGGTTCTTTATCATCTGGAGATATGCTGAAGGCACTCGGAGTTCCTCCAGCACACTAAGCAATACTTTGACCCTGATGCAGTCAAAGACCCCAGCAAAGTCGAGTTGGACTGCAATCGGTTGGGACATCCTTTTTCTATGAACATGATCTATGAGAAGGCGAAAGTGGCTGATAGCATCAGCAGTTGAGCTCCCCTTCTTGGCAAATTGGTATGAGGACAATTGATTTATGATGTTGTCTTGGATATACCAATTCCAATTATTTACTTATTTTAAAACTTAATAGATGTTTTGTTCCTATTAATAATAATGTTTCCTCCCACATCTAATATACATTTTACACCCTATAGACCTCTGTAATCCCAACTGAGCTAAGCTAAGGTAGAACATCATTTAAGAGCCTCATTAATAATTTCAAGGCAAAATCAGATTAATAGTTTATTCTATGATCAATAGAATTGGCGCCCCTGGTATTTGTTGTTAGGAAAGGTAGGAGAGGTGATGGGTGAGGGTTACTTATGTAATCTAACTCTATTAGATTATATATAACAAAGTTGTGCACATTATGAAGTATATGATGTTTTTTAAAAAAACAACGTATCCAGTTGAGCTTACAAATAACAACAATGTCATTAATAAAAGATTAAACAGTATCAAACTTTCAAACTATTGGAATATGTTGTAAGACAGGGCATTTTGCATATTAATGACGGCAGTTATGTCACGGTCTCCAGATTTAGCAAAAATGACTATGATTATGGTGCTTGCACAAAAAATGCATTAAACTCAACTAAGAATAGGAAATGTTTATTTTAAAACATCATACTCTTCGTAAAGTACATATACACATATATGCACAACTATATATATATATGTTTAACAAATTTTTGAATCCAGTCTACCATACAGATTCAGAATTTAAAATTATAATTACAGTTTTATGAAAAAAAAAGGTTATAATATTGATGATAGATTATATGTTGTTTTCATATGATGCATTGCATATATATCTGAACTGCTTTATCATATTTTTGAATTGTATTAACAAATACTGTACATTTTATCTATAGTATTACTATTCTAAATATGGATGTGGCAGATATTCTAAATATTCAATTAACTTATGTATCCAGTAGACATGCTTGATTTGCGTTTATCAAGTTTTGTAATCATATTTACATCTATCATTGGTTATGTAAATAAGCAAGACGAATGGATCTTAGTAATGAATTAACAATTTTTATTTATATGGATACATTTTTAATTTTCTTATCTTTATTTACTTTTCCTACATATTATAACTCTTGCAACCTTACTTTTGTCATGAAGGCACAATAATACCAGCCTGTTTAATAAAATATCTGAAATGATTTGTCTATTGGAATATATATATATATATATGGTTTGTATTATCCACATTAAAAATTTCCCTTTCTTCATCATAATGGCAAAACTATACATAACTCTATTAAGATTCCAATGACAACACACTTTTGTAAAAAAAGCCATGTATCTGATGCAATATTGTTAGTATATATGTATTTGGGGAAAATTGGAAACATTTAATGGTCACAAGCTGGGCTCAGTAAAGGCAGTCAAATGTCAAAAATAACCAGAAATTAATCTACTGGTGAAATGTAAATTTGCTATCTGGCAAAATTTTTTGAGAAAAAAGAAGTAAAACTGTTTGGTGGATTTAATAAATATAAAAGAAATGTATGTATTAAGACAAATAGGAAAAGTTTCCTGAATTCTCAAGTGTGTACAAGGAACATGGATCCTTAGCATCATTACCTTCACTGATGACTACATGCCTAAAATATATACACAATACTCATTATTAATCTTCAAAAATTATTCATAGGGGAAATTCATTTATAATCTTGCTAATAATAATTTACAGCACCCTTGTCTTATAAATGGTTTTTATAAATATATTTTAGGTCTTCATTTGTGTTATTTATATGACATAATATTTTATATGATTCATATTATAACATTTTTGTTTAAGGTTTGTTTTTTGATGTGTAAATTTTACAATGGGCTGTCATAATAAATGATAAATATTTTATTTTTATGAAGGATAGATTTAAACTTAATTATTCTCATTTCCTACTGAGAACATAATTTTATCATAACATTTCTAGGTGACTAAATATTAGTTGACTTTTTCATTGTGATTTGAGCCTCACCTACATAATATGGTCAAATTGCAAAGTGTTTATTCTTTGGACAGTTAACCAAAACTTTTTAAATGTCATTATAAGTTTTATAACATTCATTTAATATCTATTAGCCTTTCAATTTAAATCCAAATACTTTTTTATATATACAACAAAGTTATATAAGGTATTGCCATTATATATAGATTCTCCATCAATTTCATTGTTATCCATAAATGTGAGACTTTAATGTTATTTCATGTACCATGTTTTTTATAAACTAGATTATTATTATATCCATTTGAGATTCTTCAATGATTAACTTTGATGTATCACCAGTTTCTATATTAAAACCAAAATTCTCTATTCTTTGTAAGAAACAAATTCACAGAGCAAGCAAGTCTGAATACATTATTAAGATTATTCATAAGCTAGACCCCCACAGAACAGAACCCAACTTTTATGTTAATGCTAAACTATTGGGTCAGATTTTTTATCTGACAAAATAAATTAAAATTGATATAACAAAAGATGGGTGTTATTTACAAGTTTATTAAAATTATTCTTTGGGATCTAATTTGTGAATTATCTTAGCAACACATTTGGAGATTATCCCATGAATAGGTTTATACATTTAGCCTATGTAATTGCTAAACCATAAAATAATTTGTGCTGGTTAAAATCATTAGAATTTTTAAGATCATCATTAAATCGATGTGACAATTTTTTAAATTTTTATACTAATTTTATCAACTTTAATTTTCATTATAATTTCTCCAATCTCTATACTCTATCTATATATTTTAGATTATTCTATATTATTCATATAATTTTTAGACATTTTGAAATATTTTTGTTATGAGATTTGTCTTTTATTAAAATCTTTACACTTTTTAATGTTTTGGGATTTACTAATTTCAACATCTTTCTATGACATTTTCCCATCCATTTTATATGTTCTTGGCTTACATTAGACATTCTCATTTCTTAAATCATATCTGTCAGAGCTTGAATCACAAATTCCTGAAATATTTCAAAGTTGAGTATCATTTCTATGAATTTCTTGATTTCCTGGGTTGGCTTTTGTATTTCCATTTCTTTTAGTTTATTCTTTTTAAGTTTCTGATTCTGAATAGATTACCTTTTGTATTTTTTTATTGTCAAATTATTCACTTTCTATTTCAACATGACATTGAATATACACTATAACCTCAGTCATATTTGCATTAGTAAAATTATGCTTTAGGATTTATTTTTTATTTTAAACTAATGCTGTATTATTCTCAATTTTTTTAGTCAATACGGAGCAGTTGGTTGGTCAGTCAGTCAATTTCTATTTATCAATCTATTTATTTATTTACTTAATAACTATTATAATTAATTACAACTTATTTTATTTATTTTGCAAATTTTAGCTGATAATAAAAAAAAAGTTCTGATTTTTGTTTTGTTCCCAACTGGATGTCAAATATTAAATGGAATAAAAAAAAAACTACCTATATTTAGTTATAAAAAGTGACACATGGATGCACCACTTTCACATTGGATTGCCAAAATATAAAGAAATTTTAAAATGTATATTAAGTCATAGTAGATATGTATGTACATATGTGTATAGTAAAATAATTAAGGATCTTAAGTATACATGTATATGCATCCTTAGAGTAAAAGAAATAATTATATCTTCAGATGCCATATATTATCTAAATATATTTATTTATAAATAACTTTATTGAAAAACCATATGTAATAATGATACAATTGTAAATCAAAAATAATAGTTATCCATGTTAAACTCAGGCAACCAGATGTTCTGATATGGTCACTGGTGGTGTTTAATCCAGCTTAATCAGGCTCCACATGTTGTCAAATAAGAATCTGGATGAGATGATTCTGTCCTTATGGCAAAATTCCTTCACTTGGAAATGAATGTGTCTTCAGGCTTGGGATGAGGAAAGGTAAACTTGTTGTGACATCTGGCCATCCAGGTGACATAAGTGATAAAGATCGAGAGTCTTGTGGTGACATAATCCCTGGACAGGAAGCAGCTCTTGATATTTAAGATTTTGTTCAGGGAAATGTGGCAGTTGTGACTAATAAAAGTTCTGATTTTGTCATATGCTGGGCAATCATTTATCATGTGATCAAAGGTTTCACAGGTTCTATGGCAGTTGTGACACGTAGGATCTATATTCTTGAGGAATCTCCTGTAGTGCAGGAACCAGTTTGTCTGGAGTGAATTCAGGTTGATTTTCACTAGAAAGTCCAGGAATCTTGGCTCCAGCTTGAGATGCCTGAAAAACCTGGTGACCACCTGATTGTCACCACTGAGGTGAGAAATGGTAGAGTTTTGTGTGGGAAATAGCAGGTTATGAGCATCCCAAATAGAGATTTTCTGTCTGAATACTAGGGTTGAGTGGCCATTGTGAGTGAGAAAGTAGCCAAGTATCTGATTTAGCCAGCTTATCTTCGAAGATGGAGGTCTGTCTGATGGAATGACTGGTTGTTCCATTACAATCTGGGGAAATTTCTTTTGGAGGATGTGGATCAGAGATATAGTCATTACACTGTAATAATATGCATATTTGTATATTACATGTATTCTGACAAAAGAATTCAGTGAAAACATTTGATTACTTTCAGCTTATAAAAGTGCTGCCATTTATTATGTAAAATTAAATACTGCCTAACACTATAAATAAAATAGAAAAACACAAACATTAGAATACTAGTTAAAAATAAATTTATGCTAAAATTCTTTCATGAGCATGGTTTTATCTATTAAAAATAGATGAAACCATAGTTATGAAAGAATTTTAGAATAAATTTGTTTTTTAACTAATATTCTAATATTATATGATTTTCTGTTACATATATTGTACCATTCATAGGGGTAAAGTGTACTGGCATATAGGGAATGAAATAAGAAAAGAAAAAAAAGATTGTTTAAAAGAAAATATAAAAAGGGAAAATTATATTTAATCTTAGTAATGTATTTTTATTTGATTTTATTATTTCTATTCTTCCCCTCCCAGAAGATTAAAATATATAAACAGAAACCAAAAATTAGGATTAAAATGTCTTATCATGAGTGAATGATTAAAAAATGTCTTATCATAAGATTAAAATTGGTAACTCTAAATAAATAACTAAAATGTGTTGTCAAAAGCAAAGGATTAGAATTAGCTTTAGTCTTTTAAGAAAAAAATATACTCTTAAAAAGTGTGAAAAACAGCAATGCATGGGATAGTTGTAGCAGATATATAGTGATATCAGTGGAAATAAAAAAAATATTAATTTAAAATTAATGTAGAAAAGTTATTGGTGCAAGAATGTTAGAAAGCCTGGAGAGCTGGAAATCTACTTAAGCTAGAGGAGTGGTCTTAAAGCTTGATAAGTGTTGATATTAACAATATAAAAGCCTTCATGTATATCAATAAAATCTTATACATGGAAAGCTAGAAAACCCAAATTACATCTGTTTTCATCTAACCTGACTACATAATACAAAAATGACAGTCTGACTGAATAATGAAGTTGCCTATTCCAGGTTTTTGCCAACCTGGACCAAAATCACACATAAAATTGATTTAGTTTATCCTGGAGAAATACATATATAAAATATTTATGTTAATTTTAAAGTTAAAACTAGGTTCAAACCCTATATTTTAGTTTGCGGGTAAACTAAAACTATAATATTTAATTAACTTTCATTGTAAAACACAATATTCTAGTTAAATATTTTAAAACTAACTTAAATAGAAAGACTTTAATAAAGCTAATAATTTAGAATGTTAAAGTGGTGAATAGATGAAAATTGAATGAACAGATAAATATTATACTTATCTAATATTATTTAGTTTAAATATTCTTAAAAATAATTTTTAAATTCTATTCTGTAATATTTGTCTAGATTTAAAAAAATCAGTAATATGTAAATGTATCAATATTTGCTTTGTTAAAGATGTAACATAAATTCTATATTATATAATATTTTTATTTTATCCTGATCTTTTAATTATTTGGATTCAACAAGGAAGTGTTTGTTTTTAATAAATTTTGTAGTCATCTAGACAAAAAATTAATTTATTTTAAAACTGAATAATTAATTAGATAACCTGTTCTAGTGATAGATAGGTTAAAGATTCAAACTAATCAGGGAAGAGGTTGTTGGTTAAAGGGTTAATAAACAGTCTGGTAAAATGGTCACATGACAAGTAGTATAAATAGATGAGATTGTCATCTGATCAAGGTTCTTAATTAATTTTAACTTCATTTTTGTTTACAATAGTTGAAATTTAAAACTAGCCTGAAATTTAAAAAGTATAAGTTTATGTAAACTTATTATTATTTTAGCTGAGTATGATAGAGTAAATTAAAACTATCTTGACACAATTGTCTAAATTGGTAACACCAAAGGAACCAAAGTCTCTATATCTGCCAGTGAAATGGTAATATATTTCATTGTTATAATGTTTAGAATGTTAATTTTAAAGGTTGCTGCATTGGAAAATTTCAAAACTTATTAATGTTACCATTATCATGACTTTAGAACCATTGCCAATTTCTGAGTCCAATAGAATGTTATATAATTCACACTGCCACAGAACATTTATTTGTCTTACTGACAAGAACATTACAGAAAATAGTAATCCTTTCTTGATATTTTCTTTTAAAAAATTTCATTTATGTCAAGTTGTTTCAAATTTATTTACTTTAGTAAATAGACTTTATAATTCATGATAGAACTATATTGATATAGTGAATATATTTTCAGATGTTTAACAATGATTTTAAATCTACAAAAAATATTAAATCATTAATTTATATTTTACTTGTGCTATATTTTAATAAAAGACTTTATAGAATTATTATTGAATAACACTCAAATTTTCCTTATCATGACTATTCCTGTTTGTTTTCCCTTGAAAGAGAAAGAAAATCAATTTTTCTCTGAGTGAGATAATAATAAAAATTAACTTCCAACAAATTGTTTAATTGATAATATATGAAATTTAAAATGTTTCACTTAATAAAATAAAAATATTAACTTTACTCACAATAATGACTTTATATTAATAAATTCTCTACTTCCAATTATTTATAATATCTGCAAATGTTTAAACCTGCAAATGACTTTTTTACTCTGTGCATTACTATAGAGACCACTGAGATCACTGATATGAAATTGGAATTAAATTTTCTCCTGTAAATATTTGATATACATTCATTAGAAGTACTTTATTATATAGCATTTATGTTATTATTGCAAATATAAATAATGTACTTAATGGATCAATGTAAAAACCTGAGTTCAAGTACTTGGAAGAGACATTTATTAAATCATGAGCATTTTTTATAATTTACAGCAATGCATGTTTTAATGGCCATAAATTTGTTTGCTAGCTGAATTATTTTGAATTTAATAAGGATATCCACATTTATAGTTATAGATTTAGTATCTTAAGTTATATTACTGTATTATGAATATGTTTGCCGTCCACAAGAAGTGTTGCCAACATGCTTCTTCATATTCAAGATTAATGAGGAATGATTAAAAAATGAAGCAGAGGGACATTATTTAATGGTAAAATATTGAATTTAGTTCTATTATAATTTTATACTATTTTTCATTTATGTGCATATCATTTTTGTTGTATGCTATATTTTAAAATATTAGAGATTAAAGTTATCAGCATAGTACATTATCATATTTACATATTTTAAAATAGTATGTAAACTCTTTAAAATATGAATAATTTATTTATGTAGGTATATTGTTATGCTGTAAACTGACTAAGCTTATATTTATTCCTATGATTTATTTATGACTTATTGCCTAATGTTAATAGAATCACATTTGGTATTAATTATTGTTATTTATCATAGTTTGTTAGAGATAGTATATTTTTTCTTTCTATTTTAGGAGTGCTTTTATGTCAGTATATTTTAAAGTTGGTAGTTAGTCTCCATTATTATTTTTGCTAATTTTTCAAGAGAGGGTAGCATTTATCTCTCTCTTAATTGTTGTCTTACTAGCATTGTAGTATTTGACTCTCTTATTATTTGTTGTCTTGCTAGCATTTATATGCTTATAACATATATTTAGAGATTGAAGCTTAGGTTATCTGTATTTTAAGGCAATCATTTAATATTTTGTCATGAACATTCTCATTATTTTCTTGACTAGTGGCAAAGTCCTAGCTCTTTTATTAGCCCTCAAAAATAAGTATGTCTTATGAGCTATGCCATCACACTTTCATTTTGCCTTACTTTATTATTCTTCAAGAATTATTTTGTATTTTATCATGTTTTTTTACCATGGCTTTATCTAGCATTTTTACTGGTTTTATCAAGGTATTGAGGAATTCAACCTTACCTCTACAGCATTCTTGTTTGGCTTAAAATGTGACTAATACATTGTAAATGTATCACTCCTATATTTAAGCTTTGTTAACTGTCAGACTAAATAAATAAATAATTGATTAAAAAATTTTAAAAGTTTAGTTTAGGCATAAATAGACCATATACATTTATCTTATAATTCTTTCATCATGAGATTGGTAAGTATATTATGCTAAACGTTCATAAAAGGGATACTATTTGTAAGATTATTATCATGGTATGAATGAATTAATAAATGAGATAATTAAATAATATAAAGGGGTACTAATTGATATGCCAGGCCAGATGCTTATTGGCATTGTTTCTGCTAAAAACACACAATTATATCAATCCAGGGCTGACTATGTTTAAATTATTTTTATATTTTCTCTGACTTTTTATTAAAATATTTTCCCCCTATTTGTCTGACTTTTATTAAAATATTTTTCCATTTTCTCCACCTTTTTAAAAAATATTTTTACATTTGATATGACTTTTTTTACTAATATTTTGACATTTGATACACTGTTTTTTTTTACCAATATTTTGACATTCTTGTAAATAATTTATGATACAAGATTTTATTCAAATATTTGTACATTTTCTTTTCAAAAATGGTAAAATAGACATCACATTATACAAATAAAGCCAATAAAAAATCACTGTATAGTCACCATATTTTAAAAACAAAAAAGAAAACAAAAGTTGAAAAAGTCAAAAGTTTTGATCTTATTTTAATTTCTTTGTGGGAGATGGGGAGAAATACTTTGTCACCACTGAGACAAAAGATAGAGACAAAAGATATTTTGGGTTTGTTTTATTTTTTAAAAAAAGGTAATAAAAATTGGTTTAAAAAAAGTTTTACTATATCAGTGGTATACAAATCAAAGCAAAACAAAAATTACCATATAGCCCCCCAAAAAGTTGCCATATTTTTTTTTAAAAAAGAAAACAAAAGTTGAAAAAGTCAAAAGTTTTGATCTTATTTTAATGTTTTTTGGGTTGGATGGGGTAGGGTTGACAACTAATTTGTCATCACTGATCAAACCAAGCTTATGATTTTCAAAACTATGTGCTCAGCCATTTTATTTGTCTTGTAATTTACATGACTTTTCAAGTGAGTTCTGGGAAAAGGTGCTTGGCCATCACCTTTTGCAATTTTTTTCACCATCCAAAATTTGTAGGGAAGCCTGGCGATGGTCTTACAATTATTAGTATCAAATATTACATCAGATAGGGCATAAGATCTTTAATTCAAATGCATATTACAACAGTTGTGGCCAGTTGAATTCCCTACACCCTCACATCATATGATAGTGATCTGTTAAGTGTGTATATTTGCATAGTATTGTGAAGCACATTAGTGGAATGTAATATTGGTGTGCAATGCCTTACGCACTCTGCAGCAGTGAATATGAACAAGACTGTTCTCTAGCCGTAAGTTTCTTTGCAAAAGCACAAAAATATTGGGCTGTGTAAATGGCATATTTCTGGATTTTTATCCAAAAAACACCATAAGAGGCTGGCCTAGCATACCAATTAGTACCTATAAAAGTTACTTCAATATGATGGATTATTTTTGCTTAATCCAATGAAACTTATTTTAATAAAGCACTATACAGATTTTTAAATTTTGATCCTTCTGATACATTTTGCAGAA
Source organism: Epiperipatus broadwayi (assembly GCA_028023455.1). Taxonomy (NCBI): domain Eukaryota; kingdom Metazoa; phylum Onychophora; class Udeonychophora; order Euonychophora; family Peripatidae; genus Epiperipatus; species Epiperipatus broadwayi. Next base: position 113,314 of record JAQFVV010006941.1, on the reverse strand, counting down.
GCAACATTGTGAAACTTTTTGATGTATGTGAACTCAAATATAAATAATTGTAAATTTTGTTGCTAAGTTTTCTGTAAATAAATATTTGTTGTTATATGTAAGTAATTTTGAAAAATTGTTTGTTTATATCATCCCACTTTATTAAACAGAAATCATTCCACATATTGGTTATAATTTAAATGCTTATAAAATACTATATAATTGTTTAAGTATATTTTCTAAAAGGATATATATATGATATTCAAATTAATAAGTCATTTTATTGGATTATTTAAGCATTAGTAGGACATCTAAAAAGATGTATTTTCTTAATAAAGAATTAAAATTTATTTGTCAATTTGGATCAATTTAATTAATTCCATTTGCTTATTTCAAATCACTCTATATGTTTATTTAAATCATTTTCATATTTGAAGATCATATTTATTATTTTGTGATAAGATTTAATTTTACAAAAACCTAGTTTATAATTAGAAGATGTTATGTAGATTTATTCTAAGATGTTTAGGTGGCTATAAAATCCCTTACCCATTCTTAATATCTGAGTGTAATCCTATCTTATTCTTTATCTTATTTTAAATTTAAGAGATTATGTATTTTACTTAGGTATTAATAATTTTGCTATTGTCATAATCATGATAAGACATTAGCTTAGGTAAAGTGTATATCTTATTTATTTTATTAACTAGAATTTCATTCAACATTGAATAAATCTAAATCACTGAGATACTCTAATATAAGTTACAAATCATATTATTAAATTTAGTTTAGTATTACAAATTTTACATTCAAAGATGGATCTAAGTGGCAAAGATTTAAAAAAAAAATTAAAATTTTTATAAGAATTAAATAATGTTTTTGTCTGATCAAAGCATTGAGATGCTAAGATCATTAGAAGGTGGATACATCAATGTCAATAGTTTACAATATTAAGATTCTGTTAGTTATGCTAAAGTGAGTTGAGATTTCTCCTAATTTTCATTCATTAATATATTATTTTCTATTTTACTATATTTATTATAATGCTTCCCCTGTAGATATTGTGGTATATGTTATTGGAATGCATTGAGCATAACTTTACATTATAATTTGAGCTTAGTTATTGAGAGGTATTTCGGCTTGTATGTTTGTTGAGCCAATATGTTACTCTTGTTGGTTAAACAATACATGTCCTGTCATACATGTACATCAATGTATTTCTTTAGGTTACAGAATGGCTATTGATCACCAAAATGGTTTAGATTGGATCACCTAGAATTTAAGCATTGTTGAAATAGCCGCTTGTATTACTCTCAGTCAATTTTTCATAGGGTTACAATATATATGTACTACAGATATATTTGCTTCTACTATATATTTTTGTATTGTGGTATATGTTATTGGAACTCACTGAGCATAGCTTTACATTACAATCAGAGCTTGGCTATCGAAAGGTATTTTAGCTTGGACATTTGTGGCACTAATACATTACTCTTATTGGTTAACCAATATGAGTCTTGTCACATGCATACATTCATATATTTCTTTAGGATACAGAATGGATATCAATAAGCAAATGGTTTAGGGTGATTGTCTGGGATTTAAGAATCTGTTAATACAGCTGTTCGTATTATTCCTATTTCATTTCTTGTAGGTTACAATATATATGATACAGACATATTGGAATTCAATGCTCCTATTAAATGATAGAGTTAATCAAAAATTTTAAATTATTATTTTACAAATATGTATCCATATATTTTACAAATATTAAATACGCTTTAGTCAAAATAAGAGTCATAGATCACATGACCCTATCTCTTAAGCTTGTAAGTTATAAACAGTGAGGATTGTCAATTCCTCTACAGGCTTTATGATAAATGCTTAGCCAGAGCCAGCACTTAAAATATCTCTGTTAGGAACCCCTTCCCAAACCCCTGACCATGGCTTCATGCTATGGCACTCTTCAGAGAGGTGTCAGGGTAGGTTCAGACACTAGATTAAATACACTTTATTTAGTATTTCTTACCTGAATTATTTTTTGTATATATGAAATAAGATATATTTTGCTTAATACACCTGGTTTACATTTTTATTATAACTAGTTGGTTCAATCTTTCTTTTAACTGCATACTTTTATTAGATGTTTCTTATAAAGATACACAGTAATCATGATTTTTAATAGTATATATCCAATTTGCTGCTAATAGTAGAAGATAAATTCTTCAAATCTTGAAGTTATTACTTTTCAAACCATTTTTTCCATGTTTAAAATACAGACACTATTCTTCAGAAGCTTTTTAAAAATGATTATATAAAATTAAAATGAATTTTTTGACAACTTCTTTGTCATGGATGATGGATAGTTTCTTTAACTGGGTACCTTTTCTAAGATATTTTGCTCAGAGTCTGGAGGGTCATGACATATGTACTATTTGTCAATACAAATTATAAGTTGATATGAACTCTTTTAAATAAAGTTAGTTTAAAAACTTTCCATTTAACTTTTCAGATTAAAGTTAAGAACAGAATTATAGGGTTGTTGCTGCAAGACTTGATATCATTCTTTACTTACCTGCACTTTGTAAACTTGACAAGCAACTGATTAACTTCCTAACATATTTTTTAATTAAAAAAATAACACGTTTTGAACTTTGTCATTATTAATATATAAAATCTACTTTCATATTTTAAAGTTAAAATTGAAAATGTAAATAATGAAATATATATATTTTAACATTTAATTTGTTTTAAGAAGACATTTCTTTCTCTTTTGTTTTTTATATTAAAGTGCAAAAATATACAAATAAATCTTACAAGTTTTGTCTTTAAAAAAAGAAATTATTTTAATTTTATATAAAAAATATTTTTAAAGAATTGATATTGTTTTAGATTATGGGTTAACCCATGTGTTTGTTAAGCTGCTATTTCTATAAGGTAAAATAATTTTGATAATGTCAACAAGTAAGATTCATTAAAATGTTGGATTCAAAAAATATATGTTAATATTAATTGAATTTATTTATAAATAATTTTGTTACCTGAATTGAAAAGCAGTTGACTTTATTCATTTTAAACAACAAGAAGTAATTCACTCTGGTAAATCAAGGACAGAAAATCTTCTCCCAGTTGCAATCCCTCATCTCATAAGGCTGACTAAGTTCCTGAAATTGGAACCAAAGTTTGTGGATTTTTTGGTTAAGGTCTATCTTGGAGCTTTGCCTTCTGGGATGTTTCTTTGCAATCAGAGGGGACACAACATTGATACAATATGTACTCTTTGTAGAAGATTTGATGAGTCCATTGAACACATACTCTATCAATGTGAATGGTGGACTCAGTTATGGAATATTGCCCTACAGAGGATTACAGGATACAATTCTTCAAATGTCTACCTTAATGATGCATTCAACAATGAAAATTTTGGCTCCATCCACCTGGCCACTTTCATAAATTTTATCATATGGAAGATTAGATGTAAGGTATTATTTGATAGAGAGTTGGCCGGTTCTATTGAAGACATTTTCCTAAAGTTATTATGTAAAGCTAAAGAAAGTGATCTAAGAATGTGTCTGTCTAGCCTTGCTGAGCAAACATGGAGTCAATTAAATATTTAGCAATGGCCATGCATATTATTTATTCATGACACTCAATCTTTACTTGCCATGGGATTTATATGCCAAATTAGATCAACCCTGATAAGTAACATAACACAAAGTTTTACTTTTAATCCTGTACTCATCATCTAATTTAATAACTAATTAGTCTTTAATGTGTCAGACATAATTGTAAACATGAACTCTATATTACAATGTATATTTTACTTTTTGTGCAAATAAAGATTATTTTGAAAAAAAAAAAAAGTAATTCTGCATTCAAGAATTAAAAAAACTTATTACAAGTCTTTTCATCTTTCTTCAAAAAGCTAATCTTTTACTTTACAGAGTCTAATTATTTAAAAAAATGATACTTGCAGATGAAATTTGATCTCCCAGAGCATTCATTTTTAGAATGTGAATATGACCAAATCTTGTTATAAAACTATTTTTTCACTTGTTTGCATCATTTAGAAGGACTAAATTTTAATTGTTGATAATTTTTTTCTATTAGTATATTTAAATAGTAATTTGCAATCATAGAAGCTGCAATCTTACTGCTTTAAGTTTTGAGACCCATTTATTATAAGATCTGAAGACCAATGAAAACTTTATTCTTTAGATAATGTTTGGATGATTTGAGATGCATTGTTGTTAAGTTTATAATTGTAAAAAATAATAGTTAGATATTTTTTTCTTTATATGTCAAAGCATTGGCCGGGAAGCGAACCTGTGACAACTGTCTGCAAGCAACAGCTTGCTTGCAAGGCAGCTGCACTGACCTCTTGGCTACCGACGCTTGACAAATATTTTTTACCTTTCAATTTGAGGATTTTAAAATATTATCAAAAAAAAAAAAAAACTTTGAAATTGAGCAACTTTTAATTATTCAATTGAAATGTACAGTTTGACATAAATAAACAACTAAACAAATATTTAATTTATTACATGTAACTTAGAAATATAGAGTTAAAATTCGTCATCATTTATTAAAAAATAAAAGTATTATTACTAGATAATGTGACCTTTACCTTCCTATGCCAATTTTTAATTGTTTGTTAACCTGGTTACATCATAGCTAAAATATATCTAAATAATATATAGAAAATTGCATTATATTTTCCAATATCTATAAAATCTGTAAAATTTTCAAATTATTATTATTTACAGGTGCAATATATTTATCAATGATTATACTTTTTTAACTTAATATCTTATTCTAAATTTATAATAATCAAATTTTATATGTTATTATTTTTATTATATATATTTTAAACATTTTTTGTACATGTACAAACAATTATAGTATAAATTTACAAATCAGAAAAGAGTCATTTATTATAAATTAACTTCTTTAATTATTTATTATTTCTATTAATCTCAAATGATTTTTGAGGTTCATAATAGAAAGAATTTTTCAAGATTTAATAGCTTTATAAATTTCAAATGTTAAAAAGAAATATGAATTTACTGACTAATAATTAATTAATAATCAAAATGTACATGAATTAAAATATATAGTTTTTTTTTACAGTCAAATTCTAATTATGCAATTAGAAAAATATTTATATCATTTAGTCAAATACATTATGTAAATTCGTAAAAAAAAGACAACGACAACAACAAAACTATTATAATGGAATGAAATTACAAAATATAATTAACTAGTTTCATATTTATTTGATGAAGATGAGTGGGAAAAGGTGGTGAAAAACGTCATTATTAATAAAAAGTAGACATTTTTATTTAATTTAAATTATTAGACTTAAAAAAAAAAACAACAAAAATTTCAAGTCAACTTATTATAATATTATTTTTAAAAACCGTATGATAGCTATAAAGTACGTGGAATTTTAAAATTAATATTAGTTGAATATTTTAATATTAGATGAGCTGTCTTAAAATTTTCTTAGAAAAAATAATTGTGATTTTTTTTTTTAAAATATAGTTTTGATAGTTTCTATATTATTAAAATATTTTTATTTAAATAGAATTAACTTAAAAAAATTGCAAGAGAAATGTCAAAACATTTTGTTAAATTTAAATCAGATAATGCAAACAAACCATAGCCATGCACATTAAAAATTTAATAGAAATAAAAATGCGATTATTAAAATCCGTGAGATTTGCGAAAAAACAAAAACAAAACTAAGAAAATAAAGAAAAATAAATAAATCGTACATCATTATATATAAGCTTTTATGAAAGATGTGTAAAAAAGAAATCATCAGATTAAAAAGAATATTAACCTCAAAAGATTAGTATAGTTCAAGAAATTTATTTGTTATAGAAGAAACCAATATATTTCATATATGTGTATTAGCTACAGTTATTTTAGTTTCTTCATCTTCAGATGCTTTCGCACTAAGTAAAGTTCCATCGGGAATTGTGGATAGGTTGTAATCGTTACGACTTCTTAAACTGCTTCTGGTATCTATAAAATATATATTATATAGATTAAAAACATGTATAACAATATATAAAAATAGAATTTTGTTCAAGCATAATAATATAATCTTATTATTAAACTCCTTTAAAACATAAATTAAGGTTTTAATATAAAAAGTAATTATTTATTCTAGTTTCCATTTAAATGCATAAAAATAGATTATCTTAAAAATAATGATAAATCATAGACTCAGCATATATGCAGCAATCATAGTGATAAACACCATATTATATTTGGTCATCTGACGAATCCAAATTGATTTGAGATTTTTACTTTCTTTCTGATAAAAGCTAAATACCTATTTACAATCTGGTGTTATTTTAGCTGATTAGATTGAATGATTTGAAAAAATTCTAAGCTCAATTGTGTTCTGAAAAAATTTCCCAAAACAGGTTTAAATTTAAAATCAATGCCACGATTATAAAAAGTCAATGCACGGACCAGTATGCTATGAGATCTTAATAGATTTATTAATAATCACAAGTAATAATTATTTTTTACATTTTGAAAATGATTATCTAATAGTAACAATTTGAAGATATTAACATGAATTTAAATACTGCTATTATTGAGATGCTTTTTAGAAAATTATTAGGAGAAAGTTACTGAAATTAATATCTTGATGAAAATAAATTCTTTTTAATACTAGAGTTACAAGCATTTAAAAATACTTTTTTGCATAGCACATATACCTATAATAATGAAATTGATGATAATAATAATGAATACTACAAAAGATTTTTATCATTAATTTTATAAATAAGCTTTTCTTAAGCTATTAAAGATAATGTTCTTAAATTGCACTTGTTAAACAAATTTATTTTAGTCACTTTTAGTAGTAAAAGTTATTAATGCTTTTATGCTTATTTAAAAATCAATTAAGTTTATAAAATAACTTTTAGTGCTGGTAATAAATGCAGTTTTTATTATTGATGATAGCTAATTTATGTTATTAATGGTAAAACTGTAGTTATAGTTTGATGCTAAAATTGTTAAAGTTTTTAATTTGCAGTTATTGAATATATGTGACTGGTTATTGCATATATTTATAAACGTTTTATATTATTACACAGGCAATAACATGCATGCACGTATATATGTAACACAATAGTAGTTACCATTGTTTTTCTTAAAAATGTTTTTATGATGTAAAATCAGATGCAATTTTGTTCATTAATATAAATGCTTATTGATCAGAGCAAAAGTTTGATAAATATTTATAAAATACATTTTTAAGTACATTACAGAGTTTAATATTACTCTAAAGGCATATATGATAAAGACAGTTATTTAGTAATTTAAAAGGTCAATTTTACTAACACTTTTCAAAAAACATTTATTTATAATTGTTAATAAAGAAGATATAAATTAATATTAAAGTTTATCGGCTTAACGTTTTCGAGGATCCATGCCTCATATTCATAGCCTTCATAAAATGTATAGTAAAATATATGCAAATATTCAAATAAGCTAGTATTATGTAACCCATATATTTTACTATACATTTTATGAAGGCTATGAATATGAGGCATGGATACTCAAAAACGTTAAGCCGATAAACTTTAATATTAATTTATATATATTTTTTTATTCACAATTATAAATAAGTGTTTTTTGTTACTTAATACTGAGAAGTAAAACTATATTTATATCACTTTTCAGTAATAATTAAGACATGGGGTGTTGGTTTTGAACAGTACAGTGCTCAATTAGGGATTTTTGCACATTTTTATTTTTAAAGAATAATTTTTATCCTTTATTGAATATTTACATGTTTGATAATATTTATTAATATCATAATTTTTCTTTTTACAAAAGAGAATTTATTTTAAAAATAATATACTGACTTTTCAAATAAACAAAAAGGTAGTAAACTGAAGAACAGTAATCAAAATAAAAGTTTTTTTTTAAAATTTTAGGCTAAAAAATATTTTTCAATGAATAATAAATAATTCTAACCTATTTTTTTCTTAGTTTAGCACATTTCAGTAATATTATTCAAATAATACATATAATCTTTAAAATTTAAAAATTTAATTTAATTACAAAATAAATAACAAACATGATGGTAGATATTTTTTGCTACTAATGATTTTCTGTTTCATGTTATTATAGTTTTTTGAATTATGTTCAAATAAAATATGAATGTAAACATTATATACTTAAAAGAAAAGAAAAAAAATTATTTAAAAAAAAAAAGTGCAATGAGCTTTTTTAATCACTTTGATTTTGCTTTACTAGTTACTGAATGATATTGACATTTAGATATTTTAGTAGGAATTAATATTATAATATAATACATTTAGTTTAAGCTTTTATTCTCAAATGAATACAAAACCATCAAATAAATGATCCATACATAGCCATAATTGAGTCATTTTAAGTTAATTGCAAAGTAGTTGCAATGCTGAAAATCCACAAAGAGTCATTTGTTGACAAAATTGAAAGATTAAGATATAAATTAAAATTTTGTTTAAGACAACATTTCTTTGTATATTTTTAACATTTTGCTTTTAAAAAACCTATTTGTATTTTTTTTTTTTAGAATATGGTTTTATAAAATAGGAATTTACACTAAGTAAGATAACATCCATTAAAACAAAAAAAAATAAATTTTAGTCATAATGTTATAACTCCCCCCCCCTAAAAATTATAGTTTAGCAATATTTAATAGTCAGTGTAAATTGATAGAAAAAAAGAGATAACATTAATATTACTATGTTTAAAAGCTATCATACTTTATGAATCTTAACAATGTAACAAAAAATAAATATTAAGATGATAGAATCGCAAGCATTGTATGATACCACTAGCAATACTCAAACATTGTTATTGAAGCCTTTATAGAGAAATCTTAACATATGTAAATCCTATTTATTAAATATTGAACTTAAAAATAGTTAATATATATAAATTCAGGATACTTTAAAACATTTTGTACTAAAATATATACCAGATTTTAAATAAAAATTAAATTGATTATTTTAATTTATAATTTTTTTTTGCAAATTTATCATCATCACCACCATCAATCATGTCAACCATTATCAATTCACTCCAAAATGAAGGTCTCTCAAAGTTCAATCCATTTTTTCCAATCTCTAGCTTTTCTTCCCACCATCACCCCTGCACACTTTCTTATTTCTCCATCCATCTCAATGTGCTCTCTTTATGGGTTTTTTATAATCTCACAAAGTGCCTATATGTGAGATGAATTTGATATAAAGTAAAATATTCCCAACTTATTGGTAAAATTCTAACGAAATAAAACATCAACTATCATCTTTTTTATTTGCAAACAAGTATGATTATTACAACTGTAAGAGATAAAAAAATCATAATATTAAATAATAATAATAATAATAATAATAATAATAATAATAATAATAATAATAATAATGATGATGATGATGATGATGATGAAAGTAGAAATGAGTTTTGCTCTGACTGTATAAACCAATCTATGAATCATAAATATGTCCACATATAAATATATTGAACCATTATTCTATTTTTTAATGTTTTGCAATGCTATCTTTTAATTTCTTCAGAAAACCTTTCTTTTTGAACTACTACAAAACAATGCTTAATTGTAATTGTTCAGTGCTTTCTATTTTCTGCCATAACCTCCCAATGAAAACAACAATCGAGATAACAAACTACAACAGTTATAACATTAGTAATAAACATATAATTTAAAGCAAAAAAAGGAAAAAAGATTAAAAAACAGACAAAAACGAAAGGTAGGAATAAAAAAGATTATATTTAAAACTTTAGCAAGTAAATGATTTATGTTAAAAACAATAATATTAGTAATAATAATAATGCTAATAATAGCTAACAGACTGATTAGACAAAATACTATTTTTCCAATTAACAAAATTAAGCTTTTTTTTTTTTTAAAACTTAGTTTTAAAGAACGAAATAATGTTGTTTATAAAAAGTCCAATTAAATTTGTAAATGTAATAAATAAATATAACTGAACAATTAGTTACTGCCGTGATGTTTGAATCCAGAAGTGATATGTTAAGCTTTGATTCCGAAACTATTAGCTCTTTAGTTCATTACTTTATCATTATTCTAAACTGACCAGGACGTAAATAAATAAATAAAAATAATATGGATATCTCTATTAATTTATTAAATCTAAACCAAAAAACCCCAATAATTTACATTGGCGTGCAGTTTTTTTTTAAAAATTATTCAATTAAAAAAAAAGTGCTAAGGAACACCTTTCCCGTCAAATATCAATATTTTAAATGATAACGCGATTTATAAATATTTAATAGTGAATGTCAAATGTTTTTTTCTTATTACAGCATTCCCCATATCTGTAGTTTTTATAGCAACAGATTTATTTAATCCCAATTAAAAATATCCGCAATAAAAATAATTTAAATATATATAAAAAAGAAAGTACTAAAAAAATATTAATTTTTGCATTTTAATTTTTTAGTTCAGAGCAGATACATACTATTATATACATACACACACACATATATATATATGCAGTATGTGGTTTCAACTTATACATACAAAATGTACACACATCAAATATATATATATATATTGTAACTAAAACAAATCCGATAACAGCTTGAACAAAGCTGCATGAAAGAAAAAAAATAATAAAAAACTCTTATAAGTTGAATAATAAGTGCATAAATTGCTGTGCATGTATGTGTATATGTACTAGATATAAATACTCATCATTCAAGTACACTGGTTTAAAAAAATTAAAAGAAAAATTAGTTTATACATTTTAACCCTATTACTAAATATTTTATAATGGAAAGTTAACTTTGTAACAAATTAAAAACAATAAAATAATAAATTGTATTATGAAAAGTAAAAAAATAGTTTTGATGCACACAAAAATTTTGAATTGCACAGTTTATAAAAATATGAAGTATTTTGTTTCTCTTGCCCATCCTTAAAGTAAATCCAATGGCAAATTTAAATATGCTATTGAAAATTTGGGGTTACTAAAATTAAGAAATTATAGAGAAGTTGAACTCAGACTTTTAAACGCCTTTAAGCTATCCACTCTATCTCATACAACCAATACACATAACAACACAAATATATAAAAAAAAATCTCCAATGTATTTTTTGCTGAACCAGCACTCATCAGTTGATCCAGTTCATTATCTTTCATATATATATATATATATATATATATATATATATATATATATATATATATATATATATATATATATATATATATATATCAGTATTCATTTTATATTAAAATAGCAAATGTTAAAACTTTAATGGATAAGATTTAATTTACTGTACCCTCCAACTCTTAATCCATCTATACTATTAAAAATCTGATATTGGAATGCCCAAATCCCTTGTTGATGCCAATAATATCATGCCCAATTTGACTGTAAGTCACTTTGACCTCTATAATTACATCTAAACTCCAGGTATATGAATTATGCTTGTATTCACATATTAAAATTAAGAATATTATCAATCAATTTTTAAAAGTTGGTTTAGTATTTGAAAAGATGCTTTCATAATTTACTGTTTAAAGTTTTAAAAATGATAAATTACCATAATTTATTTAATATGTACACACACACACACAAACACACACACATATATATATATATATATAATCAAAATTACCTCAAATCCAAAACTCAAACAGACTAGTCAAGAAAATAAAATCTAAACAATACCAATAGTTTCATGCTACAAGCAGATTTCACAAGTGTAAAGAACTGCAAAACAACATATTTAAATTAAACATTACCCTTAATTCCATTTACTTCATATTCACCCTTAATATTAAAAGAACTTTTAAATAAGTTAATTGCTTCAGAATCATAAATTTTTAATAATAAGGATTCTTTAATTTTTATTATTATTAAAAATTTATGACTCTGAAGCAATTAACTTAATTATAAGCTGTGGGCAATGTTTAATTTAAATATGTTGTTGTTTTGTAGTCCTTTACACTTGAGAAGTCTGCTTGTAATAGCGAAACAATTGGTAGTGTCTTAGATTTTATTTTCTTGGCTAGTTTGGTTGAGTTTTGGATTTGGGGTAATTTTGATTACTTATTGAGTAGTTTAGCTTTATGCTTTTAACCATTTCATACTTTACTATTCTGATGTTTTTTTTTATCTCACATGTCAACATAAAATATATGATAAAATGATTATTACTTATCAGAAAATAACAAATTTGACTTCATGTGATAGATATTCTTCTCTACTACTAAAATAAATTTTAAATGTTTACATTTTATTTCTGTAAATATTAAAAAAATGAGATGTAATCAAAACAAAGACTTTATATGTCATTGTCTCTAGAAAAATTATTTCCAGTTTATGTCAACATAAAATATATGATAAAATGATTATTACTTATCAGAAAATAACAAATTTGACTTCCTTTGATAGATATTCTTGTTTACTACTGAAATAAATTTTAAATGTTCTCATTTTGTAAATATTAAAAAAATGAGACTGTAATCAAAACAAAGACATTATACATTCATTTCTAGAAAGATTATTTGCAGTTTATAAAGTCAACAAAATCTTCTTTGTTTCTGAATATTTTTAAAAACTTGAATGAACAATTATTTATTTCGCTAATATCTAACAAATTATGTTTTAAAAGTTTAATATTTTTAAATATTTATTGCAAAATTACGATTATTTTCTTCCTTGTAAATAAAAGTAGATTCTTTACATCATAGCAAGTCTCCAAATTTGCTTCAGGCCATATTTATGTTAACTTCTAATATAATGTTATATTTTTAAAAATAAAGTATTTCAAGTCAAAATAAGTTATTAATAATTTATATTTGTTGATATCTAATAAATATATTGTAAATTATTAAAATAAATAAATCTAAAACCATAATAAATTTGCAAATAAACATGTTTTTGCATCATTGGAAACTTCAATGTTATAAAATGCCAAACATTTTACAGCATTGGCAACACACAATGATTGAACATGTCAGGGTAGGGCTTGTCTATTGTAAGAGAGGGAATTTTGAATTTCATTCTTTTTTCAGGAAAAAAGGAAAAATTCACCAGGGGGCAAATTGCCCAAAAGACATTTCTCTATCATTTGAAATATAAGTGGGTTAATCTTTATACATGTAATGGTGATAAAAATTGTATATATACTGTAACAGTTGTTCTACAAGGCATAGAATAACATAGTGTATGTGCACCTATATATATATATAAATTTGAAAAAAAAAGGAGAAATAAACACAAACAAAAATTTTGTAGATATTTTGTACATTAATCTGGAATAAAATCACAGTAAAGGGTTAAATAAATTTGAATTTAAAATAAACATTTATTATAAATTAAACAGTTTAAAAAGGTCTAATAAATATTTTTATTGAATTTTGACTTTGAAATTGAAAACAAGTATGTTTCCCGATAATTGTAAAAATCCATTATCTATTCTAGAAATCTTTTTTTTTAAGTAAAATCTTTGTAGATTATACTTTGATAAAATTCCAAAAGTAAGTTTTAATTAAAAGTGATTTGAAAAGAGTGAAAAAAAAATAAAGTTTTTAATTAATATATTTTTGTTACTCCACTATAAAAAATGTGGATACAAAAGATTAGCATTGTTGGTGTTTGAAGAGTTAGATAGTGCTCCCATGAAGATCTAATGGAAGGCAAAGAGAAAGTCCAGAAGCTGCTCTATAGTTCAGTAAAGAGCCATTTTGATTTATATAAAAGCATGACCCACTTTCTATGTTCATAGGCTTGCACAAATGTGTTCTAGAAGATGGCTGGCTTGCATGAAGTCTAAGTGGATCTGACTGAATGGAAACAGTTACCTGATTATACCTTTCCCATGACAAAAAATCCTGGATTATCCCCCACCAAGAGAATTCATCAGTTGATGAATGTTATCCATTTGTGGCTTTATCTATATGCAAGGAACCACAGATGTGTATCACATAGTATTTATGCCAGATGCAGCTAGTAATTTTAATTTAGTAATTCCTTAAAATGAGATTTTGAAGTACAAGTAAATAGTTTTTACTTAAGTTAAACATCTAAAATAAAGAATTTAATTCATAGATAATTTTATATTTGTTTTTTCAAGAGAATAAGTGAAATTTATATTATTCCAATGTGGAATTAACTGTGGAAAAATATTTTAATAATCAAGAATATTACTTTGTTTATTGAAGAAAAAAACATTTAAAATCTATATTTTAAATTTAAAGACATTTATAATTAATCAATCAACAATTACCTGTCAGAAACTGATTTTATTTTTTTTAAAGAAAAATAACCGTAATCAGTAAAGAGAAAAACTTACTAATAATGAATGGATTTTATATACTTTCAACAAAAAAATGTGACAACTTAAAATTTTAATTATTTATTTTAATTTCTATGATGACCAAAATATATTCAGAAATTATGCATGTCAGATACACATATAGGTAAAATGTAATCATTTATTGTATTATTTTATGACAGTTCAAATATGTTTATTTTCAAATTATACCATGTGTCAGTGTGCATATATATATATATATATATGTTATCTATTGGAACATATATGTAAATCACAATGTAATGAATTGGATTTTGTTTTTATGTTAATTGACATGCATAGCTAAATTTTAATCATGTATTTTTATTTTATGGCAAGTTAAACATGTTCAAAAATTATTATGTCATATGCATCTGTGTGGATATATATCAATAAGTGTCAAGTAAATATGTAAAATTTAAACATTTTTTTGAATTTTATTAAATGTCAATTGAAATATATTTATTGTATATTATGCCACACATCTATGCACTGATATATATATATATATATGTGTTTTATGTAAACCATTTATGAGGTGTTGTAAATCACAGTGCGATAGTTTTTATTTTGGCTTAATTAAAATCTTATATGTGTATAGCCATATTCTAGAGACCTGAATATCATTTTTTTAAATTGTTAATAATATTTCATTGTTAAAATTATTCCAGTGAACTTGATTCTAAATGGTTTTTAGAATATTATATGTTGCATCATCTCTTGATCACAATAACAGTTATAAAGCATATGTTCTCTGAGCTAGATTTGTGTATAATGGCCTGATATATAAAAGTATATATGTTTAGGGTATGGCATCCACTTGATAGAGATGATGATTATCATCCTAGATTGGTACAAAGAGTATATTCATTAAAGTCCATGCACTGCATTTTACTTTAGTTTAGACTTTTATTAGAATTTAAGTTTATAATTGGTCAGTACACTAATGGCATTGATGATGATCAGCATATTTTGAATATTCCAGCATTACTGTTTTTATAGTTCTATATTTTAAGGATTAGAATTTAAGTTGGTGTATCCAAATTAATAGTTAGATAAATGCCTCAAGCTGGCAATGGCTAAATAGTTGGCCTGGTCTACAGTAGACCCATTTCAAATTCAATCATAAGAATGACCATTGATTTATTTTGATTGTTGATCATATATGATGATAAATGAGTAGGATTATTATTTATTTATAATGCTGGTGAATTTACTTAATTATATTAATATAGTTAGCTGCTGATCTCAAAGTGATATCAAGATCTCCTATGCTCTTATAATATATAATATTACTTATATATTTTTTGATACTAAACATTACTTTAATAACATTACTTATATCTTAAATATTATACCTTTTTATATAAATTTTATATTTATGTTTATTTTGAAGTGAGATTGATGATGATTTTTCACCACACCAGGTTCATCTCTAACTTACCCATCTCATTATAATATTGAAGCTACATATATATGTGTCTACATATATTTGCTTCATTTTAAAATAAATTTAACTAAAAATATTTGTTGTGTGTATGTGGACATGAATGAATTCAATTCACTTTACTTTTAGTTTAGCTCTATCAGTTTAGTCTACAATGTATTACTTATATATATATATATATATTTAATAAGCAGTAGATAATAATTAAAACTGTTTCTGTTTAAAAAGATTTAAAAAAGAATATATTTTATTTTAAGGTAGGCAAATAATTAAACTTCTTTTGCCAATTTATTAAAACTTAGATTAAAAGATTTATATCTATTTTTACTAAAAAATATTCTTTTTATTTAATTGTAAAATTAAAGCTTTCAATTTTGTTAGTAGAATATTTTCTTTTATATTAATTTTGTTATCATTACAGTAAAAGTTTTAATTTGTACAAAACTACCCAATAATTGTTGATGTGATTAGTAAACAACAGGTATCCAGAAAAATGCATAGATTCAGTTAGTAAAAATATAAAATTTTAGTAAAAACAAGAAATTTTAGTAGAAATTTAGATAACCAGATTAACTATCATTATCAGTAAAAACACATTTTTATTAAAACTTTTAATTAATGAAATTTCTAGAAAATTTAAATAATAACCTAAAATCTTTTATATACATTTAGTAGAAAAGCTTAGTAAAACATATTTAGGGGCTTCAAATCAGTCACTGCTGGAAGCTATGCAGAAAAACCAGAAGAAAAATGCTGAGAATAGAGAAGTAAAAGCAATGGATCCATTTGAATCAGCATCCATGGATGTGTATGACTGGTGCTCCAGCACAAAGTACATCTATTCCATTGTTATCTGAAAACCAGTCATTCATGTATTACTTTAAAAAACATCCTACGTTAGTAATAGAGAAAAAAAATGTCATCCAATCATTGCAATTTTATTAAGAGCCCCCAAAAGAATACATTGCCAATGAAGTATTTATGATATAATGTGTCTTCTTAATTATGAACTGAGTTAATAAATAATAAAGTATTCTGTAAACCAAAAAGCTCCACAATATAAAGTAATTCAAAGTTATATAAAAAAAGAAAAAAAAAAAGAAAATGCTCTGTGAATAATGTAGGCCATAATTGAAAGTTCTGACTGAGAAAAACATATATATCAAAGGAATTTCAAAATTAAAGATAATCTCTAAAAAAAGCTACACAACCTAACCATAAATATAGCTGTGTCAAAGCTATGTTCATGTAAGTGATCAAGCATTTTGGACTTCTGCCATAAAATATTATCATGAGAAAAATGTTAGTAACTTATTTATATATTTTGTTTCTATTAATTTAATCATAATTTTTGTATAAGGAAAATCAACATTGAAAAGGGTGTAAGACAGGGTGATTCCGTATCTCCAAAACGTTTTACAGCAGTGCTGCAAGAAATATTTTGTGGATTAAAATGGGAAGCTAAAGGCATGAAAGTAAATGGAGATTATTTAAATCATTTAGATTTTGTAGATGATGTAGTTGTTTTTGCAAATAATGCTTTAGAACTATGGGAAATGTTGCAGAAGTTATCAGATGAAAGTAGGGCTAAAGATAAATGTTAAAAAGACTAAAGTAATGTTTAATAGATTTTCTCAAAATATGAAAATAAAAATTGATTATGATGAGTTAGAAAAAGTTAACAGTTACAAATACCTTGGTCATATTATTAATACAGATGGAAACATAATGGATGAAATTAATCATAGAATTAAACTTGGTTGGAGTGCTTTCGGCAGAAATAATTTGATACTAAAAGGAAATATGCCTATGTGTTTGAAAAGGAAGGTTTTTAATAATTGTGTTTTGCCAGTTCTTACTTATGGATCTGAGACTTGGACATTTAATAGAAGAGCAATACAGAGTCTTCAGACCACTCAAAAAAGCATGGAGAGATGCATGTTGGGAGTAACACAATGTATGGGTAAGAGAACAAACAGGTGTTACTGACCTCATTGAAAAAATTAAAAGACTGAAGTGGAGTTGGGCTGAACATATTGCAAGAAAAGATGATAATAGTTGGACAATTGAAATTTTGAACAGGATTCCAAGAGATTGTAAAAGACCCAGAAAGAGACCACATATGAGATGGATGAATGAAATAAGAAAGTGTGCAGGGGTGATGTGGAGAAGAGAAGCTAAAGATAGGAAAAGATCGATTGAACTT
Source organism: Epiperipatus broadwayi (assembly GCA_028023455.1). Taxonomy (NCBI): domain Eukaryota; kingdom Metazoa; phylum Onychophora; class Udeonychophora; order Euonychophora; family Peripatidae; genus Epiperipatus; species Epiperipatus broadwayi. The sequence goes on along the minus strand of JAQFVV010006941.1, from coordinate 95,314 downwards.
GGAGAGACCTTCATCCTGCAGTGGATTGATAATGGTTAATGATGATGATGACTTTTATTTCATTAATTTTATTTTATATGCTTGCAATCTTTTGTATTAATATCAGAATTTGTATTTAATTAATCTTTGTATTTTATGAATACACACACACACACATATATATATATATGTAGTCATGGTCGAGATGAACTGACAACAGCAAAATCACTACTAGAGTGATTTAAGCCACCACAACATATTCCAATGCCACACAATACTTCATTTTATTTAGTCTCAGTGATCAGGGAGAAGTAGTCTCTTAAAACTAGCTTATAATTATATGATTTCCCTGGTGGCAAAGAAGACATCTAATGCAATGTATATATTTATAAGATACAAGCACTTTATTAGTAATACATTATAAACAAAGAAATAAACAAATGAAATGACTATCACTTACTTTGTTGCTAGATTTATTGGAGATAGTGGAAATTACCTTAATTAGAAATTATATGTGTGAAGGGTTTCAATGTATAACACACCCACACATGCAACACACACACACACACATATATATATCCAATGCTTTAATCACTGAAGAAATGTTTATGGAATCAAATGCTTTTTCATAATCTACAAATCCAAAACATAATGACAACTCATATTCATTTGTCCTTTCTATAACTTCTCTCAACACCTGGATATGATCTACTGTACTAAAATCATAGATCCAGGATATTGTCATATTTTAAAGAATATTTATAAAAATGCAACAGCAACAATTAGATGACATAATGAGACTGGGAAAGTCAACATTGAGAAAGGTTACTCCATATCTCCAAAACTTTTTTCAGCAGTGCTGCAAGAAGTATTTTGTGGATTAAAATGGGAAACTAAAAGAGTGAAAGTAAATGGAGATTATTTAAGTCATTTAGATTTCACAGATGATGTAATTGTTTTTGAAAATAATGCTTCAGAGCTGCAGGATATGTTGCAGAAATTATCAGATGAAAGTAGGAAAGTAGGACTAAAGATAAATGTTAAAAAGACTAAAGTAATATTTAATCAATTTGCTCAAAATATGAAAATAAAGATTGATTATGATGAATTAGAAGAAGTTAACACTTACAAATGCCTTGGTCACATTATTAATACAGATGGAAACATAATGGAGGAAATTAATTATAGAATTAACCTTGGTTGGAGTGCTTTTGGTAGACATAACTTGATACTAAAAAAAAATATGCCTATGTGTTTGAAAAGAAATGTTTTTAACAAATGTGTTTTACCAGTTCTTACTTATGGATCTGAGACTTGGACACTAAATAGAATAGCAATACAGAGACTACAGATCACTCAAAGAAGTATGGAGAGATGTATGTTGGGAGTAACAAGAAGAGATCGAAAATGCAATGCATGGGTAAGAGAACAAACAGGTATTACTGACCTCATTGAAAAAATTAAAAGATTAAAGTGGAGTTGGCTGGACATATTGCTAGAAGAGATGATAATAGATGGACAATTGAAATTTTAAACTGGAGTCCAAGAGATTGTAAAAGGCCCAGAAAGAGATCACATGTGAGATGGATGGATGAAATAAGAAAGTGTGCAGGGGTGATGTGGAGAAGAGAACCTAAAGATTGGAGAAGATGGATTAAACTTGGAGAAACCATCATCCTGAAGTGGACTGATAATGGTTGATAATGATGATATATATATATATATATTGTAACGGGCACATACGTACATTACATTATTTTTTATTAGTAAACATAAAAAAAAAAAGTTCGCTAATAAAAATTTCTTTTTTAAAAATTAAAAACTGAAAATTAAAAAATCATCTTAAACTCGAAAATATATAAAATCGCACAGATAAATAAATGATTAAAATAAAACTTTATTAAAAAAAGAGTAGTTTAAAACAAAATTTTCAGAAAAGATTTAGAGATAAAAATATATGTTTAAGTTTGAAAACAAATTAATTAATTTTTTGTAAAATGGAAATGATTATTTTAATTAGTAAACTAGCCTTTGGGCATTTAAAGGTATAAGCATCTGTCAGATAGGAAAACAATAGAAACTTTTAGCAAATGAAAGAAATCTATCGGGAAATCGGACCTCAACGAAAAGGTTTTCACCATCATGACGTAATGTTGAGTTAATCCACAAAATTACTATAAAAGGAAAGGTTTGAAAATAAAAGAATTAATTAGTTATTACGATGTGACTATATGTGTTAGTGTGGAGTTGAAGGAGAAGGGATTGAAAAGACGCACTCTTCAATCCCTTCAGTTTTGTTAAAAAAAGAGAAATGACATCGTTTTTTTCTACATTAAGGACCAACTAAACGAAAAGACCTCCGGATAAATAAATAAAAAACAACGGCTAACTCAACCAATCTTTTTAGGACAGCATGGGAATTCATGTTCAAATGGCAAGCAACAGATAAAGATGAACTGTTTTAAACCACAAGAACTTTATAATTAATGAACATTAAATTAAAAACTTTCCGTATTTAAAATAATTAAGAAATAGAATCCTATCTGACCAATGTTATTTATTAATTAGTTATAATTTTATTTAATGTATTTCTTTTGTAAAATCATTTCCATTTATTTATTTATTTGTTCTTTAAGTTTTATTATGATTTCTGTTTTTCATTAAACTAGTTATATAAATATTAAACTTAAGTCGGGCGTGAATGGCTATATAGATTTGTAAAGTTATATTAGGGGAGGGTAATCTTGGGTTATTCATTTCATAGTTGAATTAGATCAATGGATTGGATATATTGGTGTAATTAGTAGATGTAGTACGAGATTCGCTATGGGCAGAATTGCTATTATATGCCGCACACTTCTGTTTTGCCTATGGAAGGGATTATAAGATGTAGAAAGCTGTTCCTTTTGATGGAAGTTTTTTTATTGCTCTTCTTGTCTGATAGATGTAATATTCCTATCTTATGAGAAGCACTTTCTTCTCTTAAACTAATTGTGCTGCCGTATTCGTATTACATTGAACACATCGATATATCAGATGGATTGAAGTTTGGTTTGACTGTGAACCTTTGGCCTAAGGTTAAACAAGGATTGAATATTTTCTTTTCAAATGCAAATCTATGTAGTCTATTCATACTCGACACTCTAAATAAAGATACATTAAATTTAAGTTGGGTATAGATGCTTGCATGGGTTCGTTACCGGTTGATTATGTTTTTGGTTTTCATATTTAATCAAAATATATATAGACATTTGGTAAATAATGATACCTTATGGTAAGTATCTAAAATGTATTTATTCAGATGTCTTTTAAGTTATTGGTGTTAATGCAAGCATCGTATGGTGAATGCTATTGGGTTACTTATAAATTTCCCTCTGCAATTGATGGTATCAATGATTTTGTATTTTGATTGTTTATGTTTATTTTGAAATGTTTTTGACCGTGGAATCTATGTAACCGATCTATACTCAACATTTTAAAACAAATCTGTGTGAACTAATAATAGTATAAAATTTAAAATGTAAATTAAAAATCTAAAATAAAAGTAAAAATAATGTTAAAGTAAACATATGAAAATAATAATGTTAAATCTTATATATATATGTGCGTAAATAAATTTTTGTATGTTAATTACTGGCAGTGGCTTATTTTATTTATTTTTTGATATTGAAATATAATTAGATAAGATATTATATTATTAAATTTCTGCTACTCCCTGAGCTAGTGACTTGGGCTAACGACCGGAATCAAAATTTAAAAAAAGATAAAAAAAATTTTTTTTTTGACTCATGTATCTGCCTACTTTATAAATTTTTCTAGGTTCAAATGCCTAGATGGTGCCCTGTAGTGCAGATCATGTTAAGTCTTATTCTCTGGATTGTTACAACCGGTGCCCAATGTGGGGCCAGTTGTAATGATCCGGAGAATAAGACTTAATGTGATCTGCACTACAGGGCACCATCTAGGCATTTGAACCTAGAAAAATTTATAATGTAGGCAGATACATAAGTCAAAAAAAAATTTTTTTTTTTAAATTTTGATTCTGGTTGTTAGCCCAAGTCACTAGCTCAGGGAGTAGCAGAGATTTAATAATATAATATCTTATCTAATTATATTTCAATATCAAAAAATAAATAAAATAAGCCACTGCCAGTAATTAACATACAAAAATTTATTTACGCACATATATATATAAGATTTAACATTATTATTTTAATATGTTTACTTTAACATTATTTTTACTTTTATTTTAGATTTTTAATTTACATTTTAAATTTTATACTATTATTAGTTCACACAGATTTGTTTAAAAATGTTGAGTATAGATCGGTTACATAGATTCCACGGTCAAAAACATTTCAAAATAAACATAAATGATCAAAATACAAAATCATTGATACCATCAATTGCAGAGGGAAATTTATAAGTAACCCAATAGCATTCACCATAAGATGCTTGCATTAACACCAATAACTTAAAAGACATCCGAATAAATACATTTTAGATACTCACCGTAAGGTATCAGTAATTTACAGAATGTCTATATATATATATTGATCGAATATGAAAACCAAAAATATAATCAAGTGGTAACGAACCCATGCAAGCGTCTATACCCAACTTAAATTTAATGCATCTTTATTTAGAGTGTTGAATATGAATAGACTACATAGATTTGCATTTGAAAAGAAAATATTCAATCCTTGTTTAACCTTAGAGCAAAGGTTCGCAGTCAAACCAAACTTCAATCCATCTGATATATCGATGTGTTCAATGTAATATGAATACAGCAGCACAATTAGGTTAAGAGAAGAAACTGCTTCTCGTCAGATAGGAATACTACATCTATCAGACAAGAAGAGCAATAAAAAAAACTCCATCAAAAGGAACAGCGTTCTACGTCTTATAATACCTTCCATAGGCAAAACGGAAGTGTGTGGCATATAATAGCGATTCTGCCCATAGTGAATCTCATACTGCATCTACTAATTACACCAATATATCCAATTCATTGACCTAATTCAACTACGAAACGAATAACCCAAGATTACCCTTCCCTAATATAACTTTACAAATCTATATAGCCATTCATGCCCCACTTAAGTTTAATATTTATATAACTAGTTTAATGAAAAATAGAAATCATAATAAAACTTAAAGAACAAATAAATAAATAAATGGAAATGATTTTACAAAAGAAATACATTAAATAAAATTATAACTAATTAATAAATAACGTTGGTCAGATAGGATTCTATTTTTTAATTATTTTAAATACGGAAAGTTTTTAATTTAATGTTCATTAATTATAAAGTTCTTACATTTTAAAACAGTTCATCTTTATCTGTTGCTTGCCATTTGAACATGAATTCCCATGCCGTCCTAAAAAGATTGGTTGAGTTATACGCTGTTTTTTATTTATTTATCAGGAGGTCTTTTAGTTTAGTTGGTCCTTAATGTAGAAAAAAAAACCGATGTCATTTCTCTTTTTTTTTTAACAAAACTGAAGGGATTGAAGAGTACGTCTTTTCAATTTCTTCTCCTTCAACTCCACATTAACAGATATAGTCACATCACAATAACTAATTAATTCTTTTATTTTCAAGCCTTTCCTTTTATAATAATTTTGTGGATTAACCCAACATTACATCATGATGGTGAAAATCTTTTCATTGAGGTCTGATTTCCTGATGGATTTCTTTTATTTGCTAAAAGTTTCTATTGTTTTCCTATCTGACTGATGTTTATACATTTAAATGCCCAAAGGCTAGTTTACTAATTAAAATAATCATTTCCATAGTACAAAATATTAATTAATTTGTTTTCAAACTTAAACATATATTTTTATCTCTAAATCTTTTCTGAAAATTTAGTTTTAAACTATTCTTTTTTAATAAAGTTTTATTTTAATAAATATTTATCTGTGCCATTTTATATATATGCGAGTTTAAGATGATTTTTTAATTTTCAGTTTTTAATTCTTAAAAAAGAAATTTTTATTGGCGAACTTTTTTTTTTATGTTTACTAATAAAAAATAATGTAACGTACGTATGTGCCTGATATATATATATATATATATATATATATATATATATATATATATATATGATAGTTAATTTGTGATTGTATATATACTAGGAATTTCAATACACACAATTAGATATTTTGGATAAAAGATTTAGTAATCTTTAGGGCAGATTTGCTCTTAAGCAGGCACTTGAAACTAGATCAAAACAGCTTTAAATGAGAGAATTAAGTCTCTAGTAAATATGACTAAAATAAACAATCATCTAATTCTCATGATCATGACCCACCAATACCTAAATATCAGGGTTTAATGTACATAAGGGAGGCAGTACTGAATTGCTAATGTAGTAAACAAATCCAGTGATGAGGTAGACTGGAATATGCTCACTTCTGTGAGACCATATCCAAGTATCTATTAAATAAATAGATCCTGGTAGAAAGGAATGAGCATCTTCCCATAATCATTAATAAATTTCACCAACAGCCAGAATTGATCCACTGCTCAATTGGCAATACAAAATGAAGGTCCTCCAGGTCTAAAGTAAGAGGAATATTTCTGCATTTGTGTGGATAATATTTAAAAAGAACCTGGCTATTCAAATTAATATTTTTCAAAGCAAGTCTGTGAGTCTGCTGGAGAAATAAAATAAAATAACTATAAAATTAAACAACCCAGTGATGCTAAATATAAATAAGGAATATTAGGCCATAACATTAATTATATATAAAATAAAATGGGTAGTTGTAACTTACACCATATGTGGACATTTATTATTTAGGCTTAATCAAGGCATATGCACTTTTTCATATATATATAACATTTTGTAAGAAAAATACTCCTGCTTAATTGGAGATATGTCCCAAAGGTCTTGCATATAGAAGAAAATATTGATATGATAGCTTACAGTGATAATATATTAAATTGAATTAAAAGTTTTAGAGAATAAACTATTGTATTATACACTATACATAAATATTTAGTGTTTTCCTGAAGATTTGTGAAGATGGTGTTCTAGTTGTATTTTTATATTGGAATATTTCCATCATTTAATATATGTATTGAATGTCTTTAGAAAAATTTAATTTTATTTAAAGTGGATAGAGAAAAAAAGCTACAAAGAAGAAAATTTAAAGAAGCTGCTCACATGACAATGACAAAAAATCCCATAAGCAAACCTAGTGTGATTATACATAATGTATGGAAAACACTAATCAACTTTGCTCTTAAGAAAAAATGAAGAAATCAGGAGGAACCTTATAGATAAGTATATGAAATTACTACAGATTGTTGCCTTTGGCAGTATGGTTCAGTTCAGTTGGTTAGAGTGTTACCTTAAAATTCAAAACTCAAGAATCTAAGAATCCAGTTTGAATCCCATGGTAGTACTGTCACTCATCAGGCCACTCAGGTCAGCAACACCTGAAGAAGAGGGGAGACTAATACCTCTTGAAATGTTGTCCATATACTAACATGTTTGATGTACTATTACTAACAGTTGAATGTATTTGAAATATTTAAATAAAGTTAAATTTTTCTAAAGACATTCAATACAGATATTAGATAATGAAAATAGTCCAATATAAAAATACAATACATATATATTTGTTCCTTTTTAAAACAGAAGACAATGTTTCGGCTTTCAACTTCAAACATTAAATTTTATGTTAAAACTGAAAGCTTGTTTATAAATCACATGTACATCATATACATATATACCTGTCCCTTCCAAAAGAAAATAAAGTTTTAACTTTATTTTGTTAAACTCAGTTTTATTTAAAAAAATTGTTTGTGAACGATTCAAAATTGCATTAACGGCTCAGATTACATATTTGAAATAACAGATTTGAATAGACAAGTTTAAATAGCAAATAAAAAAAATTAGAATCAGTGAAGGAGAGATTTAAATGTCTTGATTTGACCAAATTATTGGATTTCTTTTAGATGACATCAAATATTTTAGTCATTGAAATATTTTACTAAATTTAGCTCCATCTGATTCTTAAACAATAAGTCTAGCAGATTTAAGAAGGATCAAGTATATATTACAATAGTCAATCTTCCTTAATATGTACAATTAATTATATGTGCATTGTAATACGATAAGAAAATGTTTTAAATGCAATAAAATATCTAAATAATACAATAAGAAACATATTTTACAGAATGGTTAATATATAATTATTTAAGCAAGCAAGAAGAGAATATTAAAGAGGCATTAATTGTTTAACAGTAAATTTAAATTTATAGAGTTAAAATAATCACTATTTTAACAGATCTTTGAAAGATTTTGATAGATAATCAAACACTATATTGAACTTTTGGGTATATTTCATTGGTCCTATAGGATAATGTGCTTGGATATTGGTTGTACTAGAGGCTTCCTATTGATGGTGATGGCATAATTGGTCAGCAACATGGATTTTCAATTGTAAGCTGGAACTTTATTGCACAGTATTTTATAATATAACAACTTCCCCAGAGATGGCAAGAAAAATTGCAGTTATCTACTCATTGGTCATAGCATGACATAATTTAACAGCTTAAAAAAACTTTACAAGAAGTCTACAAGCTCTACAAGAACACTTTCTTTTTTTCCCCTATATATATTCCTCAAAGAAAAGGCATCCAGATGTCTTCAAATTGATTAATTAATTTTAAAAGAGAAAATTATTTTCTTTACTATCTAAAAAAAATCTTGCTGATCGCAATCTTGGTCTAATTTAATTTTAAAATTTTACTAATTGCATTGTTTTTAATTAAATTCTGAATACTTTTGGTTTTTTTAAATCTCCACAGTAAATATACATTTCTTGTCATTTTTTACTATAAAATAATTCCAAAATTAAAATTTAATTTATACATTCTTTTATCATCAGTTGATTTTAATTAATTAGTTACATTTTCTTTGCTGACTTGAAAAACCCCTTTACTCCCACATAACAATATTAAATTGCATAATAAAATTAAATTTTATAATAAAATTAAATTTCTTTATACATTATTATTTTTTAAAATGCATTAGAATTACAACTTAATGACAAAAATATATATATAAATGAAGCATATATATATGCATGTATATATATGATTGCTTTAATATATATAGCAGTAAGGGGATGTATGTGTGAGTATACTTTATAAATAAATGTTAACCATAGCAATGTCATTGATTTATCAAGATTCTATTGAAAAAATTATAAATTACTTAAATGTCACACTTGCCTTACCAAGATACTCATATTTTATTTTGCTTTTAAGTAGTTTTATATTTTTTGTATTTTATTCATTTGTAAGATTAAATAAATTAAATATAAAATTTCATATCAGTTAAAAAAAAATATAATAAAATAATCACAGGGTAAATTTTAGAAAAACTATCTGATACAATTTTTTAAATAAAGTTTTGCAAGATAATATCTTACCTATGATAGATTTAAGTTTTTCTTCTAAAGTCTATTTAGTTAAGCACAATAAGTACTAATGGATTTAAATTTTGATAAATTATTTTCTGGCTATGTATATGATATTACACATCTGGAACAATAGAAAGAGTGCATGTATTTGTATTAATAATATTTGGATGGATATCTAGATAGGTTAGTTATTTTAAGGGTTAATAACTTCTACATTATAGGTGAAAGAGGAATTCCTCAGAATGTGAGTTAAATTCATACTTGTATATGACCTGCATTTGCTTGTGTAATGTGTGAAAATGTTGATTCATGTTTAAGACAAGCAAACCTTTAAATTCCAGGCCATTCACTTAATATTTAGTAAGAGATTTCTATTAACATTTTCTTGCTAGGCTGAATCTATTTTCATATATTAATTATTTAAGCAGGTGAATATTTCCTGCTGTATATTGAAACAGACAGATCGAAGAACCGATCTTAGTTTCATGTGTTTAAGTACGGTAATTCGAACTACTATTCGCCCGCAATGGGATTTTTCCATTTCAAGTCACAAAAATTGAGCTATATATATTTTATGTTTTGTAAATAAATATGTAGAGATTCCGTG
>JAQFVV010006941.1:0-84786 GCA_028023455.1 Epiperipatus broadwayi | reverse complement strand
TTAATGACCGTACCGATATCCAGAGTATAATAGATCTATATATAAAACTGTAAGTAATTTAGTCTGTGTTCTGAGTTGAGCTAGTAAAGGGATAACCCCATGCTGTTATAAAGTCATCATCGGTTGGTCATACCGGGATTTGGGTTTGAATTTCGTTGGCGTTTTGGAATTTATTCTTAAACGTGGACTGGGTTTGAACTCGGGTACTGTGTATGAGTAAGCGTGGTGGATTTATACCGGTACAATATCTATGGTTGTATAACTAATGTGAGTTAGAAGAAGTTAACAGTTACAAATACTTTGGTCAGATTATTAATACAGATGGAAATATAATGGATGAAATTAATCATAGAATTAAACTTGGTTGGAGTGCTTTTGGTAGAAATAACATGACACTAAAAGGAAATATGCCTATGTGTTTGAAAAGGAAGGTTTTTAATAAATGTGTTTTGCCAGTTCTTACTTATGGATCTGAGACTTGGACACTTAATAGAAGAGCAATACAGAGACTTCAGACCACTCAAAAAAGTATGTAGAGATGCATGTTGGGAGTAACAAGAAGGGATCGAAAATGCAATGTATAGGTAGGAGAACAAACAGGTATACTGACCTCATTGAAAAAATTAAAAGACTGAAGTGGAGTTGGGCTGGACATATTGTTAGAAGAGATGATAACAGATGGACAATTAAATTTTTAAACTGGATTCCAAGAGACTGTAAAAGACCCAGAAAGAGATCACATGTGAGATGGATGGATGAAATAAGAAAGTATGCAGGGGTGATGTGGAGAAGAGAAGCTAAAGATAGGAAAAGATGGATGGAACTTGGAGAGACCTTCATCCTGCAGTGGAGTGATAATGGTTGTTGATGATGATGATGATAACTGATGTGTTTTCTTTTCTCTTTGTATGTCCATGCAAAGGTTAGCATACCTTCTATATTTTGATATTTATTATCTGGGTACTCCTTTTTAAAGCTTAGCATCTCAATGAATTATTTTTATATTTAGCAGTATACTCGAAATCTCCCTGATGTATTAGATCCTGAATGATTTAATTATGAAAACACCATAATCTATAAATCACTTCACAATCATATTTGCTTGCAGATGTAATTATATATATATATATATGTTGAATGTCACCTTGACTTTACTATGCTTTTAAACTGTCTATGTATCAAAATATTCCTAGCTAGAGCCATATTATCCATCCAAGGATCATTGGAATCCATTAGATAATATAAATAAGATCCATGTCTCACACATATCGTTCATCACAGAATGTTGAACTAGTGTTTTAGAAAACATGTTGATAATTATAAAATAGTAATGCTATTAGACTGAATTATGTTTGTAGTGATATATATTCTGTCTGCAGTCATAACTTTAAAAAAAAAGATTAAATTTGTATAAGAGAATTAACAGTAATTTATATTTAAACTTGGATTAATGCCAATGTTTTCCATATTAAATATGCATTCAATTTATTAATCTAAAATTATTTAAGTAGTTATACTAGTTTTAAACCTCATGCAATGTACCATAATTCTTTGTACTTGTAGATGAAATGCATTTATAACTATTTCCCTTTTTTTGTTGTTTTTGTTATGATATGAATAAATATAAAATACTCATTATGCTTGCATCTTGTGTAATGTATCATAATCTACAGACTAGTTTTTGTAGTTGAATTAAAAGTTTCTTGTATATAGGAAAAAAATGAATGCTAACATTAAGACCTGTAGCAAGGTGAAGATTGCCCTGGAACTATAGATAATAATGTTTGGCTTTGTATTGTTTGTGATAATGTTTTGTATATATTACATACATATGAATGGATGGTCATTTCCTAGTTCTTAGAATTAACTTTATTGGGCTACATAATTGTTCGGTTATAATATATATATATATATACATTGTATCAGTACATTATGGTACATGGGTTTAAACCCTGTAATTTTCTTCTCATTATTTTAAAGAAGTACTTTTTTTTTAAAAAAAAAGATTTTAATTATTTACATTGTATCATTAAAGTACACGTGAAGCCCTGTATGGCTATATATTAGTGAAATCAAAATAAATTCAATTGTTCAGGTTTAGTAAACGTAGCATAGAAAAAATAAGGGAGAAAAAATTAGAGCATAACTTTTTTTTTAAAAGTTAAAATATTTTGTTTTCAATTAATTTTTTTTTTGTATTTTAAACTTTGTCTTTAATCTCTTTTGTTAATAAATAAACAGATTTAATTAATATGTAAGAGAATTATATGGTTGATATATTTTTTTGAGTTAAATATCATATTAAATTAAAAAGACAAGTGATAAGAAAAAATATAAAGTCAAATTTTTGTTAGTTTGTCTGTGTGATTCTGATCATGTAATTGAGCAATGTTGTTATAAAAATGAGTTTTTTTTTCGTTGTGCCCTCTTTTCCTGCTGTTGTTGACCTGAAGTGTGAACCCAAATGATGTGCTAGGCTATAAAAAGAAAAATAGAATCATTTGCTGCCATAAGCTGCTTTTAAAACTACTGATAATAATTATGACTGAAGTAGAAGTCCACTTTCTAATAAAGAAACAAAAAATAGTAACTTTGATAAAGTAAATTCCAATATGTGTAAGTAGACTGAGCTTTTTAAGTAATAACAACTACAGTTCATCACCAAAATATGGCTAATCTAATTTGAAGAGAATGTCTCACTCTGCTTAAAGAGTTATTAAAATAATCTGTTGAAGAATAGGAGGAAAAAAATAAAGGGAGACTGCTAGGAACATTTAACTTTTATAGACAATGCTTTTCAAGATCATCAGATCTTCAGACAAACGTTATTATTTCATGTATGTGTATGTAATTTGTCTTTAAAGCAGAATATAAATTCATACCATAACCAAGAAGATGGACAATCCTTTTTATTATAATGAATCACCAGCTGTTAAAATATAGGGATCCCCATAACAGAACATCTATTGTGACATACGAAAAAAAATGAATAAGAATTGCATGTGCACACATTATATAAAATCCAGAGCAAACCAAGACATAAAAGTACATACTGTGAACTGCTTTAGAAATGAGCTCAGAATATCAAAAGGTGAGATTATGTTATTGTTGTTTTTTTTTTATGTACTTCAATATAATATTTGTCAATACATCTTTTTTTCAGATTGATATTTTTTTTATTGTACATACATTTTTAAACAAAAAATTATTATTATTAGAACTGTACAAAAATGCTTACTTATTTCTGAGTAATAAATTGAAATTTGAAAATACATTTGTAATTTAATTTTACTTTATTGCTATTAAATTATTAGTTTTATTAAAATGTCTTTCTTAGTTATTCCAAAATGGATATAAAATTTTGGAAACTGAGTGATAAGTATATGACATGTGTCCTATAAAATTAGTCATCTAAAAAGAGATTAAAGAGCTAGAATTAGGGTTAGAATAAGGATTAATTTAACAAGTTATGATGAAAAAGCCATAATGAGTAAAATGAATGGCATTCATTAATTATAAATCATTCATCATTACATAATTCATAGGCTAACTGTCAGAAGAGTTATATATATATATATATATATATATATATATATATATATATATATATATATATATAGTAAAAATAAGCAATCACTGATATTTGATATTTAGCAACTCAATTAAGGATAAGAACCTATACCATCTGGTACAATATATATATATATATATATATATATATATATATATATATATATATATATATATATATATATATATATATATATAATGGAATGTGACAGAAGAAAACCTGTGGTGATGGTAAAACATCATCATTAACTCCGAGTTAACAAAATATAATGAAACTTAAGATATACTATTTTAAGAGATAAGATTAAAATAAAGTTTAACATAAAAAAAAGTAATGAGATATATTAAAGATCAAAAGCTCTCTGAGATATCAGTCAGCTAACTCCTTAGAGCAACTTAAGTATAATTAAAAATATGTCAACCAACATAATAAAAAATATAAGAAAGTATTTATTCATCATCATAAATGATTAAAAATCAAAATACATCAGAATAAAATCAACAGTCAATCTGGTGACTGGATTTGAACAATACAGAATTTCAAATCACACAATCAATCTGGTGATAGGATTTGAAATGGGTCTTTTGTAGACCAGGCTAACTATTGAGCCTTTGTCAACTTGGAAAAATTATTTAAATATTAATTTGGAGGCACCAAAATCCACCAAAATACATAACCATAAAAATATAATGCTAGGATATTAAAACATGCTGATCATCATCAATGCTCTGGCCAATTATTACCATTAATGTCCTGGCCAACTATAAACTTAGAATCTAATAAAACTAAACTAAAATAAAATGTAATGCAGAGACTTTAAAGAACATAATCTTATGTGCCAACCAGGATATATCAATCATACTGGATGTGCCTTAAGAACTAAATACATATCAGACCATTATGCACAGATCTAGTTCAGAGAACATAAGCTTTATTATTGTATTGTGACCAAGAGATAAAGTTCACTGGAATAATTTTAACAAAAGAATTCAAGTTTATTAACAACAATAAAAAATAAATGAAATTAAGGGCTCTAGAATAAGGCTATACACATATCAATTAAACTTTTTGATTTTGAGTAATATACAAAATTCAAATTATCACATTGTGATTTATATGAATAATATACAAAATTTAAGTTATTATTATAGTTTACATATATGTTTTACTATATGACTAAATAACATATTTAATATACATGTGTGTGCATATTGAATTGCAGGCACACACTGACAACTATATCATATATTTCATTTTTGTCAAAATAAAATTATTAATTTAACAATATATAAGTAATCCTTGATTTAACATATATGTTGTCTACATAGGGAATGTATGTGCACATCGAAATTTACATTATATATTTTAATTTATCACAATAATATATTTTCATAATTAATGCAATATTGAAAGTATATAAAATCACGTTGTTTTGTTTAATTTTTTTTCATAACAGTTTAATATCTATTTTTTTTTAAATATTAATTTCTTGACTGCTGATACAAGTTAAATCCTCTAGCATGTATATTTTATTATTTAATACTTTTTGACAGATTCCCTAAAATTTTTTTTTGATTTCTTTCTTTTTTTAAAAACAGTTTATCAATTAATTAATTCTTTACTTTTAGATTTTTTAAAATCCAAGCATGATTATTACTTTTTAAAAATATAGATTATTAAAATGTCATTTTCTTTTTTCTTTTCTCAATAAATTATTTTTAAATATTCTCTCTCTATATATATATGACTGTTACAGGCGATTCTTAACTAATCATAATGCCTTTAAATTAAATATGAAAATTGTAAATTCTTTTAAATGAGTTATTTAAAAACAACCCACTTCATATAAATATGCTTATCTAAGTTTATCTGCATATATAAATAAACAAATCAGATGTATAAATGATTTTTTGGCAAGTTGATGGGCAAGTGTCATAATCAGGACAGGCATAGTTCAGGCAATTGTCAGCATTGGGAAATATATAATCAGTTAAACATTGGCATTAAATCAGTTCCCTTCTGCCTAGGATTGATCCAGGCAAGTTAGTTGTTTTCTCAGAACACATTTGTAGCTATGAATTACAAAGAAGTTGACAATTTTTCTCCATATGAATTCAAACTCCACCATTGAACTGTAGAGCATATGCTTCCTTGCATTTTTACACACTCATCATAGTTTTCTGTGTAATTCTGGAAACCAGCTCTGCAGATAGCTACTTTGCTACAGCTACCAACTACTGCAGCTAACTACTTTGTAAAATATTTTAGTCCATTTTACATCTAGCTATTAGCCAACTACTTTTCAAAAATATTAAAACCAAACTTACAGTTGGCCAATTTGACCAGCTAAATTGCTGCCACACTTTGCTACAGTTACCAACAAACTGTTAGCCAATCTCAAAAACTAAAACCAGACTAAAATAATCTTTTTATCTAACCTTTTTATAGTTTTGGATTGGGTGATAAAAACACATTTAATCTTTTCAAAAAGATCACTAATTAATTATTTCAAAAGCAACTTTGAAATTTTATCAAAGGTGTGATCTACATGTTTTTAGTTAGATAGAAAATTGTATAGAAGCATTAATTAAAAAAATTCAAAAATAATATAATTTTTTACAATTATCAGTTTGGATTACTTGGTTTTGATTTCAAAACCAGAATTCAATGAAAATATTTATTAGACCTTTTAAAATATTTAATTCATAATGAAATTTTATTTTAAATTCAGAATTATTTAATCCCTGATTATTATTATTTCAGAAATGTAGAAAATATCTACAAAATTTTTGTGTGTTTATTTCTACTTTTTCTTTCAACTTTAGCTTTATATATATATATATATATATATATATATATAGTATATATAGTTAAAAGGAAATATATATATATATATATATATATATATTTGTGTACACACACTATATTACTGTGTGCCATAAAACAGACCAGTAATAATATATATATATTGTGCACTTTTTATTAGCTCAGACTATTCTAAAATAGGATTTTGAGTATAATTTTAAATTTTACAAATCCAATAATATTTACTTATTAAAAGAAGACAGTAATGACATATTAGATCATAGGATTTAAACTCGGTTTTAGCTAATGAAAATTTATAAATGATTTTAACTCAAGATACACATAGATAATAACCATAGAATCATATATATGCAAATGGATGGACAAGTAATATCATTTAGTATTTAAAATCAGTGAAGTTTAACTTGTAATTTTGTAAACAGAATGCATTATAAAAGTGTCAAACAATGGTATACTATCGAACTGGAGAAAAAAGAAAGAAAGATTTCTTCTTCTTCTTGCCGGATCGTAAAATAAGTAAATAGTTTTTTTTTCTTGTAATATATATATATATATTTTTTAAAAAATTGGATTAAAAATTCTTAAAATCTTATTACTTGCAACTCTACATCAAAATATATGGATAATTATAAGCTTTGTTGTTAAAATAATGGAATAAATTAATCGTTTTTCTAGAAGTCAATAATTGGTAATTCCCAATAATCTCTTGAAAATTAATAAATATTGAAGAAATAATTGGAGATGAATAATCAATGAATATATTCACTGAAAAGTAATAATAATTGTGCCATAGGGAAAAGGAACTGCAGTAATACACAAAAGGAAATAAATAAACACCGTAAATATCCAGTAAGGATAGATAAAAGAATAGTAAATCTATAGGAAACAGTTAAGTATATATATTTAAAATTCAATGGAACTAAATTAGTAATAAATGAAAAGTGTTCATTATTATTCTGGATGTATATAAAATCTTAATTACAATGTGAACTAGAATTATTTATTTGGAGCCATACCGGCAGGAATGTAAGTTTCTATAAAGTTTAGCTGAAAAAAAAACCGTTGCATGACACATTTTTAATTGAAATCATAAGTGTGTCTTTTACTATAGAGAGAAATATATATCATCTAAAATGAATAATGCAAGCCACAAATAAATTTTTATTACTAAACAAAGAACAAAACAAAGGATCATTGTTGCAGTAACTCAAATACCTCGCACGAATCTATGGATAAGCATAATCTTAAAAAAAAAAATAAGGAAAAATAAAAACGTTATAATAAGTTTATGGAGTGTGGAACAACTAGAAAATTTAAAATTGTTCTTATACTTTAGCTGAAAGTTAAAAGAGAACTTCTTTCTAATATTGGTATTTATATTTTTAATCTATGATTTGTTAGTATAATAGGAGAGGGGGAAGAGAACTAAATCATTTAATAAGGAATTAATTAAAGTGTTTTTTATTAATAGTTATTAATAATTAGGTTGAGATTAAAAATTATTAATCATTTAAATAAACAAATCTGCTCAATATTTTAGTATGAAAGAGTATTTAAAATGATATATACATATTCCAGACAGCAGGTTGTATTTACATGTGCTACTGGATAAACTAAAAACAATGATTTTGTTCTTATGTAAAAGATAAAAGTATTAATTTTGTTTGCTTACCAACCTCCAGAATTATGACCCTATGTTCTCACTTATTTTTTGTATTGTTACTTAATCATCAAGTACTATTATTATGTAGAGGTTGAACTAATGGACCATGAATGGGAAAAAAATGATTGTTTAATAAACTGAATGTATGATATGTAGTTCACATACATAAGGATAAATATCTCAACATATAATAGGAAATTGTTAGTTTTGTTTAATAATAATACTTCATAGATTAATTTTCTGTTGTTATTATAATATATGTGTATTATTTTGTATAAGTTATTTTAAATTCGATATTAATTGTAATGTTTATTATCATTTGTAATGAATATTATTAAAATTATTGTTTTAAAAGTTTTATCAAATTCTAATTGCTGCATTTCTTTTCTGGGCTCATTCTCACTACATCACACAAATCAAAATGTACAGTCAAAATTAAAATGAAAAGTCAATTCAGTTTAGAGTAAATCTAACAGTTTAATAAGCATATATCTTTTAGTAAAGATTTTTTACTTGTTACATGCTGCCTTGATCCCATAGGTCATTGATGACATTGCTAATTATTAAAGTGTATTTATTAATATAAAATTAAATGATACATTAGTTATTAGTGAAAGTATTAGTGTTAATCACAGTTTAGTTAATAATATTATTTTAATATTCAGTATTAAAAAACATACATATAAAGCTTGATTATGAATTTAAATTATAAGCCTTTCTTAATTTGTACAATATCCATGGAAATCTGTAAAATCCCTCTTGATATTTCATGGGTAGTATGAAGAATCAATAAATCAATGATTTTCCTGAGATCTCCTTATTTTAAAGTTATTCTTGTGATTATTGCCAATCTTAATTATTAAACATAATATGAATCAAAGTTTATCTGTAATTATCTAACAGATTAATTTAATGAGTGATTGAATTAAAACTTAATAGTTATAAATATAAAATAATATATTAGATATTATTGGTAGTCATGAGAGTATGTAGATACTTAATAAGGAGGAGTATCTGGGTATTCTTATGCCATTGAACAAGTATTTTGTATTTGTTTAATGTTAAGGGGATGTGATCTGTTTATAGGTAAATGAGTCTCATATTGATTATATTTAAAACATATCTTATTTTAGAAATATTTACTCATGTCAAAGTAACTTGAGATAAATACTAATATTATCTAAATTCAATTGTTATAGTTAAAAAAAATGGTCAGGATATAGTAAGTTTGTTAATAGAACCTAACCAGAATCCAAGTAGGGCCTAATATAAGGGGACTTGGAATCTCTACTTAGGGTCGTACCACCTATAGACAGACCACAATAATATATATATATATAATTTGAAAATACATATCTAAAGTGGAATGAAGCAATGGCTGTTCACCTTTCCACAAGATATTAAAAGTGGATAGAAATTAGTCTCTACTTTGTGAGAGACTTGTGTGATGAAGAGTATTAACTTGTCAATGTGGCCATTGAGATTTATCCTTGATACCCTTAGCTCATCTGTAAAGTGGCAATTATTTATAAAATGTATACACAGTGAACAAAATAATATGAATTTTTGCATTGGTGGAGGCTTGTGATACAATGATGTTGAGCTGACAAAGGTGCTAATAAAAACCCAAAATTCGAAAATATATATTTACAGTGTAATCATTTTTTATTCTTCCATAAGATGTTGAAAGCAAAGAGAAATTATCTTATGTAAGAAAAGTGACACAGAAGATGTTAAGCCACCAACATGGGTACAAAGATATGAGTTCTTGATACCCGTAATTAATCTAAAGAGTGAAGATTATTCATCAACTTCAAATATAGTGAGAGAGGATGATCTGAGTTTCTGTGTTGGTAGATGATTGTGATGGGATGCAGTTGAGAAAAGACAGGAACTAATAAAAACACCAAAAAATGAATATATATATATATAGTGCCTTTATATTTTTTACAAGTTATATATAAATATTAATTTATTATTTTAATATATATACAAACTTGTATTGAATGATGGAAATTTTTTTAATCCTACTGAAATGGTTAAATGTTTTTAGAAAAATTCCAACTTTCTAACTTTCTAAATACATTCAGCTGTTAACAAAAGCATCCAGGTTCGTCTGGCACAAGTTAAATGTATTTAAAAAAATAAACATGAATAAAATATAATTAAAAAAGAAATTCATAAAAAATTATGCAAATAAAATGAAGATCTACAATTTAAAGCTTATATGTAAATAATTGTTTTTAAAGTATAGATAATTATTACTTTTTGTTAATAAAGATTTTACTTAAAATAAAAAAAAATAAAGTTTGATTTAAAAAAAAAAAGGCGTTGATAATTTTAAACATATGATAGAAATAATCAAATATTTAATTTCACATAAAATGCCACTATCACAAAACTTCAGAAATATATATGTGCTAGATTTTTTTTGACAATATTTGCAAAGAATACCTGTTACAGTAAATTAATATACTTAACATTTCTACCCGATCATTAATTCAAAACTAAAATCATTCAAAGCCCCCCCCCTTTTTTTTTTAAAAAAAAAAATAATTCTATTTATATAACATTGTAATTATTTAAAATTTATTAAATAATTCAGTAGATATATGCATAAGAAATAACTTCCTAGATGATCTTAAATTACCATTTTTTAAAAGACTTTTAGATTGTTATTTTAAACTCTTTTATAATAATATAAATTGCAAAGATATGCCTTAAAATATGATCAAAAGAATGTCTTATCTAAATCATATAATATGATATACTCAGTCGTCTGTTAAAATTATGAGAGGATAAATTTATCATTGTCAAAAATGTTTACAGTCTGTGACAGAACTATTTCAATAGCAAGAAAATGAACGTCAGTTTTGTCCCAAATGATTAAAAACAAAATTAAAAAGTTTAATCATTAAATTTATGAATATGTTTAAAAAACTACTTTAAATAGTAGAAGTAAACTTCGCAATTAAATTTAATTAACAGATACATCTCTTTAACTCTAGTAATGATATTGTTTACATTTCATTGTGCGATTACATATGGATAGTTATTCAGTCAATAATAATGAAATATTTTTTAAAATTGAAATCCTACAAAAAAAAATAATCATTAAATCTTTTTAATAAGAATAGTTTTAAAAGTTGCTAATAAGCAAAGAAAAAAACACCATTTAGCTGCAGCATTGAAACTTTCATAAAGATTTAACAAAATCTGCATTTTGATTACCGCAAAATAAGATATTTTTTTAAACTGAATATTCTCTATTACAAATAATATACTAATAATCAGAAGTGTATTCTCGTAATAATGGCTGCTGTAGATGGAAATCACAAAAAATTTTCACGGTGACTTTTATTAGCTCCTAAGTATATCACGGGAACTACCTTTGAACATTTTATCAAAAAGAGAAAAATAAATGCTAAAAATATATGTGATAATTTTTGATGAATTCAGAAAAATGTGAATCATTTATGAATTTTTTTTTGTATCCCAAATTTTGCAGCATTTTAAAATTATCTTTACACTGATAAAAATAAGTCCATTCTGTATTCAAGAGCTTCCAGAATCACTATTTATATTTCATTAAGCAAAAAGTTCCGCAAAGCAAATGCTTTTGGATAAAACAAATCTTTAGGAAAAAATAGCACGATGGATTTTAAAAAAATGTGTTAAAATCTTTAAATACATTGAAATAGTGAAAATGATTTAAAAATGTGGAGACATTGAACAACTGATCTTTTATAACTCGCTGAGAAATTTGTGACTTTGCTTTATCTCAGTATAATATATATTTTTTTCAGTGTCATAGCATCGGCCGGGAGGCGAACCCGCAACCCGGGCAATTACCTGCAAGTGCAAGGCAGTAGCGCTGACTTCTCGACCACCAATGCAAGACTGATTCTGCAAAACAAATTTCAATTTTTGTTCAAGGACCAATCCTTAATATATAGATTCTTAAGCATAATCTGTTACTAGAGTTTTAGTCAGATGATTACATTAACAAACTATTAATATATAATCCGAAGGCAATTGTTTAACGCAATTTGTTCTTTACATAAGTTTTTAATGATTTTTAAAATACTTTAATATATACAAGGTGTGATAATTTAAATCCTGGAATGCCCATATGGTGTCATCCATGACTTAATTGTATTGAAATCATGTGTATTCATGTTTAAACGTATTTAAGCTAATACATATCTAAATTATAATCTGATAGAGGTAGTTGTTAGTTAGCTATTGAGAAAATAAATATCCATATGTATGCTTTGGCATAAAAATGGGTGTTTGAAATTTTGAGCAACATATTAATATCAAATTTTGTATGAAAATCAGCAAATGTGCTACTGAAACATTACAACTATTACTAGTGGAATATGGTGAAAATGCTATGACAAATCAAGTATGTTTTAGTGGCATAAGTGGTTCAAAGATGTGTGAGATGTGATGGATAAAATTCCAAAAGTGGACAGGCAAAAACAACAATGACTGATGATAATATTAACAAAGTGTAAGATACAATATGGTCTGAGAGATGATTAACTGAGAATAATAATTGAATAACTTCAGATTAATTGAAAACAGTTAGGCTAATTTTAAACAAAGAATTGGGCATGAGAAAGATTTCTGCCAAGTTTATGCTTCAGATCTTGATGGATAAACAGAAACAGCATCGATTTGATGTTGCAACTATTCCAAGAGTAATTATGGGTGATAAAACTTGGTATTTCCAGTATGACCCAGAAACAAAACATCAGAGCATGGAATAAAAATCCCCAGATTCACTGTACCCTAAAATGGCTGCATGTCATGCTCACAGTTTAAGACCATGTTGCTGTGTTTCTTTGATCACAAGGAAATATTCCATCAAGAATGTATTGAACAGGGACAAACAATCAACCAACAATGTTATTTAATAGTACTCCAGGGATTATGAAATTTTATATGAAAAAAAAGACTGGAGGTATGGCTTGACAAGTAGATCATTCATCATGACAAATATTTCGAAGTCATAGTGTTCTCATTGTGAGAGATTTTGTGGTCAAAAAATCAATTACACAATTAGTCCTTACTACCTATTCACCTGGTAAAGCTTCATCTAGTGATCATAAATTGCAAGCTAGAGCAGGTTACAAAATTTATAACTTGTTTTGTTTATCATAAGTGTACCCTTGAAGATTTTTGTAATGATATATATTGCAGAGGTTTTTATTATATGGTGAAACTGAACTGATATTAGACCCATATATCTGTCTAGTTTGTTGGACTGGATTTGAAAAGATTTAAGTGTCTGAAAAATTAATGCTTTCAAACCGATAGAAACTTGTTTCATAAAATGCTGAATGTCGAGTCAGAATTTAGATCTAGTTTCTGTTTTCCTACCCATCACTGAGGTGAGCCAACTAGCTATAAATCATGGTCTGGTGGTTGGAGATAATGAAAGAGATATTGAATTTTGTCTCTCTCAGCATTTATGTAAACAAAAAGCCTGTTTAGGAGCTATTGGTAAAGCTCCATCTAGTAATCATAAATTGCAAGCTAGAGCAGGTTACGAAATGTATAACTTGTTTTGTTTATCATATATATATATTTCACACAGAAACAGCACTTATCAGTTAATCTACATCACCAACTCTTACTCATATACACAATCACTGCTCAGTTTATATTAAGATAGCAAATCTTTAAATTTTAATGGACAGGCTTCAATCTTCTCTATTCTACAACCCTTCAGCCATCCATATCATTGAAAAATCTGAGGATGAAAATTTCAAAGCCCTTATTGATGCCAATAGTATTGTCATATCTATGTTGATTTTAAGTCAATATTGGCATTCACATATAGGACATTAATATGTCAATTTAATTACACAGAAAAGGGATGGGCAAATTACAGATTGAATATGTAATATTTAAATCTATATTTACTATCTATACTAAATTTAATGTAATTAAAGGGATTTGAACTCAAGACTTTTAAACTAACTATAATTATCCAATTTATCTTATATGATTGATACACATGACCACATACTTATGAAAAAGATAAATGATCTCCAATATACATATTTCATGCTGAACCAGCACTCATCAGTTGGTCCAACAAGCAAATATATGATGTTTCTCTATTACCAAGATGCTAAAACAAACTATCCTAACATATTTCAAAAATTATTAATGATTAATATTTAATCTTGGCTATATTCTTTTGGCAAAACATATATATTGTAAATAAGGTGACTATAATACAGTTTTATCAATGTTCAGAAAACAAAATACATATGTAAGAGAACAAACAGGCACATATACACAATTACTGCTTAGTTTATATTAAAAATAGCAAATCTTTAATGATCAAGCATCAATTTTCTCCTCTTTCCAATTCCTCAGACATTTATTATTAAAAATATGAGGATAAAATTCTCAAATCCCTTATTTATGCCAATAGTATTGTCATACATATGTTGGCTTAAATCAATCTGGCCCTCATACATAGGACCTTAAAATGTTTATTTAATTATATAGAGGAGGGATGGGCAGAATACAGGTGGAATATGTATATTGTCTATACTAAATTTAATGTAATTATAAAGGATTTGAACTCAGACTTTCAGACTATTCACAGCTATCCAATCTATCTTATACAAATAATACACATGACCACAACAAGTGAAAATGCTAAATAATCTCCAATATACATATTTCATGCTGAACCAGCACTCATCAATTAGCATCAACAAGGGTTTTGAGGATTTCATCCTCAGATTTTCAATGACATGGATAGTTGAAGGATTAAGTTTAAAGATTCACTATCTTAATATAAACTGAACAGTGATTATGTATATATGTGAGAGGTGGTGAGCTGGACAACTGATGAGTACTCATTCAGCATGAATTATATATATTGGAGTTTATTTATCGTTTTCACATGTATGTGGTCATGTGTATCACATGTATAAGATAAAGTAAATAGCTGTGAGTAGTTTGAAAGTTTGAGTTCAGGTCTCTTATAATTATTATAGACAATATACATATATTTAAATATATATATATCATAATGGTAACCAAATTGGTAATAATCAGGTTAACAATAAAATAAAAAAAATACAATATTTGCAAATTAATTTTAGTATAAGGGAATTTAAAAATAAGTAATGGGTGACCATGTATTGTAACGATCAAAATCATCTATCTTGCTAACACACTGCAGAATTCAAACCCCAAACATGAAACTAAACATTCTATAAGGGGTTGCCTTCTAGATATACTAAGTTTGAATCTAAAGTCCAAATTTCACAGTGCCACCTACGTGATAACACGTCTGATGCTATTACTAGTATAACATTTTACTGGTGCCTGGTGGTCAGGGAGAAACAAAGAGATTCTATACTAAGATAAGTTTGGGTTGCTAATTAATGTCTATGGATGTACAAAAGAAATGTAGAAAATAGATATATAGACTGAGACAGTGATAGGAATCAATAAAATAAAAGATCAAAATTAGTTTTAAATGATATATATATATATATATTGCCACTGTCTGCTTATATGAGACAAGGACACTTACTAAATAATTGTTGGCATTCCATTCCATTAAATGATAAAAAGTTTTTAAGAAAATATATTCTATCCCTCAGGCTAATATAATATTATGATAATGTTCTTAAAAGAGATGGGAACATGTGCAAAGTGCTTTGAGTAATTATAAAATTTTAATAAAACATTTGAAAATTAAGGGTTATAGAATATTTATTGATTTCGAGAATAGCATGGACAAAAGCTTACTAAGCGATAAAGTGGGATTTGATCAAGGAATTTATTTTATAATAATAATTAAAGCAGATGGGAGGTCAGTATTGCTAATAATGAATTTATTAAAGGATGGAGGTGTGACACATTTAAGTCACGGATGCTTTGTATATATAAAATAATGGGAAATATTTAGAATGACTACGGAGGGTATCTCACCGCTGACCCATAGGAATGTGTTGCTACGGACATCCAAGACTTAGTGACTGGGTGACAAATGCATCTAATTTCCAGGTGTGACATTTGAGTACACACTCTGCCTGGGAACCGCAGGTAACGAAAAGGGAATGGACTTGGCCGTTTAAAATCCTTGGAAAGAAAAACAAAGCGGTCTCAACAACCAAATAATTTACCAGCAATACTAGACTAATGTACATAAAACATACAAGATGGCTTTATTTAGATTGGGAAAAATGCCCAATCAAATTCCCAGAAATTCATTTAAAAGGGTTCGCACATTCTCGACGTCAATGATGAACTTTGAAGTTAAAGTAGAATACAGTATTTTAAAAAAAGAAAATGCATGCTTGCAGATTTGAAAAGAAAGTATAGATTTATTTACGCAATCATGCATTTGTGGCACATTTTAATAATTGACCTCGCACATACTCTCATATTAGGTTAAAATCAATAAAATGTAGATTTTAAACTATTTGATTATTATATATATTAAAGAAGATTAGAATAGCCCTCGAATGAGTGATTTGCAAGATAATAAAATTGGGAATTATTTATAAATTTAAAATATGCCTTAATAGCGGCATCTTACTTTCAACAAAAGGAATAATTCACTTGGTCAAAGACTATTCTGACACATTATCATAATAAAATAAAAGAAAGATTAATAAATAGAAAATATTAACCCAAGGATAGAGAGCAAAACTGTTGATTATATTAGAACACATTAAAGAAATACATAATAAAGTCAAATGAAATAAAAGAAAACAATTTAAAATAGCTATAGCATGTTAGTTAAGAATCACAAGAGCTCTTGGGTTAATTTGGGGTTATTTCTGGAGAAGCATTTTCAGGTAGATTGATGGTCGGCAGGTTTTATACAATTCAGCAGCAAAATCTGGAATTGTTCATATTTTTGGCAGCAGCAGCAGCAGCAGTCTTGGGGTTCCTTAGGTGATAGCTTTCGATGGTCTAGAGCAGCATCCGGCCATTCCTGAGGGGAAAAGAGCCTGCTTGCTGGCTCTACTCTATCATTTCAAGGTTATCAATTTTGAAGGTTGGGTGATTCATAAGTAAAACTGTAAACATGGTCAATTAATTTGGAGATGAAAACTCGGCTTCAAATTTAAGTTTTCAGGCACGTAGCTAAAAATTTCAGGAAAATATATTTTGAAATCTTGCTCGAAGAATATTTTACTAGAATATTTTCACTAGAATAATTTCTCTAGAATCATTTCATTAGCAAATCACTAGAATAATTTCACTAGAATCATTTCATTAGCAAAAACAAAATTAAACCTACCACACTCCTAAAAAAAAACCATTTTATACCTATTTTAAAGAAATGGTTAAAGAAGTTTTGACAAAAGTTTAAAATAAAATACTCCCTAATAAAATTTCAAAATTCTTAAAATAATAAAATTTATAATATTATTATATATAAATTTATGAAAAATTTTTAAAATTTTTTAATATTTAATTTATTAATTAAAAAGATTATTTCTCAGATTCACATATTTAAAAATAAAAAATTAAAAAAGAGGTAGTAATTTTCTTAATATAAAGTATGTTTTTAAAAGAAAACGGGGTTTTGTAGTGATTTTTGAGACTAGACTTTGAAGGGTTATAGGCTTGTTAAAACTATTACTGAAATAATAGTGAGCGTTTAATAAAATTTATAATTAGAATAATTTCAGTACAATCATTTCATTAGCAAATCACTAGAATGGAGAACAAAAGAAAACCCTTCTTTTTATAGTGGAATTGAACAATACAACTGCCCTGGAGCATTACAAAAATATTTTGGACTTTGCTTACTTATCAGCTGTAATCAATCCTATCTGAATGTCTAAAGGAATTCAACAAAATTTTAATTAATTTCTATTGTTAATTTCCTTGTCGACATTCGAATTACAAACTTGATTTAATTAAAATTACTTTTACTAATTGAAAGAAAACCTTAAGTGGACATATGCTATATTTTTAGATAATAATTAAAACTATTGTTTCTACTAGCCCTCATTTATTTTACCAGAAAATATATGGCGGGATTTTAAATTCAAAAGAAAATTATTTTACTTTTTAAATTTCAATATTTGAATCTATTTACTAAACGAATATGAATTTTATTTTAAATCAAAAATATATTACAACTGTAATCTATTTTTGTAAATAGATTCAAACAAAAATAATTTTAACTAATAATTTATAATATTATCATAAGTTTTAAAATACATATTACAGTCTGTGTACAATTATGACTTATATAACCTACTTTTAAATAAATCTAAATTATGTGAACATACACATAATTCATAACATTTTATTGATTTGGGAATGAGTTATAGTTATATATATAACATGAGCGTTGTACTCTTGGTTTAAAATTGGGCAGGATTTTCAGTATATAAGTGCATTGCAGACACACTACGATAGATTGGGGTTCAAAGTAAGGTATGAGGGTAGGAAATAGGTGAGAAAAGGTGAAACAAAGATCTGCAAAGCAGATCTTACTGTTTCAGTATATGGTGGAATAACTATATATAACTTATTTTTATTTGACAAGTTGATAATAGTCAGAAGCAAACATTAAATTGAACATATATGAAAAACAAGTTTCCATATACATTCAATTATATTACCCAATAATTATCCCTCACCACCTAATACTTTATTACATTAATAAAATAAATAATCAGCTTGGGTTCAGATGAGAAATGGCAAACAACATTATTAACAACAACAATAAATTTAATTAAAGAATAAAATTATATGATGATGATGATGATGATGATAATAATTCTTTGTACAGCAGTTTTGTAAGAAGTATTTTGTGGATTAAAATGAGAAGTTAAGGGAGTAAAAGTAAATAGAGATTATTTAAGTTATTTAGATTTTGCAGATGATGTAATTCTTTTTGCAAATAATGCTTTAGAGCTTCAAGAAATGTTGCAAGGGTTATCAGATAAAAATAAGAAAGTAGAATTAAAAGTAGATATTAAAAAGACTAAAGTAATGTTCAATGTATTTTCTCAAAAGATGAAAAAAAATGATAATAATGAATTAGAAGAAGTAAACAACTATAAATGCCTTAGTCAAATTATTACTACAGACGGAAACATAATGGATGAAATTAATCATAGAATTAAACTTGGTTGGAATGCTTTTGATAGAAATAACTTCATATTATAAATTATAGCATTCAACTTCATATTAAAAAATGCCTATGTGTTTGAAAAAAATTTTTTTTTAATAAATGTGTTTTACCAGTTCTTATTTATGAATATGAGACTTAGATACCCAATAATAGAGAAGCAATACAGAGACTCCAGACAACTCAACAAAGTATGTAGCAATGCATGTTAGGAATAACAAGAAGAGATTGAAAATGATGGATGAGAAAACAAACAGGTGTTATTGACATCATTGAAAGAATTAAAAGATTGAAGTGAGTTGGGGTGGACATATTGCTAAAACAGATGATAATAAATGGATAGTAGAAATCTTAAACTGGATTCAAAAGATTGTAAAAGACCTAAAAATAGACCATATGTGAGATGGATGGATGAAATAAAAAGTATGCTGGAATGATGTGGAGAAAAGAGGCTAGGGATCAAAGAAGGTGGATTGAGCTTGGAGAGACCTTCATCCTGCAGTGGATTCATATTGTTTGAAAAAGGGCACCAAATCAGGTGCTGAAAAAGATTTTTTATGTATATAAAAATTTGCTACTTATATAGCTTATGTAAGAATGTATTATTTTCTGATTATTATTATATATATAGTGAGAAAAAAAGGTCCTGAATTTGAACGGTTACAATAAAATAGAATTCAAGCGACAAGCATTCTGATAAATTTGAACAAGATCTTTTGCACATATTTGTACACAACAATAATTAATTTTTACATATATGTCTTAGCAATACGACATTTAGTTCCATTTTGGGTTATAACGTGAATAGATGTTATTTTGTGTGAGAGTGATATCATATCAATGAATAGTTGATACATATCAATTACTGCTAATTATTATACATACACCCCCCTCCCACACACACACACACACACATATATATATATATATATATATATATATATAAATTGGATTTCCAAGAAATTTGTAGATTTAAATATTGGACGTGTAAATATATGGGAATATCCATTATACTTGCATTATTTTCGCACACACATATAAGGCTTCATTATTCGTTTAATTTTTAATTTGTCTTTCTAATTAAAATATCTCTTTATTAATATTATAAATGATTGGTTTATTGTTGTTGAAGTTAAAAAAAAAATCAGAACATCGGAAGTGACAAAATTGGGCTATGATCTGCGGATTTTGAGTTCCAAAGTCTGCTATGTTATTACTAATTAATAATTGAATAATTATGTGGAGACACTATTAACTGGATCCTGAACAAATATTAAATGTATTTGGAAATCTTTAACTAGTGGAAATATTTTCCAAATTTTAACTGCACTCGAACCTCATACCAGATATATCAGATGAACGCTAAGCACAGCACCAAGAGACTTTTTATTGTATACATAATAAACATAGCAAAACATACTGACAACTAATTATAAATGTATCAATAAATATAAAAGAATATTATGACAATATCACATCTCATTATATAAATTCTATTATTCATTTTTGATTGGTGCTGCAGCATTGCTTGTCTTGGCTGTGAGGATGAGAGAATCCCATGCTTGGGTGTCTCAAGCCAGAGAGTTCTACTATGGTAAACTTCAAATCGGGGCTGCTGTGTAACTCATCTCTGCCATCTGGATGGCAGGGTATGATGCTTGGAAGTCTCACAAGCCTGGGTTTTGGAGGGGATCTAGGTGCTGTGGGGATTAGTAAGGGCATTGGATGAGAGAGTCTGATCTTTGGAAATATCTTAAGGCCTGGTTCCTAATCCTTAGGTGGGGGGGACTGAGATGTGGGGGCTGTGAGGATTAGTACGGGTTTTCACTTTCTCATCTTCTGGATGGTGGGGTGATGTGATTCTTGGTAGCTGTGATCTATCTAGTTGCCATTAAGGTCAGGGGTTACTTAGTAAACTATGAGAGAAGCTATAAATGGCAAGTTATATGCATATACAATTAAGGTTTTCTGTTCACTCGGTAAATCAATTTCTGCATTGTAAATCATAGTTTGAATCTTATATATCATTATATATAACATGTAAACTCAAAGATTAATATTAGGTTAATAAATCATATTTTGAGAAAAAATAATTAAATTGTTATAAAAATGTCGCACTAAAATAAACTAAATATTAGAGAATGTATACGAGAAATACTCAATAATATATGTTTTAATATTAATTATTGTATTAATATTAAAATATGTAAATGTTTATGCAAATAAAATTAGTTAAAAATTGTTTTTAAAAATGAAAAACCGCATTACTTTTTAGTATACATTTTTAAAAGGTAGTAGTCAATTAACAATTCCAGACTAAATGTAAATATATCGATTGGTTGTAAGCATCTGAATAAAAAGAGTAAAGTTTGATTTGTGAATATTTGTAGAAGAATGCAAAACACACGGAAAAAAAATCTCATGGTATTTTCAACTTGTATAAAGTGAAAAGAAGACAAATTGTGAAAACTCCGCAAACATTTTTATCTGAAAAGAAAACATAGGAGCTGTGGGAAAATCTTTATATCATTTATAAAATATTTTTTATTGTTAAATTTTAAATATGATTGGACATCCAAGAAGAGTATACACAAAAAATTCTTATTTTATTTATATATGTTAGGAAGTTTATCTATTTGCAAAAAAAAAATACTTTTGCAAAAACGATCACCCTCGAAATGACAATAGAAACAGGCATCAAATAAATGATATATCTCGTATATATATGTTGCGTGTGCATTAAAAATCAGTTTGCTGACTTAAATAAAAATTATTGACGTGAATTGCAAAATAGATCTTTTCTCAAGAAGGTAGACAATGATGTGATTCTATGAAGACTTATCTAAAGAATGGCATGCACGGACTGTATAAATACGATTGTACTATGACGCTGCTCACAACTTGTAGAACAAATATCATACCCTACAGGAATTGAGCACGAGGTCATAATTATTTATATATAAGTTTGAGAAATACATAAAATTGTTTGTGATTAATGATTTTATTTTTAAATAAAATATTTCGTAAAAATATATTTATTGGTAATTATTTATTGGATTAAGATATAACTACTAACCTGATCATGTCAGTTCAGAGTATCTTATTAAAACAAAGTTAGGGTTTTCGATGAATCCTTGCGAAAAGTGAAAATGAGCATAAACAAATTAGTATTGCCAATCAAGATAGAAAAAATAATTTGGTTATTTTGGTAAATAAATGTTATTGGACATGAAGAACATTTAATGGCCATCAAGAGTAATTAATTGGGCAATAAAATAATAAATAAATCATACCAACTACAATATATATATATTTAAATCAGTGGAATATTTTCAGATATAAAAATCACTAGAGATTAAAATCCATAACAAACCACCATATAATAAATATTTAAAATATTCTCTGATCAAACATACTCAAAATTGACTAAGAATATTATTTATATATTAAGCACTGAAGGTATTCTATTATATGTATCCTGGCTTTTGTTTTATCAGTGCATGCTTAATCTAATCTCCACATATCACAATCAATTGCCAGCACAGAAAATTAAGATTATTTTCTCTTCTAATGAATGCATTTCGAAATAATCATCACTTTTCAAATGAACTTAAATATAAACATAAGAAATAACTCAACTTCATCTCTCTTTTTTAAACATATTTAAAACTCCTATTATGTCACACATTATAAAGACATTTGAAAAACAACAAAGAATTCAAAGATGTATTTTATACTGAATCTATATAAAACTATGATCCAAATCATTAATTCTTGCGCATATTTTCATTACCTGTTCAGTAATTATCATATCAAATTATTACATTTTGATTTACAAGTGTCAAACTATATATGTATAATAAAAACGTCTATTTAACATTGTCATTATTTAAACAAATAAAAATATTATAAAAACAAACGACCCTAAGATGCAGGGCCGGCGGAAGCGGGCATGCAACGCATGCTAGGCATGCGGGCGCTGGCAGAAGAAGGCGCCATCACTGAGAGATTAGCATCTGAAAAAGAAGGCGTCATCCCTGACAGGGGCACCAAAATCAAATTTGCATGCGGGCGCCTAGTACCCAGCGCCGGTTCTGCTAAGATGCATTTTGGCTGAACCAGTATCATCACTTGCTCTTGATCATCACTTTTTCAGAGTCTTTCATCACCATATTTATTCATTGTTTTATTTTATTAAATCTGCAAAAATACAACTTCCGAGAAATCAAGTATTATTAGTATTTTTCTCACATGCTGTGGCAAGGTTAGTGATAAAGTATACAACTAGCAATAATAAAAGAATTATCAGATAATTTTGAAAAAATCAATAAACAATACCAGACAAAGAATACTTTTTGATGCTTTATAATATAAAATGTTGGTTCATCAAAGGCTAGGTACTCTTTCTGATACAGACTCTTTTCTTTTTTTTCCCCATTTTTCACAGACTTACAATATAGGACCTATTCATTATGAGTATTTCATGCCATAAATCATTTTCCTATACTAACTGTGACAGAGAGTTATGTATTTGAATAACATCTGCAGTAATTTTTTTTCCCATATGTCATAGCATCAGCCAGGAGGCTAACCCACAATCATCTGAAACC
Organism: Epiperipatus broadwayi; assembly: GCA_028023455.1. Taxonomy (NCBI): domain Eukaryota; kingdom Metazoa; phylum Onychophora; class Udeonychophora; order Euonychophora; family Peripatidae; genus Epiperipatus; species Epiperipatus broadwayi. Next base: position 60,970 of record JAQFVV010006941.1, on the reverse strand, counting down.
AACTACTTGCTTGCAAGATGGCTGTGATAACCTCTCGGCTAACAACTGTAATTCTACTTTTTCATTTCTTACTTTTATTAATACAAGACTTTGTATATTAAGAAAGCTGTGATTTATTGGAATGGAGAGTTTGTAGTTTTGATCTTCACTCACAATCTCCAATAATTAATATTCAAATTGAATTTGGGCAAGAGTTTAAGCTTGATAAATAGTGGTCCAAATCACATATTCAGGCTAGTTGTTGTGTCTGGTGAATTTTTTATTAAAGTATAAGAAATAATTGTAATGTCAATAGTAAGTAAAGCTAGATAATAAAGATATGCAAATTTAATGTGCCACCAATTCTTCAAAACTTAAATAGAGAACAGAACTAGTTAGTATCTAAGGATTATAAAGATTTAAAATTAATAAAATTTGTTTTCAAAAAAAGAAATATATCATTAATTTATGTATGTTTTGGCAAATCAACCAATGAAGGAAGGATTCATAGTTTTTAATTTGCTATAAATCCAATTTAGTGTCTCCTATTCTTAATGTTCTTAAAGCATCAATAAAAGGCTAATCACATAAAAAATTTGGTTTTTATAATGGTATGAATGTTCATTTTATTAAAGCATACACTGAAACTTTAGAAAAAAAATTTTTTTTAATACAAAAGATGGCACAGACAATAAACTTTGCCAATAGTTATTGGAAATAATGACATTGATGTCATGAACGCAGTAGACTGCTGTTATTGAATTTTTGCTAACATGTGGGTTTGTTATTAAAAATATTTTGTTTAGAATGAAATATTGCTATAAAAACATAAAGCATCCACCCAAAATAATATTTAATATAATATATAGTAGATAGAAGTCAAAATACATAGACAGTATGCTCCAAGATTAAAATTACAGTTGCATTAAAGAATAGCTCTTATTTCATTTATATTGTCAAGAAACTTGATATTTTTTTAGAAGGATTTACTATTTATGCTAAATTTTAACATCTATTAAACAGCTAAACATCACATGACTACCATTCTTTGTGCTTACACAAAATGTTAACACATAGACAAAACTCTCCATTAGCACTACTTAGTACAAACCAGAGTACTGCATGGGGCTCACTAAAAAAAAAGAATGATAAGTTTTTTGTTAAGGATTTTATTATTAATGAAATGAATAAAAGAAAACCTTGGCAGAATAATAAATTGAATGTGAGCTTCATAATTAATTGAGAGATTTAAAACCACAAGTTTAATGATTGACAAAAACAGTTAAAATTATTAGTAGATAACACATTTTGAATTAGATGTGATAATATAAACAATTCAAAATACAGCAAAACTCTCCATATAGTAGTGCCATCTTGTGCTAACAAGAGCAATCAATGGATGCCAGAAGGCTTGTGCATAAAATCCCTATCTAGTGCCTACTCATCCAATATCCCCAGACTAGTTTCTGGCTTGTGGCCTTCATCAGTGAGGAGCCTTGGATCTGAGAGCACTGCACCTAGATCTTAGGATCTAATGCAACCCTCCAGCACCCACCTTTTAACTCTATTTAACTACAAAACTATGAGAATGAAATTGAAAACACTATTAATATTTTCAATCCAAGCTCAATAGCTTATATAGTCATATGGGTCTGAACTCAATTCAGTACCCATACATTTTGGTGTCTTTGGCTCTTTAACAACCATAGCCACCACTATCCTATTAGCAGGATTGGTGTTAAACCACTAAACATCACATGATCACTATCTCATACTAGCACAATAATTGTTATTAAACAATTCAAAATACAGCAAAACTCTCCATATAGTAGTGCCATCTTGTGCTAACAAGAGCAATCAATAGATGCCAGAAGGCTTGTGCATAAAATCCTTATATAGTGCCTACTCATCCAATATCCCCAGACTAGTGTGCTCTTCCGATCTGGCCTTCATCAGTGAGGAGCCTTGGATCTGAGAGCACTGCACCTAGATCTTAGGATCTAATGCAACCCTCCAGCACCCACCTTTTAACTCTATTTAACTACAAAACTATGAGAATGAAATTGAAAACACTATTAATATTTTCAATCCAAGCTCAATAGCTTATATAGTCATATGGGTCTGAACTCAATTCAGTACCCATACATTTTGGTGTCTTTGGCTCTTTAACAACCATAGCCACCACTATCCTATTAGGCAGGATTGGTGTTAAACCACTAAACATCACATGACCACTATCTCATACTAGCACAATAATTGTTATAAACAATTCAAAATACAGCAAAACTCTCCATATAGTAGTTGCTAACTACTATATGGAGAGTTTTGCTGTATTTTGAATTGTTTATAACAATTATTGTGCTAGTATGAGATAGTGGTCATGTGATGTTTAGTGGTTTAACACCAATCCTGCCTAATAGGATAGGTGGCTATGGTGTAAAGACCAAAGACACCAAAATGTATGTACTGAATTGAGTTCAGACCCATATGACTATATAAGCTATTGAGCTTGGATTGAAAATATTAATAGTGTTTTCAATTTCATTCTCATAGTTTTGTAGTTAAATAGAGTTAAAAGGTGGGTGCTGGAGGGTTGCATTAGATCCTAAGATCTAGGTGCAGTGCTCTCAGATCCAAGGCTCCTCACTGATGAAGGCCACAAGCCAGAAACTAGTCTGGGGATATTGGATGAGTAGGCACTAGATAGGGATTTTATGCACAAGCCTTCTGGCATCCATTGATTGCTCTTATTAGCACAAGATGGCACTACTATATGGAGAGTTTTGCTGTATTTTGAATTGTTTATAACAATTATTGTGCTAGTATGAGATAGTGGTCATGTGATGTTTATGTGATAATATATTGAACTATTTCATCATCTATCAATAAGTGTTGAATGCATAAAAAATTTTAAACTTTATTTAAACTTTTCAAATATTAACAAATTGTTAGTAATAACACCAAATAGGCATATAAATTTGAAAAGATGTCATCTTCAAACATTGTTCATAATATATTTCTTATTATGGTTGTCATATTACATATTTCAATGTTGGATTTTTTTTATCAAGGTTTTTAATATCATTAATCTCTGATTCTGATTTGATTCCATAGGGCCATGTTGAAGTAAGCTAATTTATAGTAATGACCATAGTGATAAATATTCACACTTTGACATTAAATAGTCATTATTATACTATTAATATATTTCTATAAGTAGCATTAATTAATGCTACTTATAGAATTACTTAGCTAAAGAAAAGAAGCAAACTTTGTTAGAGTTACAGAATATTAATGTAAATTGGGTAGCAATTATATTTGTATGAATTGTTGAAAGTGCTCAAAGGCAGCTAATGAAAAAAGTTATTCTCAACTGCATGAATATGGTAATGTGATTTATTAAATTTTTATATAGTATAGAAATTGTAGTAAAAACTGTATATATAAATGTGAATATCACACAATTCCTGCTTAATATTGTTTTAGTACTCTACATTTTTCTTTCACCTCCTCTATCCCACTTGTTGTAGGATTTAGAGACTAATATAATTCATATAATTGTGCTCAATAAATTTCTATCTTATGCTGTCTTATCAAATATTCCCAGAATAGTTATGACTTTTATCAGTGAGAAACTTTGGATTTTGAAACAGTTTATCTGGACTTTAATGATTCTAATGAAACTTCCCTCTAAAAATCACCATTAATCTCTCTGGATATACTATACAGCTATCAGTCCAAACTGAAAAAACATATAAATGTTTTTAATTTCAGCCAACTTGCTTGTATAGTTGTAAGTATTATGTACGATAATTGGAGATGGTATCTCTTCAAATTTATTTATAAATTGTTTTGTGAAAGGTAAACACTTTAATATATACAACCTCACTTCATAGTTATCATTATTAATATTTTGATTAAAAAAATTAGCAAACTTTATATATAAAATAATAGATGTCTATTAACAAGAGCTAGTTAAAATTAATAAAATATTAAGAGATTCCTATTGTTTAATTTTTCTTAAATAATTCATCAGATCCATAGCCAAATAAAGAATTGCTAGTAAAAATTTTCATCAATTATTTTTTCATGTGAAAGCTTTATTGAAATCTTATTCATGCAACACAATATAGATTTAGAAGTACAGAATAATTTATTACATATATTATTGTATAAAGTTCGCAATAAATTTTAAAGATAAAAATAAAATCACAAATTAATTAAAAAATATATACATTTTTTTTTCATTTAAGCTTCATAATTTTAAAATAATTAGAATTTCTCTTAGAAATTTTTTAAATTTTGTTAAGTTGCAATTGTCATAATATTTTGTTAAATACTGATTTTTTCAATAATTGCAAAATTTGTCACTAGGGTTGCTCTAGTAGCAAACAAATCTTTTATAAGTATTGACAAATAATAATCAATTAGAAATTTATAATCACTCTTTTAAAACATTTTATTATGCATCTGAATGACCAAGAAGCTATTATTGCTTTGATTAATTTTTTTTCTTTGTAAAAAAAAATATTTATAAAATGTATAAAATTAATTTACATTTTCTTGTTACATTATCTGCAAGTTAAAGATTTTAATTTTTGTACATTTTTAATTTATTTACTGTCTCTTATATAGATAGCACTGAAATGTAATGAAATTTTTTTCATGTGATAATCTAAATAAAATTTCTATCATAATGAAGTTTTGTATAGATAATTACATGGTGAAATTTTTATTATATTTCAATGTTTACATCTATAATACATGACAATTTTTAATAAGTATCAGATTATATAATAACACCTTCTGTAAGAATAGCATAGTAAAATCTCAGTAATATAATAATACATGTATATATTGAAACAATAAGAAAAAGCAGTTGTGATCTCAATTGAGACAGTGTGTTGATATTGCCAAAGAAAGTACAATTATTACCCCTCATTTGACTTCTAATTCACTATGCATACAAGTTTTTATATATTTCCACATAAGCTAAAACTATCTATAGTTTGATAATAGATTTCAATTCAATAAAACAATAAATTTCTTGTAGTTATTCAAAAATATAAGTATTCTTAGTCTTATTCTAGTTTGTTAACAAAAATATTTGCAAATATCTTATTTCATACTATAATAACTAATTAAGAGTAACTCAATCTGAGTTTTAGAACTAAGACTAGCAATTTTAAATACAATATTGATTACAGATTTATCTCAGGGTTTTATAAATGCATGAATATAAAATATATTTATGCATTTTCAGATAGTATTAATGCAATAATGAAGTATTTAATCCAAATAGATTTTATGTGTAATCTAATAGCTCAAATATGACCTTCATATGATAAATATGTAGTGATGATGTTTCTTTAATAATAACAAAAAAGAAATATTAAAAAATATTAACAATTACTTTATTACAGAATACAAAATAAATGATAAAAACAAATAATAGCAATAAGAAAATTATAATCTGTATCAACTGATGAGTGCTGGTTCAGCACAAAATATGTATATTGGAGATCATTTATCCTTTTTACATAATGTGCAGTCATGTGTATCGGTTATATGAGATAGAGCAGATAACTGAAGGAAACTTGAAAGTCTGTGTTCAAATCTAGTTTAAGGTTACACCTAAACTCCAAGTGTATAAATTATATTTGTATTCAATCAAACATTCCTAATAAATATTACTATTTGTTTCCTAAATCAAATTTGAACTTGGAATATAAAAAAGTGTGTTATCAGACAGTGATATGAAGATACTGACATTAAAAAAGAATAGAGAGTTTATTATTTTAAAAAAATTCCCAATTCAAATAGGGAGGATAATAATCATCATTATAATGATCAATGATAAATACTCTATGTGGTTCTTAATTAGTTTGTTTATTAATCAATCTCAATAATGCTGGAGAAGTTTTTAGTCTTTTAAGAGAAGCAAGTACAAATCATTGCTTAGCATACCTAGATGATATTAACCACATTGGGTTTATTCATTTTGTCTCAAGATCCTTTACTGAATTTATTTGTAGACTTAAACAATAGGAATGCTAGTCCACTAACTAAATATTTAAATCATTAGGATGCCTTGTTACATACTATATAACAGTGAAAAATTAACATTAACATGTAAAAATGATGCATAAAATATTTCTTACAAATTTACGCATCTACATAAGGATGTTAAAACAGGCAAACTCACTATACATACTGCCACACACAGCAAGCTAGAGTAATCAATGAATGCCAGAAGGCCTGTGCATAAAATCCCCATCTAGTGTCTATTCATCTAATATCCTCAAACTAGTTTCTGGCTTGTGGCCTTCATCAGTGAGGAGCCTTGGATCTGAGAGCACTGCAACTAGATCTTAGGATCTAATGCAACACTCTAGCAGTCACTTTTTATCTCCACCTAACTACAAAATTATGAATCTTAAATTGAGAACACCTTAATATTTTCAATCCAAGCTCATAGTCATATAGGTCTGAACTCAGTTCACTATCCATACATTTTGGTATCTTTGGTTCTTTAATAACCATAATTGGTTTTAAGCCAATAAACATCACATGATTACCATTTCTTATACCTGCTTATAACTGTTATTAAAACAGGCAAAACTCACTATATGTATTGCCACACACAGAAAGCTAGAGTAATCAATGGATGCCAGAAGGCTTGTGCATAAAATTCCCATCTAGTGCCTACTCATCCAATAGCCCCAGATTAGTTTCTGGCTCCTTGGATCTGAGAGCACTGCAACTAATAGGATAGTGGTGGCTAGTTATTAAAGAACCAAAGACACCAAAATGTATGGTACTGAATTGAGTTCAGATCTATATATATAAGCTGATGAGCTTGGATTGAAAATATTAAGGTGTTTTCAATTTAAGACTCATAGTTTTGTAGTTAAGTAGAGATAAAAAGTGGCTGCTAGAGAGTTGCATTAGATCCCAAGATCTAGCTGCAGTGCTCTCAGATCCAAGGCTCCTCACTGATGAAGGCCACAAGCCAGAAACTAGTCTTGGGATATTGGATGAGTGGCCCTAGATGGGAATTTTATGCACAAGCCTTCTGACATCCACTGATTACTCTAACTTGTTGTGCATGGCAATACGTATAGTGAGTTTTGTCTATCTTAATAACAGTTATAAGTAAGCATAATAAATGGTGATCATGTGATGTTTATTGGTTAAATAAGGATGGTTAACTCTATTTGAACTTAAAAACCCAATTGCAATATAGCAAAATTTTATATAAGTTTAATAATATTTAAGTTTATCCAACCTAAATCTAAGGTAAATTATATTTAATCCCATTTAACATTACTAATAATATTAGAAAAAATATTACCTGTATATGGCATAGTAATATCTGAGAAACTTTATTACATTAATAATAATAATAATAATAATAATAGTAGTTGTAGTAATAATAATAATAATAATAATAATAATAATAATAATAATAATAATAATAATAATAATAATAATAATAATAATAATAATAATAATAATAATAATAATAAGCATTTATTTATATAGCATGATGTTTATAATTGTAATACATTAAATATCAGCCTTTTACAGCTATTGTACATGCACTTTTACGAGTGTAAAATAATAAATGTAAAAGGCTGATATTTAATAATAATAATAATAATAATAATAATAATAATAATAATAATAATAATAATAATAATAATAATAATAATAATAATAATAATAATAATAATAATAATAATAATAATAATAATAAAGTTGGCTTTATAACTATATTCAGTTGGCTGAAAATGCAGGAAATATTTTTTATAAATTAAATCAATAATTTAAAAAGAACAAACACTTAATAAATCTTTTAAAATTAGTTATCAATAATTCCATAAATGTTCCATTATCAAATAGGAAGAACTTAAGATCATACATTATCGAACAATATACACACATATATATAACTGAACAAAAAGAGCAAAAAAAAGGTCTTAGATAAAATCTTTTATTTTACTTATAAAGGCCTTTCTATTTCCGTTTTTTACATTATAAGTTATGCAAAAAAATATTGACTTTTTTATTTAATATTTTAAAAAACTCATTTGTAAAAAGAATTTTGTATTTTATACCAATATCGATTTTAATATATTAGATACGTTTGCAAAAACTATAAATAAGTTTAAGGAAATGATACTAATAATGCGAATATTCATAAAAATTATATATTTTTTCATCATTAAATTTTTTTTCCTTTTTATTAAAAAACTTTTGAAAGATTGTTCAGAACGACAAAAGTTTTTTTTTTTTTAAAAAAATATAAATTCAAAGTATAAAATACATTAAAAAAAAGTGAACAATGGAAAATATTCTATTTATAATTTTAAATTTAAAACTTATATATGTTTTGAGAACATTTATTCTAGTATCTAAATTTTAGGTGAGATTTTTGAGATTTGGATATATTTAAAGACTTATTTAATGTAGAAACTCCATTAGGTTAAATTTTGTTATTTATTTTTAAAAAACTTCTATCAAATGGATTATTGCAAATTTTTTACTTTTGATAAAAATCAATGTCAGTACAACATGACAATAAAATATTTCAGGGTTATCCAACAATTTCTTGAGACTAACAGTGTTGATAGAATGAATTTTCAAACTTTCTAATATCAGCTTAATAAGTTTTCAGTAATGCGCATGATATGGTGATATATTTATTTTAAAAACAATTTACACTAAAAAGCATTTATAGTAAATAAATATAGAAATAAAAACAAAACTTGATTTTTCTTGATTTGCTTTTTTGAATATGTTTTTTTCCTAAATAAAACAATGCTGAAATCAATTTTTAATGCAGTAAATTTTTTTTCTAATATTACACAAACTATGACATTTTTTTTATTCTTCATTTTAAAATTGGAATAAAAATGTTTATAAAAAAAATTCAAATTCTAACTAAAAAACCAATTTTTAAATTTGAAAAATATCCAAATATTAAAAAATTAAAAATTAATATATTAAGCTGGATCCCTTGAAATTACCCTATTAACCAGGTTTAAATTTGGCTTTAATAAATTTTGTTATCTTGCTTTTAATTTAGTTTAATATCTAAACTCAATACATTAGTTCTAAGTAATTATTATTTTATATCTTTACTACTATGGAACAGACTGGCTCTTCATGCAAAAGGGAGAATACCATTGATAGCATATCCATCAATGATACCCACAGTCAGATTGGGCTATATGAAGCATAACACAAACCCATTTTCTAACCATGGCCTACCTTGACTGCTGTACTAAAACCCTACCATCTAAAGCATTTTATTTGTTTTGAGGATCAAACTCAGACACCAGCTGACCATATGTTATATAGCTAACATGCTTGATGACAGGCACACAATCCAGTGCTTGAAATATCACAAGCTAGCTCATACTAGTTATCAGGGGTCCAGCACATTATCTTATCACACAGATAGACATTTATATTTTTAAATAACTGGTGACACAGTGACACAAGAAAGAGAGAATAGACCAAATAATACTTAAGCAAACATTAATATTTATTCAAGCATCTATATATAATATAACAATCTAATATTTTACATAAATATAAATGATTAATTGGGAAAATTTTTTATATAGTCCTTCATTAGAGTTCATTTTATTTTAAAAAATAATACCAAGTGTCTATAGACCATTATTATGGAAAATATATTTACCTATGCTTTTGTGAAATTGAGATGACACAGTTCTTTTGTTTTGCATCAGTGTTACTTTCCAACCAGTTGGCTTTTTGGTCTTCATTGATGGTTTCAGAGCTTGTCTTCCATCATGAGACTCAACAATGGGGGGATAGAAATAGTGGCAGCATTTATTTCATGACTTAAGCATTAGTTCCAGGCATAGACAACTGACTTTGGGCAAGAAGCCCAGTTGAACCATTCTAAGATGGTCTAGCAATTCATGTTGCTAGTTCTGTGGCTTCTGCAATATTTTCCACAGCTATAATGAATGGCTATTCTCTCCTTAGATTTCTGGATCATTGGAAAAATAAATAAGATAACAGCATATAATGAAGACAGAAATGACTTACAGACTCAAGAGCAGAATAATATAACAATAGATGGTTATGATTTTTATATCATTTTCTCCCATTGTTTTTTTAATTACAACTTTAGTTTTTATCATATTTTAAATCTATTTTTTTAATTACATTTCACATTTTCTTTAATCTAATTGATTTTTACATTTTCCTTAATCTAATCTTTTTTCTAGATTAATCTACTATCTGTCACATTTATCCTGAAGAGATAAAACTTACATAGTTTTAATTATTACAATTTCAATATCATTATCAGCCAGGAAATTTTTTAAACTAATTATATTTTTGAAAGCTTTTCTTTTACAAACTAATTTTTATTCTGATTTTTTTATATTTACTTATGTTTATACATTTTACTCTTTTAATGACTTTAAAATGGAAAAAGTGAGTTTAAATTTTTTTCTATTTTAAATTTTCCCTGACCCTTTCTCAATACTAAAATTTTATTCTATTTTAAAAGAAAAACAATATAACTTTTTTTCTTATTTTACAAAATTGCATTTAAAAAAATCTATTTAACTAATTATTTCTTCAACTATTATTGTCTTTCTTATTAAACTCGATTATATATTTTGAATTATAAAACATGTAACACAGCTATATGTAAGTTTTATAACATATATCTCTTGCTAGTGCTACAATATATATATTTTGTAATAAATGCTTTTATTTATTGTGCACTAAAAAGCTAAAAATAATTATTTTTCAACTCTAAATGGGGTTTTGTGGGGCATAGTAATTGAATTAATTAATTTCTGAATGCCCCACATTTTTATTTTAAATTAAATATAAAACCTCAATTGTGATTGAAGAAAATAATTATTTTTTTAGTGCACATGAAATAAAAGTGCTATTATAAAATATTATATATATAAAATTTATTTTTTTAAGTAAATTGTAAATAATAAATAATTCAGATTATATGTAACTAAACAGGGGGTAAATAAAGCTTCCAATGAGTTATATAATGCAAATGAACTGTCAAAAAGATATATTTTTTGAGTTTATTTGCATTATATAACTCATTTACTTCATGTTCAGGTAAATAGATTGATATATAAAAGTGTTTTTTTTTACTATATTTTTTTTGCAAAACATTAAAAAATGTTGTTCTGCACTTAGTTAAAAATTTATTATTAAGCTTAATACAATAAAATTGAATCCTAAATATATTTTATGGTAAACATTCAGATACAGTCTTTACTGATCATATAAATCATTAAGAATTCATAAAAATAGGTAATTTTTATTAAACGTAATATTCATCTAAAGTGTAATATGATCAAAATTTTAAACCCTTTAATTCATATTACTCACACATTATGGTTTCATTCTACCACTAAGCAGTGAATGAAATATATATCTAATTTTGACAACAAAAATTCTGAAAATATAAAATTTGATATAAAATATTTATCAATGATTTTTGATAATGTCAGGTATCTTGCAATAAAAATATTGATTATTACCAACTTTAGAGATTGCTATTTATTAGTTGTAATTTATTTCAGTTGAAGAATGATAGATTGTGAATTTGAAAGTCCTTGAATTGCAACATGCTCCATCATTTTTAATCTTTGAATTTTTTATCATCTCCCAAAAAGTAAACCATTCAAATATTTTTATATTATTATAATCATAAGTTACAATTTATAATAATAACATTATTAAAATTTCTTAATAATGTTATTTTAATTTTTATAATTTTTACATTTAGTTAATTCAAATTTATTTTACACATTCAGAAAACGTTTAAAAAATATAAATTTTTCTAATGCTTACTGCTAATTTAATTTCACACTCTTTGTTTGAATATGTCTGAATTTTAATATATAACATCATTGTAGAAGAAAACTCAAGAGAATAATCTTTTGAGTGTGTCTGTTTAAGATTTGGAACTTTATATTTATTTACAGCAAGCATTTCTGAAGTATAAGTTTTGAATATATATATAATATAATATATAAAAAATATATATATATATATATATATATATATATATATATATATATATATATATATATATATATATATATATATATATATATATACTGAGATGGATCTTTGCCATTGTAATATTTAATTTAACTGCAAAAGTTAATATTGGTTAAGCACAAGCCTAAGTTCATTTTTAAGTTATGTTTTTTTATAGGTAGTTATATACATGTAAGTGCTCACATTAAAATATATGTTTATAATGTTGACTTAGTTTATTTAATTGTAAAAAATTTTAAAATGAATACTTTGTAGTCAAATTTATTATCAATTTATATATAATTTTTTATTTTATTTAGGGAATGATATCTTAACACTTTATCAATTATTAATCTGTCTGTTTTATTAATTAAAATTTTAACAACATTTATTTATTTCTTCAGTAAGTATTGTTCTGATTTAATATTTATTATCTGAAAAATTTTAAATTAAAATAATTATAAATTTGGAGAATTGTTAATTAAAAATTGCTGGCTTATCTGGTTTCAAAAATTATTCACTGGTTTAACTAATTAGTAGAAATTCCTGAAATTCTTGAGTGGGAAAACAATTAAATATAGATCTATAAAAAGACCAGCTAGAAAATTATATTTTATTCTGCTTACTTGTTGCTGATTTTTTTATAGATTCTGCTTATTTATGCATATTCATATTTCTGCTTTTCTATACAGCACTCTGCATTTTGTTCTAGATTCTTCAACTTGTTCCCAATTAGATGATGAATTCAGAACATTTCTCAGTGACCTTGTTTAATGCTATATACTGTTAAAGTCCCAGAAATGAACACTCTTCAGTATTAACCATTGTATATTAACCTTGCCTGTTAGGTGGCCAACCACTAGCCAACTATTACAATCTAAAAGACCATTAAACCAATGCACTTCTTACTAATGAAGCAGCTCCATGAAACTCCAATACTCAATCAATGAAACAAAAAGAAGACACAAGAACTAATATGTTGATGTATGTATGCATTTATATAATCAATCTTTCCAAAAAGTAATAGCTCTAAACTCACTTCACTCTGGATTTAAGATAAAACTGTTGCATGAACTATTATTTAAATATTACCAGTAAGCCAGTGACATAAAAAAGGTGTAATTTTTTGGTACTTATGAATTAGACCTGCAATCTGCAATAAGTGTTTAACCTTGTGATCATGTCAAGTAAACCCTGAGATGTTATCTGATGTGTCAAAACATGTTTTTTTTTTAAAATCTGATCTCATATCAAAATGTGTTTTTTTTTGTGATATTTTTTTAGTCTCAGTTATTGTCCAGAATTGATTTTAACAACAACTTTTATCATAGTTTTAATTCAAGGTTAGTTATTGACCAGATTTCAATTGCATTCCATAGTTTTACTCCAAGATTTCAATTGCATTTTTGCTTGATTCATTTGATTTTAAATGAGTAAGTATATGTAGTTTTCCTTTTTTCTTTTGATTTTCTGTATGTTATCATTAGAATTAATGATTGGACAGTAACAACTCTGATTAAAGCTATCAAACAAAATGTAGAAGAGGGTTCCATCATATATTTAGATTGTTAGAAGACTTATAAAAGTGACAAATTTATATATGCTGATTACAATCATTTTTGGAGACTTCATAAAGACGACAATGTGTTCTTTGCCATACTGAATGAAATAATAAAAAATCTTCACCAGAATGAACAATTAATAAAAGTATTCAAATTTTACTTTATTTCTTTATTTTATGATTATTTTCTTTTTTTTATTTTGAAAAATATATTTACATATTACCATTTGGGGGTGGGGGTGGTAGACAATCCCATTCAGGTGAGATACTGCACAGTCATGTGTTCATTTTGGGGGGAAAATTTTTAGTTTTAAGTCTCCATGTTAGTACAAAAAATTTGATTCACTTAAAATAAAATAGAATAGACAAATTCATTGCTTCATTGTGACAATTTCTTTTATATATTACATGGTAAGTAATGTATGTGTATATTTTCGATTTTTTGATAATATTTTAGACAATTTTTGTAATTTAGTGTTTATTTTGTCTGTATTAAATTATCATTTGAAAATTGTGTAATGATGTGTCATTGATTACATATTTTTTATATGGCAAATCAATATGTTTACTGTTGTTAAAATGTACTTTTTATGATTTTATTTTTTTTGGTCAAATTCATATTTTTAGTATTGCATAATTTACTTTTTAAGATTGTTTTTTTTTTGATGGCACAAATATGTGTTAAGTAAATGTTCATTTGGGAGGGGGGATTTTACATTTTTTTGATAATATTGTAGACTAATTTTGGTAAATTAGTGACTGTTTTGTCCAAGTAACATTTGGGAATTGCATAATTTATTTTTTAAGATTGATTTTTTGAAATTCATATTTTTAGTATTGTTAGAAATTAATATTCCACATCATATTTTTATATATTACACAGTAAGTATCATATGTGTATATTTTAATATTTTTGGGTAATATTTTACAGTACTTTTATAATTTAGTAATTGTTTTAGTATTAGACCTGTGATGCATATTACACCTGCAGATCCTTTTCACACATGTATACAGACTGCAGATAACTTTATAAATCTGGTGAAAAAATATGTACATGTGGTCTGTTTCAACAAATTTATCATTTTAAATTTGTAGAAGATCCAAGTGTACCCATTATTTTGGTCATATCAAAAGATTAGAAAGTTGTTAGTGAATTGATATGAATATGAAAAGGACCAGCAGGTGTAATACATGTTGCAGGTCTAATACATAAGTACCAACTTTTTTTTATATATCTAGTTTTAGCTACTTCATAATTTTTTTTTATAACTTTCATGTATTATCATATTTTTAAATATTACTATTAGGAATATTTCTATTTATGTTAGTTGGCAACTAATAGGTTAGTTAATTCATTAAAGTTTGATTTTTTTCTTCTGCCCATCCTAAAGTTTTACAAGAAAATTATTTGAAAGAATTTAAAGCAAGTTGTTTTCTTCCCCTCGACTTTCACTTTTAAGATTGTTTTTGACAATCTATATTACTTTAATAAGAATTTTGAAAGAAAGCAATACTAAGTTTAAAAATATAGATTGATAGGTTTTATTATCTAGTTTTTGATAAATAACAATGTTTTGAACGTTTGAAATAATCATTCATATTTGTATTTGACCTATATAAATGTTTGTATATTTTTTATATAAATATTAAACTGTTCAAATTATTGGCAGTTTTTTTAATTATGTCATATGAATCTGAAAGTAAACAAATGGTTAAGCTTATGTGGGCATGCATGTATAAATTGATCCTTCAAATACCACATGAAGTTAATTTCTATATTTATCACTTTGATTTATTTTTGTGATTACTGTAGTGTGTACACACAGATTTAGATATTTTTCTCTGTGTGTAATAGACCCTTGATTTATTTACAATTTCATCATGATAAATCATTGAAAAATTATTAAACTTTAGAGATAATTCAATATTATAATGTAAATTTTTGTGAAGTATAAAATTTAAAGCTACCAGATATCAAATCCAGTCCACGCTAATATGAAAATAGTTCATTATCTTTTAAATGTGTTTGTATTTAAACTCTGATATGCATTTAAACTCAGTTGTATTTAAATCCTTATATACTTGAATTATTTAAACTGATATATATATATATATATGGATTATTATATTTGATTTCTGATATAATTGAACCCTATTATAATTGAACTATGCTGTAAATAAACTTAGTTTGGTTTATTGTTAATTTGTTTTAGCATTTTGTTTACTGTTGTCTGCTCTGCCAATTGATGTTTTCCAAGAATCTCTGCTCTCCATGATCTAAAGCAATATTGAATGTCTACATGATGGTACTACTGTGTATGCATTTATACTTGATATCTTCACTATTAAACTTCCATTTTTTAAACTACAGATTTAGTTGCACCTTCTGGTAATGGGTATTAGTGTACTTGTTTTCCATATATATATATATATATTGTAACGGGCACAGACGTCATTACATTGTTTTTTTATTAGTAAACACGAAAAAAATAAAACTTCGCAAATAAAACTTCTTTTTTTAAGAATTAAAAATTGAAAATTAAAATTCTATACTAAACTCATATCTATATAAAATCGCACAGATGAAAAAAATTATTAAAATAAAACTTTATTAAAAATAAAAAAGGTATTGTAAAAGCAGAAACTTAAAAAAGATTTAGAGATGAAAATATATCTTTAAGTTTGAAAAAGAATTAATTAATGTTATTGAAAAATGGAAATGATTATTTTAATTAGTCAATGTAAACTAGCCTTGGGCATTTAAATGTATAAGCAATGGTCAGATAGGAGAGAAAAACAATGGAATCGGACCTCAGTGAAAGGACCATCACATCGATGATGTAATGTCAATTGAATCCTTAAAATTAATATAAAAGGAAAAGTTGGGAAATGATTGTGGGAGTTATTACAAGAGGACAGATATGTGTTAATGCAGAGTTGGAAGTGAGGGGATTGAAAGATGCACTTTCAATTCATTCAGTTGTTATATAAAAAAAAAAGAAAATGAAACATCACTTTTCTTGTATTGAGGACCATAGGATCATCGGGGAATTTAATGCTGGATTTCAAACAGCAAGCAACTGTAAAGGATGAACACTTCTAAAACCGTAAGCACGTTATAAACTTAAATGAATATTAATTCCAAAACACTAAGAACTCTAAAATATAAACTTTCCCAATATTTAATTTATAGAAATAGAATCCTATTTGACCAAACTAAATTATTTATTAATTAGTTATAATTTTATTTGATGTATTTCTTTTGTAAAATCATTTCCATTTATTTATTTATTTTTTTTTGTTCTTTTAAGTTTTTATTATGATTTTTTGTTTTTCGTTAATAATATATATAAATGTTAAACTTAAGTCAGACGTGAATGGCTATATAGATTTGTAAAGTTATATTAGGGAAGGGTAATCTTAGGTTATTTGTTTTGTTGTTAAATTAGGTCAATGGATTGGTAATATTGGTGTAATTAGTAGATGTAGTAGAAGATTCGCTATGGGCAGAATTACTTTATACACCGCACACCTTTTTTTTGGCCTATGGAATGCGATTTGTAGGTCGGCAAAATGACTGCAGTCCTTTCCTATGGAGTTTTTTTTTTTATTGCACTTCTTGTCAGATAGATGTAGTATTCCTATCTGATGAGAGGCAATTTCTTCTCTTAACCTTTTGTGCTTTCGTATTTTGTATTACATTGAATGCATCAATATATCAGATGAATTGACATTGGTTTGACTGTGAACTTTTGGCCTAAGGTTAAATAAGGATAGAATATTTTCTTTCAAATGCAAATTTATGTAGTCTATTCATACTCGACATTCTAAATAAAAATGCATTAAATTTAGCTGGGTATAGATGCTTGCATGGATTCGTTATCGGTCAATTATGTTTTTGGTTTTCATATTTGATCAAAATATATAGACATTCGGTAAATAATGATACCTTATGGTGAGTATCTAAAATGTATTTATTCAAATGTCTTTTAAGTTATTGGTGTCAATGTGGTATCTTATAATGAATGCCATTGGGTTCTTGTATTCCCTATGCAATTGACGGTATCAATGACTTTGTATTTTGATCGTTTATGTTTACTTTGGAATTTTTTTGACCGTGTAATCTATGTAACTGATCTATACTCAACATTTATAAAACAAATTTTTATAAATCCATCTGTGCGAACTTATAATAGTATAAAAATTAAAATGTAAATTAAAATCTAAAATAAAAGTTAAAAATAATGTTAAATGTTAAAGTAAACATGCTAAAATAATAATGTTAAATTTTATATATATGTGTGTAAATAAATGTTTGTGTGTATAATTACTGGAAGTGGCTTATTTTATTCTTTTTTTAAAATATTCTTAGATAAGAATTTATGAAATGTAAATCTCTGCTGTTCCATTGAGCTAGTGACAATGGGCTAACGACCGAAATCAACCAATATAATTTTTTTTAAACTTACGTATCTGCCTACTTTATAAATTTTTCTAGGTTCAAATGCCTAGTGGCGCCCTGTAGTGCAGATTGCGTTAAGTCCTTCCTCTGGATCGTTATAATATATATATAAATACACACACTTTATAAGATTTTAATGTTTGAATATTATTTGCTTTATAGTTTATAGAAAAGTTTCAATGTGTCAATTATTTATTTTTTGTGTTCAATTAAACTTTGAATACTTTTTATATAGTTATCTAAGATGAGATATTCTATTTATCAAACCAAAAATCGAAAAATTAAAAGAAAAATAGATTTTCTAAATTGATCAATTGTATTATATAAATTTATATATAAAATAAATTATAAAAGCACTCAGCCTGATATGAATTAGAATACCAGATATAAAATTTATTAGAGTCAATTTAATAAAAATAATGCTAAAATCGAACAAATAAAATATTTTTTTGACAAAGTGATTAATAACGTATACAAATGATGACACAAAGTAAAAATGAAAAAAGAATAACTAATGAATGAAAATGTAGTAGGAAATATATTGTTGTGAATTTCCTGCTAGCTGGCATTTTTTAAAATAGAGAGTATTTTAAACTCACTAACTTTTTAAAAATAAGAAGCTATACACCATTGTTGAAAATTTATAGTGATGTACAACAGTTTATTTAAAAAAAAACAAAAAAGCATCACAATTTTAATGTATAAAATAAATTGTATATATATGTATAAATTTGCCATTTGTGTTGTAATGCATCATTGAGTGGTAATACATGTCATGTCATTGGCGTGTGTGTTAGGTAAGTGTTATCAAGTGACTGTGTCTGAGCTACACAATTATTATTATGCTGACTGTAAGATGAGCTTACTATTTATTGTCTATTATGCCATCTTTTGAGACATCGGCAAGTTCATCATTATCTAAATTTGGAATAGATTTTTAAACTTTTTTTGAATGTACTTGTTTTGATTAGCTATTTTCATTTTTGCTAGTATCTTGAAATGTACTATGCTTCTTTCTTCCATACTTTTTTCATGGTTCACCAAATTTTCTTTTACTGGAATCATTATTTATATTTGTAAAAGCTTATGGCATACATAGAGTTAAAGTGTCATTGATCTCTGTTGATGTTTTATTAACTATAGATGTCATTGAATTATATAGTATATAACCTTCATATTGTTTTTCTTTGTGGTTATCAATGGGCTCCATGTTACTTCAAAATTATTTTCCTTTTCTAGAGATGTAATGGCAATCATATATAAAGCCATCTGAGGTTTATAAAAAACAAAAGTTATATTGACAAAGATATAAATATTGGGTAGCCAAACAATAAAAGTCTGGAAAAATTAATATATAATTATAAAATAAAAGATATTATAAAATAAAAAAAACAAACCCAATCATATATAAAGTTTATGGTCATATTGTAATATTATTTACTATGGACATACAGGGAAACAGTTAGATAAAAGTGCCAAAGAATATAATGATGCTATTAATAGAAGAAATGATAAATATGCTTTATATATTTGTTAAACTTTTAAATTATATTAAAATTAAAAAAAGGATAAACACTTGAAGTAAATTATATTAACATAACAAGGATAAATGTATGAAATATATATATATATACAAAACTTTAATAAATTTAAACAATAACTGGGCAATTAAGAATGAATGGAAAATTATATATTAAGGTAATATATATTGCAACCATGCAAGGTGTGTTGCCTGTGGAATTTGAAGATTTTGCTGAAAATAAAATATATATAAAAAAGAAAAATATAAGTTTGGTGAATTTTGTATATATATAAAATAATATATAAAATAAATCTTTTATTTGATTAAACTTAGAAAACTTATTTTCCTTAAGGCAATTCACACTGTGTTTTTTTTATTTTCAATAAAAAAAGGAAGAAGAGCAAATTTAAATAATAAAAGTGACTAATGATTTTAAATATTGATAAAAGTTCTGCAAAGTGTGACATTGGTAATTAAATGTGGCCATGATAGCTACAAGAAAGAGAACTTTGAGAACAAAAATCTAATGAAAGATAGCTTTGAAGAAGGAATTTGGGAGGTGTTTAACATACACATGTGTGATGAGTTCTCTGGGCGATATTAAAGAGATGGACATGAATAAAAGGGTCTCTTTCTTTTTTTTCTTGGATATGCCACAAGATGCAGAATTACTCCATGACAGTTGCTGATATTCAGATGGGCAGCTAAAACACCTGTGCACCACCGGTCTTTCCTTTCCCTTGGACACCATTATAATGATCTAGAATAATGAAGCCATCACATGACTGGAATAGAAACATAGCATCAAAGCAGAAATTAACATATAAATTGCAGAGTAAAAACCCGAGGATTATATTTATTATCAAAGAACTATTTTACTGGACCATCTTACTGGTAAGAAATTAAACTTCAAACTCATAATATTTATTGAAGTAACTGTGGAAGATATCCAATATATCACATAAAGTAAAAAAAAATTAATGGATCATAATGAACTATAAATATAGTCACTGGATTGTTCTAACTATTATATTACATTTTTTTGTTTATTAAATTAAAATAAATATACTCTTAATAAAAAAAGGGAACTACAATGTGTCATTTGTTTAAGCCTTGTAAATTATATTGTCTCAGTGATCTTCTTTGAAAAATTCAACTGTTGATGCCAACATACTTCATTGTATTTCAGGTTTATTATTCAGAGTATTAAAATATATCTATAATACACTTCCATTGTCGATTTAATAGGAATGTCTAAATAGAATCCTGGCACCTAATAAAAAATAAATTCAAACTATTAAAGGTGATAATGTAAGTGAGAGTTAGCATCTATTTTTAATAGGTCAAATTATCCTTACTTACATTAAGAAGTAGATGGATAATGCTAATCACTGCATATAAATGCCGGTGGGGTTTACAAAAAAGTATGAGGTAGTTCATTATAATTAGGCCTGTACTATCTAGAAATATACAATGCTTTGCTAAAGCTTAAAAGATTATAGGCAATGACATAGCTTAGGCGTGGGCATGGGAGGTAACAGATATACAAATCTAATCATATGGCCATTCATGTCGGCTTCCAAATGATGGGTCTCAAAAAAACCATGACGTGAGATAGAAGTAATCAATGGGAAAAATAGAATGTTATTAATATATTTACAATTTGGATTGTGAATACAATATATTGCGATAACATACAATTGACAAGTTTTTTTTTATCAAGTGACAAACAAGGAAAATATGATTTGTTAATATATTTTACTAATAGATTATTCAGTTGAAATATTCTTTTGAATAAAGAGAGAGGGGGGGGTAGGTATTGAAAGTTTTATTTTCTTCTATTGTTTTGTTAAGTAAGAATACGGCACGAATAACAGATCATCATAACTATACAGAAATACAATGCAAGTTTTTTTCTATCTCTATTGGGCTGGGTGGCAATTTAATATTTAGGCAGCAATCAAAAGTGATGATGGGGGAAAAAGGGATCAGCATATGTTAAGGAGTAAAATAAAATATACAGTAAAAATTAAGTGTTAAAGAGTTTGTAAAAGAAAGGAATATATACATGTAGTTTTTTTGGATACATCAAATATATATATAGCAGTCGAAGGAAAACAATATTAAATGATTGTTTAATAATTCAGTACCATATATATATATTATGACATTTTCCATCTTGCTAGGCCTCTATACACAATATAAATGCATGAGTTGATCAAGTTATGTCAAAAAAAAAGAAAGTTGTATTTCTATTTCTAAAAAAACATAACTATATTTTCTGATCAACTCTACCTAGTAATTGTTGCGAATTACACCATCAATGAAATCAGCTTTTAATTTATTTGATCAAGGTGCCAGGATTCCCATAAAAATTCGCTGAAATCTGTCAAATAACGTATCGCAAATTAAAAAAAAAAAGATTTTTTAAACGAATCGGTATTACATCATACTGTGAACTAGAATTGTCTTTTAAATATTATTATTCCTGGAACTTACTCATAATATATTGGCAAAGGTAAATTATGTTTTTAAATCTTACTAAACTAATAACAAATTTAATAATAAACACTAATAAATATTATTAATAACATACAAATGAAAATTGATATTAGAAATATTTTTATTCTAACAGATTAAAAATCTGTTTAAGTTAAATTGTTAATTAAATAAACTGGAGAGAACACACACTAATCCAGACATGAAACATTAATAAAAAATATAATAGTTAAACAAAATAAATTAAGTTCTTGATTAAATAAGAGTCTCTTGATCACTAAAATTAAAGTCCATATCGGGGTCCTATTATAGGTATATTTTTTTAGAATGATTTGTCGACAATTTAGTCACAATCGGGAATAATAAAGAGTTATAGCTTACTGGTAAGTTTAGTAAAAAGTTGTAGCTTACTATGCATAGTTTTTTGGGTTAGAATGAGCTCGGCCATTGGTTATTAGTTGATCTTGTATTCTATTCTGAAGGCTAGTCACAGAAGCTTTTCTAGTGTCCATCTTCTTAACGATGTCAGCTAAAGCCCCGGTCTACTCCTGCATGAAGGATTATTTCATCGTGAAGTGGTCTTGGATTTAATAATCCAAAACCAGCCAAAGGAAAAAACAGACAAACAAGACGTTCGTCAAACTGGTCTCTGTCTTTTTATACTAGAGGCCCAGTTTTCAGACTTCTGCGCATGTTATTATCATGGTGTTTAGGTTCATAATCTTGTACATTCTTTATCATTTTTCAATTACAAAGTCTTTATTTTTTTAGCATAATTCTGCCATCTTTAATTAGCTAAAATATTTTTCTTTTAGCTTATCTTTTTACTTTTTGAATTCTTTTACTTTATCAGGATTAGTAATCTGCATGTCTTTTGTTCTCTCCAATTTTAACTTTTATTTCTAATTACATAAAAAAAAATACGAAAGAACAATTTAACTTTCATTGTATGTTTTTTTAAACAAAATAAATTATACTAAAAAAAAAATCTAAATTTACTTTTATTTTTTAGCTTTTACCAAATGCCAATATATTTGTACCATATATAAATAAATGGTACATATCACTGGGGCCAGGAGATGAGAATAAAATAGGGGTTTAAACTAATTTTATTCTTAAGCTTTAAGTCCATATTCGTGTTTTTTTTTTGTAGTAGTGTGCTGATATATTCCGTAGATTCACTCACAAGTGACGTTCGGCTTTAACGCCCACTTTTAGGTCTAACATGGTGGGAATGTAAAATATTTTCACATTCATCTGTGCCCTTTCCACTTAAGTGTAATAGTAATGATAAGAAGACCAAGTAATAAGCACAAATGAGCATTGCTCATCATTTTGAGTCTTACAGGCTTGTGGCAACTTGGTTCAACTTGATCCATCTCCCCTTTATTGGGATCCCTGCTAGAAATAGACTGATGAGCATATAAAGACAGTTTTATGTTATATAATGCATACATGGACCCAGGGCTATGCTTTTCCCTCTCTTCAGTAACCGCCTACCCAGTCAAATACTTGTGACTTATGTCTACATCAGCCATGATCGTGTTTTTTTTAGACATATTAAAAATATATATATTTTTATTTCTGTAAGTCATATTAAATAAATATTTTTATATTTGTATAATCAGGGTTTAATTAGTTAGTTTTTATAATTTTTTTTTAAAAAAAACTACTATTTATTTTCCAGCTGTGAGTTTTTTTGGGTCAACATTGTAATGTTCTTTATCATTACAACGTATCTCAGGGTATGTTTTTTTTTGTATCGAAGCCTGAATTGGGTTGCCATTATAACGTTTTCCATCTTGCTAGGCCTCTATATGCACTATAAATGCACAAGTTGATCAAGTTAGGTCAAACAGAAGAAAGTTGTATTTCTATTTCTAAAAAAACATAACTATATTTCCTGATCAACTCTACCTAGTAATTGTTGCGAATTATGCCATCAATGAATCAGCTTTTAATTTATTTGATCAGGGTGCCAGGATTCCCATAAGAATCCACTGAAATCTGTCAAATAATGTATCACAAATTAAAAAGAAAAAAGGTTTTTTAAACGAATCGGTATTACATCATACCATGAACTAAAATTGTCTTTTAAATATTATTATTCCTGGAACTTATTCATAACATATTGGCAAAGGTAAATTACATTTTTAAATTTTACTAAACTAATAATAAATTTAATAATAAACACTAATAAATATTATTAATAATGTACAAATGAAAATTGATATTAGAAATATTTTTATTCTAACAGATTAAAAATCTGTTTAAGTTAAATTGTTAATTAAATAAACTGGAGAGAACACACACTAATCCAGACATAAAACATTAATAAAAAATATAACAGTTAAACAAAATAAATTAAGTTCTTGATTAAATAAGAGTCTCTTGATCACTAAAATTAAAGTCCATATTGGGGTCCTATTATATGTACATTTTTTTAGAATGATTTGTTGACAATTTAGTCACAATCAGGAATAATAAAAAGTTATAGCTTACCGGTAAGTTTAGTGAAAAAGTTGTAGCTTACTATGCATAGTTTTTTGGGTTAGAATGAGCTCGGCCATTGATTATTAGTTGATCTTGTATTCTATTCTGAAGGCTAGTCACAGAAGCTTTTCTAGTGTCCATCTTCTTAACGATGTCAGCTAAAGCCCCAGTCTACTCCCGCATGAAGGATTATTTCATCGTGAAGTGGTCTTGGATTTAATAATCCAAAACCAGCCAAAGGAAAAAACAGACAAACAAGACGTTCGTCAAACTGGTCTCTGCCTTTTTATACTAGAGGCCCAGTTTTCAGACTTCTGCACATGTTATTATCATGGCATTTAGGTTCATAATCTTGTACATTCTTTATCATTTTTCAATTACAAAGTCTTTATTTTTTTAGCATAATTCTGCCATCTTTAATTAGCTAAAATATTTTTTTTTTAGCTTATCTTTTTACTTTTTGAATTCTTTTATTTTATCAGGATTAGTAATCTGCGTGTCTTTTGTTCTCTCCAATTTTAGCTTTTATTTCTAATTACATAAAAAAAATACAAAAGAACAATTTAACTTTCATTGTACGTTTTTTTAAACAAAATAAATTATACTAAAAAAAAAATCTAAATTTACTTTTATTTTTTAGCTTTTACCAAATGCCAATATATTTGTACCATATAGAAATAAACGGTACAATATATATATATGTATATTGAAGCAATGAATCTGTAGGTCAGATCCAGGTTTCATGTCTTTCTATATTTCTAACTTAGGATTGAATCTGATCCATGCTTGTAACGATGATTATAAAACTTTTTGTCTGCCATCTTGTATATATTGAATTTCTAGATCAGTTAATAAGTAAATAAAATCTCAAAAGTTACAATTTAAAACTTTGATTATAAATATCGGATGGACTCAGATATATATATATATATATATATATATATATATATATATATATATATATATATATATATATATATCATTATCAACCATTATCAATCCACTACAGGATGAAGGTCTCTCCAAGTTCAATCCTTCTCCTCTGATCTTTAGCTTTACTTCTCCATATCACCCCTGCATACTTTCTTATTTCATCCATCCATCCATCCATCTCACATGTGGTCTCTTTCTGGGTCTTTTACAATCTCTTGGAATCCAGTTTAAGATTTCAGTTGTCCATTTATTATCATCTCTTCAAGCAATATGTCCAGCTCAACTCCACTTCAGTCTTTTAATTTTTTCAGTGAGGTCAGTAACACCTATTTCTTCTTTTACCCATATATTGTGTTTTTGATCTCTTCTTGTTACTCCCAACATGCATCTCTTAATACTTCTTTGAATGGTCTGAAGTCTCTGTAGTGCTCTTCTATTAAGTGTCCAAGTCTCAGATCCATAAGTAAGAATTGGTAAAACACATTTATTACAAACTTTCCTTTTCAAACACATAGGCATATTTCCTTTTAGTATCAAGTTATTTTTACCAAAAGCATTCCAACTAAGTTTAATTCTATGATTAATTTCATCCATTATGTTTCCATCTGTATTAATAATCTGACCAAGATATTTGTAACTGTTAACTTCTTCTAATTTATCACAATCAATTTTTATTTTCATATTTTGAAAAAATCCATTAAACATTACTTTAGTCTTTTTAACATTTATCTTTAGTTCTACTTTCCTACTTTCATGGGATAACTCCTGCAACATTTCCTGCAGCTCTAAAGCATTATTTGCAAAAACAACTACATCATCTGCAAAATCTAAATGACTTAAATAATCTCCATTTACTTTCAGTCCTTTAGCTTCCCATTTTAATCCACAAAATACTTCTTGCAGCACTGTTGTAAAAAGTTTTGGAGATATAGAATCACCCTGTCTTACACCCTTCTCAATGTTGACTTTCTCAGTAGCATTATGTAATCTAATTGTTGCTGATGCATTTTTATAAATATTCTTTAAAATATGACAATATTCTGGATCTATACCTTGATGATCCAATGCTTTAATCACTGAAGAAATGTTTATAGAATCAAATGCCTTTTCAATCTACAAACCCAAAGCATAATGGTAACTCATATTCATTTGTCCTTTCTATAACTTCTCTCAATACCTGGATATGATCTACTGTACTAAAATTCCTTTTAAACCAGCTTGTTCTCTTGGTTGGTGAAAATCCAATGTTCTCTGTAGACGAGTTGTAATTATCTTGGTAAAAATTTTGTATAAAACTGATAAAAGGCTGATGAGTCTGCAATTTCTAATATCTTCTTTATCATTTTTTTTAAATATTAATATTAATACTGCATTCTTCCAGTCATCTGGTACATCTTTATCATTTAGACATTTGGTATATAACTTTGCTAAAATGTTTTTTATTTCTTCACCTGCTTCTTTTAATATATCAATTATAATTCCATCATTACCTGGAGCCTTTTCTTTTTTTATACATTTAATTGTATGTTTCACTTTTTCATTTAAAATTCTGGGCAATTCAGAAGATGTAATAGATATAGGAAGTACTTGTTTTTTATTACTATATAATTCTTGATAAAAGTCTTCTACCCATTTCATGATGTCATGTCTCTTTTTAGTAATAATTCCATCTTTTTTTCTTATTGCAGATATAAATTTCCTACCAATACCAAAATGTTGCTTTACACTGTTGAGACTTTTATTCTCTTCTACAGCTGTCCTTGCTATTTTACAGCTATACTTTCTTATATCATTTTCAACTCTTTTCCACACCATTTTACAACATTTGAGATATTCAATTCTTTTTAATGCGTCATTTTTATATATATTTATATTTCTTCTTTTTTTCATAAATTCTCTAGTCTCAGTAAAATTTTTATTGGTCAATTGCTGCTTTTTTCTACCAGCTATCTTCGTTGCAGTTTTCAAAAGTGTATCAGTTATTTTTATATTAATTTCATTTAAATCTGAATCATGTTCAAAATCTACTAATGCTTGAAACCGATTTGTAAGTTCTAATTTAAATTCATTAGAATGTTTCTGAAGATTAGGAATATCAACTGTAAATATTGTTTTTCATAATAATTTATGTCTCTCTAGCTTTGCATTAACATGTATCTTACAACTTACTAATCAACGATCACTTCCTGTATTAATTTTATTAAGAACATTACAATCTTGAAATATGTATTTTCTGTTAGTCAAAATATAATCCAATTCTGCTGTATCTTCATTTGGATGCTTCCATGTCCATTTCCTTTTAACATTTTTCTAAAAAAAAAAAAAAGAATTCATAATATAAAATTTATCTTTTTCTTCAAACTCCACAAGTCTATGTCCTCTCTCATTTATATTACCATAACCAAAATTACCTACAACACTTTCATCTTTCATTTGTTTACCAATTCTAGCATTAAAGTCTACCATAATAATTTTAAAATGTTGTTTACTATGATCAAAAGCCTTTTGTACATCCATATAAAAATCTTCTACAATTTCATCACTATGAGAAGTTGTTGGAGCATAAACCTCAATTATCTGCATTTGGTATCTACTATTAAGTTGTATAACTAATCTTGCCACTCTGTCCGATACACCATCAATCTCAACAATGTTATTCTTACACTTTTTATTTATAATGAATCCTATTCCACTTGTGTTTCCAATATTTGTGCCTTTATAATAGAGTACATGTCCACTTTTTAAATCAATTGTCTCTTCACATTTTCTTCTAACTTCACAAAGTCCAATAATGTCCCATTTAATATAAGACAGTTGTTCTTCTAATTCTTGCAATCTTCTTTCACTTGAAAGTGATCTGCAGTTGTAAGTACCTAAATAAAAAGTTGTCAACAATTGGCAGCCTGGGTCCTTAATCAGAAGATTCTTAGCACCCTCCACCTTTGGTCTCCAACTGCTGCCTTGGTTGGTAACTTTACAGCCTTCTGGGAATAAGGGCCATGATTTATTTTTGTCTGTCATAATTGTATAATTATTAGAAAATATTTATGATTTACACATACATTCATTCTGTCTTATCAGGCAACTGAGAAGAAAGATCATGGTGTTTCTTGACCTTAAACTCAGAGATAAAAAGCCAATAAACTCACCACACTGGCCAATGCATGTTGGTGAGCAGCCTATCCATGTTCGTATACTATATGAATAATCACATAGTAATAACAACTGCAACGAATGTATGGAGTGGACATTAGGAATTTGCCATGCTTGGTTCCTTTAAGACTTCCAAGAGGAATCAAAGGGTCTTCTTTCAGTTAATAGCAAACTCCTTTCTGCAGCCATATATATATAATTATAGATGGAAACTTTTATAAAAATTAAGAAATTAATTATTAAAATAATATTTTTTTTTAAAGTCAAAGTATTTTATTCTGGAGATTTACTTTTGCCATAAATCCTGCTCACATTCTTTGGTATAAAACAAAAGAAAATTCATTAAATCATAAGAAAGATATTTTAAAAAAAATTTCTCAAATTTAAGTAAACTTAAAACAGATTTGAAACAATAAAATTAGTGTGATTTGAAACAATAAAATTAGTGGGTTTATCAGGAGAGTGGATCTTAAGAAGACAATATTAAAATATTTTGGATTGATGATTATGATCGCCTGAATCAAATATATCCACTCTGCTTTAGGCAAATGAAAAAGAGGAATTTTCAAGAAGTACTCTGGAAACGTATAAATAGACCAGGAGAACAATAGGAAGAATTAGTCAGTTTTGTTTGAGAAAGAGCACGCAAATCCACGCTGGTTTTATTTTAAAAATGTATGTGCAGCAATATGATAGTGGGGTAAATGGGTTGCCCATTCCTGTTCTACCAATTGTAAGAGTGTCTGCAAGACAAGTCGTCAACTTCTAACTATCACTAGGTTCTACTCTACATAAAAAAATACTGTAAAACCTGCTGCCACTCATGTTAGCTGTAATGCAAAAGATGATTTGACGATGATCAGTCATACAAATATATAAAACAAATTATACATATATGTACATATTTACAATTACTTAATAAAAATTTTGTATACATGGTTTAATACGATATTGATTAAACTTACCAAATATGTGACAGAAGATTGATGTGCTTTATTTTCCAATTGCATTGTTTGTTTGATCAAAAAATTCTCTATGAAAATATACATAGTGACAATCAAATAAAATACTTTTATAGAAGAAATAAAACAAAGCTAATGTTTCAGTGCGTTAACCATCATGTTCTTTGATGACAAAGTTTTCCATTAAACTCAAACAACACATTGAAGAAATAGAACTGACAAATATTTTTTTCAAGAATTTAATAAATCTAAATAGTTTGAAAATCAAATATTTAGGAATAAATCTTTGTTCTTACTATGATTTCTAATTTAAATAAATTTAAATTCAATTAATTATTTTATTTAAAAAAATCAAGGGGTAATACAAAGTAAATATTGAAAATTAAAGAAGTCACACACACATAAATGTCATGTATATATAATTATTAAATTCTAATTATTTAAAACAACTATTAAATTACAAGATAATATGAACAGATTATATTTTACTAAATAATATGTAAACATGAGCGATCAATTAATGTGTTTGTTTTAAATGTATTATTATTATTATTATTATTATTATTTTTTTACCAAAATCTCATTATATATAAATATTAATTAAATGGAGTTTGTGTAAGTTTTTAATTGGAAGTTATATTTTTATTGTTATTTTGTATTAACTTTATATATACAAGTAAATATTCACATTTGTTTTTATTGTTATTAAAAAAGTATGCATTTTTAAAAATATTATTTTTTAAAAAAAAAATTTAATATTTACATACCGGTTTAGAATCAGGCTGGCAAACTATAGAGTCAGACTGCGCAGCTGCCTTCCACTGACTCTTAGGAAGTACGCGAAGGATGAATGAGACACCTGTTGGCAAAGAATGGCCCAACTTTACAGAACGTGTGCTAACATCATGAGTAACAGAACCTTTTAAAAATGGATTAAAGTTAAGAAGAAAATTGTTTAACTTGAATTTAGATTAGGGAGGATACTTTTGGCTTTTAAAACTCCTTCATTGCCATTTGATATTATATTAAAGTGTAAAGTTATAGTTTTGCACAAAAAATCTTTTCAATAAATATAATAACTGATATACATGCTTATTATATACCTGTATCAATATATGTAATATATAGGATATATAAGCACAGACTTTCACATGACCACTATTCTCCACACTACCTCATAACACATACACTTGAACACATATATGTCGAAAAGATAAATAATCACCAATATATGTATTTCATGCTAAACCAGCAATCATCAGTTGGTCCAGATTATCATCTCTATACATATATGCAATAAGTGCTGGTTTAGCATGAAATACGTTTATTGGTGATTATCTTTTCGATATTGGTGATTATTTATCTTTTCGACATTTATGTGTTCAAGTGTATCAGCGTTATGAGATAGTGTGGAGAGTGATGGGTCGTGTGAAAGTTTGTGCTCATATACCCTATATAATAATAATTTTTAATTAATTTACATACCCTATATAATAAATATAATAATGATTTTTAATTAATTTACATATGTACCTTAGAAAATTACATGTTTTATAATTTAATTTAAAACAAATTTAATTTTGAAATTTTTATTTTATTTTTATAATAACAAAACAAACTTTATTATAATTTAAAATGTATGTAAAATGATTGCTTTCTTTGTTAATTATGTTTACATATCTTCCAAGGAAACTAAAAATTTTAAATATGTATAAATTTAATATCTACATATATTTTTATTTTATTTATTAACATGCAATAGTTTTTTTCTAGTCTTTTTAAAATTAGAAGCAAGTTGCTGATTTAAAATGAAATATATATATATTGGAGATCATTTAACTGTTTCACATGTATGTGGCCATGTGTATCAGTTATATAAGATAGAGTGATTAGCTATAGGGAACTTAGAAGTCTGAGTTCAAACCCCTTTTAATTACATTAAATTCAGTATAGATAATATACTTGTATTTAAATATTACATGTAAAATTTAATAATTTCATGATTATTAAACAATCATTAAAGTTTGGTAGGACAATTATTTTTAATATCTAAATATGAACTTTAAAATTGTAATAAAAAAAAAAAGACTATTGTTATTTATAATGATTCAAAAAATATGACTGACAAGAAAGATAATACTATGCAAGAATAAGAAAGAAAGGGTATAGAAGTAAAGAAAATAATTGTTTATGCCAAAACATTTAATACTTGGTAGAACAAAAACATTATATAAGATTATTCAAATTTTTTGTAATGAGTTTGAAGTGTTCTGTAACTCTTTGCATATTAAATGTCAGATTTTGTGCCTTTTGTGATCAGATTCATTTACAAAGGATGCAACCTGCACACCTGCATGGAGCTTCTCTCTTTATAACCAAAATCTAATTATTAAAGTGAAATGAGAGTAATAAAAACAAAACAAAATTAAATTGAAAGGCTGCAAACCTCTGTGCTTATTATACTTATAATACTTATCTGACAGCCAATCAGATGTTGTGATGGTTGTCTGAATAATGATCAAATTGTAAACACATGGCAAAGAATTTTACAAAAAAAGGGTGGTCCACCCTCTTCTCTACTTGTCTTTCTATATATCTAAGCCAGTCTGAAGCATTTAGGTTTGAAAGCATGAAGCTTTAAATATCTTCACATTTAACTCAGTCTAAACTACAAACATACAGTGCAAAATCTTATGATTTACTATGCAGTATTTTTTTAGATGTTATAACTTGCAGTAATGTATGTAAATAATATTTATTTTATAAAGCACAGACTGTTTGAAATTAAATTGAAAGGCTGCAAACCTCTCACACTTATTGTACTTATAATACTTATCTGGCAGCCAATCAGATGTTATGATGGCTGTCTGAATAGCGATCAAACTATACATACATTACTGCAAGTTATAACATCTAAAAAATTACTGCATAGTAAATCATAGGATTTTGCACTGTATATTTGTAATTTAGACTCAGTGAGTTAAATGTGAAGATATTTAAAGCTTCATGCTTTCAAATATAAATGCTTCAGACTGGCTTAGATATATAGAAAGACAAGTAGAGAAGAGGGTGGACTGTTCTTTCATTGTAAAATTCTTTGTCATGTGTTTATGGTTTGATTGCTATTTAGAAAGCCATCATAACATCTGATTGGCTGTCAGATAAGTATTATAAGTATAATAAACATGAGAGGTTTGCAGCCTTTCAATTTAATTTTAAACAGTCTGCGCTTTATAAAATAAAACATAGCAAACTAAGTGTCTAAGGTTATTTTACTGTTTGTATTAATATTATACAGTATCTACATATATATATAGAAGCCACTCATAAATAAGTATAATCATTTGAAATCCAGAAAAATAAAAATAAACTGATCTAGAAATAAGTTTTGCAATGACTATACAAACCAATCTGTGAGCAATAAATATGACTATACATGGAATGTGCTGGTATTTTTTTTTTTTTGCTATTTTGTGGTGCCATCTTTTAATTTTTTTACAGAAATTTTTTCTTTCTGAAATAGCTGTCCAATGTATTTTAATCTCTGCCCTCCCAATAAAAACAATCAATATTACACTTCTTTATCTTTCCCACAAACATCATGCTCTAGCTGAACATAAATACTATTTAAAGAAGTCTAGCATCATTTATTTATTTTATGCATTCAACTCAACAATGACATGATTTTACAATAGTGGACTTCATAGTATCACATCCAGAAATGTAAAAAATATATTGATTGGTTTATGATATTGCCATTGTATTTTTAAAATTTTTTATGGCTTTAAATAAGAATTTTTTAATACCTTTATATTTCATTAGTAGGATATTCAAGTCTTCTTTCTGAAAAGTCAGGGAAAATAACAGCTACCTATATAGTTAACTTAGTTACAGTAGTTATTTCCCTATAATAAAATATTCTATCTTTTAACTTATTAATAACAGCAGCACATTGAAGTTATTGTTATATTTCAAAATGTAAATGCAATTTTCTACTTATAAAATTACCAAATTTATTTAAAATGGTTTATATTATCAAGACGTTAAACTACTCAAGCTAAGAGTTGCTGAGAATTTATTGTCTGATAGAAAAACTTGAATTTTTTCAAACTTTATACTTACTGAAACAAAGTTTTAATGATTATATTTAAAATACTGAGTACATTTTGTTAATTGTTCTTTGAAATGGCAAAACATAGCATAATCGTCAGCATTATATTTAAATCCAGAATCTAAACAAATGAATTTCTTGCTTTTAATCAATTTAAATTAAAAATTCTCCCATTGAAACTGTATTGCATCTTGATCCCTGTTTGATTAAGCTGCCTATAAACAATTTCAAAGGCTACTGTCATAAAAGTTGAAAACAATGTTGGGGCAAGTATATGTTCTTGTTTAACAATGCAGTTTTCATATAACTGTATCAGATTTTTCATCTTTAGTAATAGTGATTTTTCATGCACAGCAAAGTGATTTCCAACATGCCACAAATTTGCTATATTATCTGCATTAAAAACTTCAATCAAACAAATAAAAACAATATGTAAATCACTTTTTTGTTCCTGTTGCTCTTTTTACATTTGTTTGACAACAAAACTCATGACAATAGTGTTTTTTAATTCGCTAAAACCACAATAAGTCTCTTGGAATTATTCATCTATTACTGGAAACAAACTATTCAACAAAATCTAATAATATTTCATGATAATTATTGCAATCTTATCAATTCCCTTTAATTTAAAAAATAGGAACAATAGACATGTCCTAAAAATCAAGCTTCACAACTTTATAGTTCATATATTTCTAAAAAATCCCAATTGTTTGAAACTAATATATTACCACTATTTTTTAAAACATCTTCAGGTATTTCATTAAGACATACATCCTTTTTATTTTAAAAATTAGAAAGAGCTATTTTTACTTCACTAAGACAAATAACTTTGTCCAAATCTAAATGACAAAATAAAATGGTTATATTATTAAAAATTGTCATCTCAGTTTCTCTAACATTATTAAAAAGATGATTAAATTCTTTTCTATATGTTTTAAATATCATTGTCATCATGAATTTAGTAAGATCAAGATACCATTTCTCAGGTTCATCACTCTCCAGTAATTTACAGACTGAAAGATCTACCCAAACATCAATATAACCCTGTATAGCACCAGTAACAAAAGTGAAAATTAAAATATAAAGTTAAAATAATGAGAAATAAAATGTACATTCCCATTTTATTGTCTCATAATTTTAAAGGAACAGTATTTGT
Organism: Epiperipatus broadwayi; assembly: GCA_028023455.1. Taxonomy (NCBI): domain Eukaryota; kingdom Metazoa; phylum Onychophora; class Udeonychophora; order Euonychophora; family Peripatidae; genus Epiperipatus; species Epiperipatus broadwayi. The sequence continues at coordinate 26,070 of JAQFVV010006941.1, read as the reverse complement.
AATGGTGTAGATAGTGGTCAATTCTAACCATGTCAAATAGTATAAGTTTAGAAATAAGTAAAATTAGAATGGGGAAATGATATTTAATTTTGTCATATTTTTTATAATAAGAATTAATTTAATTACATGTTTTTCTTTATCAAATGATAATATGAAAATTCTAGATATTTTTCTTTAAATAATATAAGGTAGATATTTAATTTGTTAAAAATGGTAGAGAGAGAGGGGGAGAGAGGGAGAGGTGAGAGAAAGCAGGAGCAAGAAGGAGGGGGAGAGAGAGCAAGAGAGAGAGAGGGAGGGGGAGAGGGAAAGAAAGAGGGAGAGAGAGAGAGGGAGGGGAGAGAGAGAGGGAGAAAGGTGTAAAATAATGTAGACAGTTTTTTTATCTCTCTTCAGTAATTATTTATTAGTTTTATAGCTAAAAAATAATAAGATAAATCATTTTTTTCTTATCAAATTATTGAAAATTCTTAATTTTAACTTTTAAAAAAAGTAATAAGAAAAGTTTTTTTTAAATTAAAAAAAGGAAAAAGTCTTAACATTTTTGTTAAATTTTGTTTTAATTATTTTTTTCTTACTCTTCTCTTTATCTTTTTCTCCAAAACAAAAGGTAATGTTTTTTTAAATTGGTGTAATTAACTGATTATATTGTTTTGTTTTGACATAGGAAAAAATAACTACAGAGGATTTTTTTATGATTGAAATTTGATTTTTCTAACTTTAACAAAATGTTTTGAAATTTTAATTTTGAGGAGAGAAATAACTTTTTGTAAAAATGAACCCAATAAATAGGTCAGCATTAAATTTTGTCAGGTTGAAAATAAAATATGATTGCATAATTGCAGAATTCATTCAAAAAATTATTATGGGGACAGAGTAAATCAATATACATCAGACAATAGACCTCAGTGTCCTGTGAAGAACAGCCATTCTTTATCAAGCTATTGAAGAAGTCAGAAGCAGCAGTCTTTTTTTAGCCAACTGTTGAAGAAAAGAGTAGCAGCAGTTTTTCCTAATTCAGCTGTTTAAGAAAACAAGTAGAAGTTCAGCTGTAAAAAAGTTTTTAAAAATCTGTTTGAAGAAAAAATTATGTGCTAAGTTTTATGTACAAGCTAAGCATCATCCTAATATAACTATGTAATCTGATTAACTTGAAAAATATAAAGAAGGTGAATACCTCTAGCTGCAATAAGCTTTGTTTCCATTTGAGAGCATAACTGTCTCTATATCTATGCTTTAGCCTTACCTAGAAAATTATTAGATTAAAAAAAAGAATAAATTCATTGTGCTTGAAAGCTTGAAAATATTCTATTGCAAAAATGGAGAATGTTTGACAGTATTAATGGAACACTTCTATAAGTCTACAAAAAGGATTGTTAAACTTAACAATGAGAACTAACAAAAAAAATTGAAAATTTCAACTATCAAAGAAGAATTCTAAAGAAGAGCAAACCATAGTAAACAAGTTTTTTAATGTGAATACTATATCTTAGTTTTTATAGATATTTTTTTATATAAATAATTATTGATAATAATTAATAATTTTATTACTTTATTTTTTCAAAACATTTTTTAATTCATTTGATTTTTTCTTCTCCAACATTATAAAAAGGCTTTCTAACTAATTTAAAATTTCCTTTTCTCTGATTGTGAAAAGTTGTTTTCCAACTTTATATTGAAAAAAAAAAAACTAATTCAATGAGTGAGAATAAAAGTTAATTAAATTAATGAATTAAAGTCAACTGCTTAATAAGATTTGTTATAGGGTATATTTTTTGATAAAATGTATTTAAGTTTGAATTATCATATTAACATGTCATTTAAATTTTTTTTTAATTATTAACCAGTTAGTTTATTAAATAACTGTTAAAAATAGTCCAGTGTTAATGTTTTTATTTCTCCAACTATGTGTTCTACAATTTGTCAGTATCTGTGACTTGATTTTATAATAACATAGTGTTTTAGGGATTTTTAAAATTATCCCTGTAAAACTATTTCAAAATAAAATAGAGTAAGCTATTATATTTATCTTTTTTGTGTTCATAGCCCCAGTCACTAAGGTGTTATGATTTTGAGCTCAATCTATAAAAAATAGCTGAATGTTGTGGAAGATTAACATTTATTTACTCTGCAATAGAAGCATGAACAGTAAGGCTAGATTTTCAATAAATATTTGTCGTTATCTATTGCTTGCTTTATATTAATTATTTCAATTTTTGCATTACATTTTAACCCTTTAAAGTAAATTTAAAAAAATCGATACAGTTAGTTGATTGGTTAATGAAACGATTTTTCACTCAGTATCTGATCATGCATAAAAATATTAGTGAAGAATAAATCTATTTTTGAAATCACATTTTTTGGTTATCTTATACTTTTCATAAAAAAATTAAAATTAAGTAGAATATTGGCAGTTTTATCTTGTGATCATAAACAAAATAATTATAAACTTATTTACATATAATAAGGCTAATTTTACTTGATTACAGATCATCCCAATTTTATTTTAATTTGTAATTTCAGACAGATATTTAATTAGATTTAAAAAGAAAGCACTCAAAATGTGTAGTTTTGTAAAACTTTTTACGTTTATTTGGTACATTACTTATTTAAATACTTTTCTAATTTCGCATAAGATTAAAATTTTTTGTAAGGTCTTCTTCTACTTTATTATTATTACAATAGTAGTAATAATAAGAAATTCAGATTAAAATATTTATTTTCAAAGAAAGATTTCGTTAAAAAAATATTCTCAAGAATTAACACTGGAAAAAGTTATCACCTTTACATTGAAATAAAAAACCCATTAACATTATTTTTATATATTCTTGTGAAAAGTATAAAAAATAAACACATAGTAAAAATAATATTCTTCATGGGACGACTAAAGGATTTTTTTTTGTCACAGGTTGCATTATATATATTAAAATAGTCATATTTTATAGGTGTCATCATAATCAAATTTATAATAAAAAATAATCCAAATTGAAAGAGCAAAAAACATTTAAATAGCTTAGCAATTAGACTTAAATAAAAAAAAAATAGCTTAGCCAATATAGGATTAAAATTTAATTAATTAATTTTGAGTGGAAACTGTCCCAATATTTTGATAGATCAGAAAAAAAATATTATTATGAAATATTACAATTTATTATATGTGACACAACATAAACGCTCATTAAATAAAAATATAAATGAATATGCTTGTAAGTATATCTTATTCTAACTAAATTAAAATAGGCTTCGTTTAAGAAATAAATGAAAACATTAATAAAAAGAGAAAGTAAACTTACTAACGTTAGATTGTTAGTAAAATAAATCAAAATATATTTGAATTATTTATAAAGAAATAGATAAATATTTTTAAAGATTTAAAGTTTTTAAGTTTCTAGAAGAACTAAGAAAGTGTTCTAAAATGTTTGAACTCGAATGAACATATACAAAAGAAATTGACTGAACTTTTATTATTCATCTTAATTTTCATAATACTATAAGTTTCAGATATTATTATTTTATCAATTAATTACCTTATCATTATTTTTATCAATCAGTTTTATTGCTTTCAATAGTCAAAAATTAAATATGGTTTCGTAAACAGCTAAAGCGCTTTCCCCCTAGCGCAGCTCTTTGTTTATTTTTTACAAGCTTAAAAAAGAAGTGGGGTCATGTGATATATGACTAAATTTTTGTTCTCTTCATGAATGTCTTAATTCAACAATTAATAATTCAAAAAGAAGTATAAACAATCATTTTAGTAATCGACCGCTCAAAACCCACATTAAAAAAATAAAATCAAGAACCTTGCAAAAAAGAAATATCGTTGAAATTATAACCAAACTATTATCTGAGATTATTTACAAACGTGAATCAATATGTTTCCAGTTCTGAATTAAATTACACTTTAATTTTTCACATAAAAATGCTTTGTCTAACTATTCACATTATCGAAATAGCTTAGCAGAGAACTGACTATGTAGAAAACATTCAAAGATAATATAGGAAACACAATAGAATATGGTAGAGTATTTATCATTTAATAAATAATAATTTATTAAAACTTAATAAATGTTAAAGATTAAAAAAGTAATTTTTAGATTGCTAATTTATTGCATACACGTTCATAAAATTAAAGATTTATAATTTATATTGATGACATTTTATGAATTTTAATTAATGATAATAGAATGCTAGATTATGTTAATTCAAGTATAAAAGTGTACAATAAAATCAACTTGTTAGTAATAACACACAAATAGACAATACAGGTTAGTAATTACACAACGTTTATGAGTAGTATTAATCTCCACGAGTAGTATTAATCTCCACGAATAGTATTAATCTCCATGAATATTAATCTCCATGAGTATTAATCTCCACAAGTATTATTAATCTCCACTCTTCTTCAGGTGTTGCTGGCCTATATTAATCTCCATGAGTATTAATCTCCACGAGTAGTATTAATCTCCATGAGTAGTATTAATCTCCACTCTTCTTCAGGTGTTGCTGGCCTATATGCACAGTGACAATATTCACTTAGAAGTTGAACTCACACCTTTAGATTCTTGAATATTGAATTTAAGGCAAACGCTCTACCAACTGAGCTATTCTGTCAAAGGCAATATATAGTAGAAATTTGATATATTTATATATGAGGGTTGGTTCAAATCCTCCTGAGTCTTTCAATTTTTTATTTTATTGAAGCTAACTATTTTTATTTTTATTTTTTCCTAAGAGCAAGATTAATTAGAGGCTTCCATACATTGTGTATTGCAACACTGGATTGACTTATAGGATTATTTACCATTATCATATGAGCAGCTTCCTTGAATTTTCTTCTATGCATTTTTCCTCTTTATCCAATATCTTTGTATTTTCCCACTTGAGCATATGGTCATTAATACATACATGATCTGCTATGGTAGACACATCTGTTTTTTTCTTTTAACCATTAGTTTGTGCTCCTTCAATTGCTGTTCAACAAGCTGACAGGTCTCACCAATGTATTTCCTTCCACATTTACATGGTATCTCATAGATGTGAATGTGGAAGGAAATACATTGGTGAGACCTGTCAGCCTGTTGAACAGCAATTGAAGGAGCACAAACTAATGGTTAAAAGAGAAAAAACAGATATGTCTACCATAGCAGATCATGTATGTACTAATGACCATTTGCTCAAGTGGTAAAATACAAAGATATTGGATAAAGAGGAAAAAATACATAGAAGAAAATTCAAGGAAGCTGCTCATATGACAAAGTCAACTCAGTGTTGCAATACACAATGTATGAAAGCCTCTAATTAATCTTGCTCTTAGGAAAAAAATAAAAATAGTTAGTTTCAATAAAAAAAAATTGAAGGACTCAGGAGGATTTGAACCAACCCTCATATATTAATATATCAAATTTCTACACTATGTTGCCTTTGATAGAATAGCTCAGTTGGTAGAGTGTTTGTCTTAAATTCAATATTCAAGAATTTAAAGGTGCGAGTTCAACTTCTAAGCAAATATTGTCACTGTGCATATAGGCCAGCAACACCCGAAGAAGAGTGGAGATTAATACTACTCGAAATGTTGTGTAATTACTAACCTGTATTGTCTATTTGTGTGTTATTACTAACAAATTGTTTGTATTTGGAAAGTTTAAATAAAGTTTAAAATTTTCTGTACAATAAAATATTTAAATTTAATGTCTAAAATTTATAAACTCTGAAGTGCAAATATGTACTCATATTTTACAATAATAAAAATGGTAATATAATAATTACTCAACATAAATCATTGTTAAACAATGCATTGCAGTTATTTATAAATATATTGTAACAGGATACAAAGTTGCTCTATGGGTTTGAGCAATATTTTATAACTGACATACAAAAATGATGATGAACCTTAAAGTTAGATCACCTTTGTAACATATCAGATATGACAAAGTCATAATAGAGTGATCCTGTTTAATTATATCTTGCAAATTGTGGTGCCATTTGTAACAATACATATGTGTGTATGCTAACATCTGTTATAGCCCCAATTATTTGGGTGGTGTTTGTAACAGATCAAAAACATGCAATGGGAAATAATAACTCTAATATAGCCTAAATAAAATATAGTGCAGTCATTGGTCACTCTATATAAAAGAATAAAAATGAGTCCTGAAATTGTACATCATTTGTAACTGAATAAAATATAAATCAAAGAAAAATAATACTAATTTTATAATGCCCTTGAATAATAGCATTGTTCATAACAGAATAAATATTATATACTAAACTATAAAAATGCCTATCAAATAATCATTCAGTATTTAAAATAATCTTTTATCTAATCACATATTTGACTGTTAATTATACTAAAATAAAACAGTGATGATAACCTTTATTATAGCATCATAAGTTCAAACAGCCTTTAGAATAAACAGAAAACATCAGAATCATCACATTAAATATGCTAAATACCAACCTCATTTAGAATAGATTAAAATAAAGCAATTAAATTAAATATCATTGTCTCAAAACAATGATATATACTTAAGATATATTTTATTTATAATCACATGAAAATAATAGTGAATCATTCAACAACTAAATTCTATTATACCTAATGAAGTAAACATTGCTTATAATAATATAAACTTATACTAAAATTTAACATTGTTTATATCTAAATAACATAATTCATGAATGAATGAAATAACAGTTCTACTATGCCATAAGTTTATAATATTCATAATATCTAAATAAATATAAGACCCAATAATTAATTTTAAATCATAGTTTAATAAAATGTTAAATAGCACTAACTCAGCCATGCTATACTTATATATTAATTTACTATTACTTATCATGCTATTTATAATAAGATAAGATACTTAATAATGAAGTAATTTCAACAAACTTATAAAATAATCTTGAATCTATAATATCCAATCATACCAATATGTAAAAAAAGCAGTAGATTTCTATTGAATATTTACTTAAGTACAATTAACTAATGATATCAATTTATTTTAAATTTCCTATAACTAAATTATTAAAACTGTACATCATAACAATCGAAACATATCAAAAGAATTATTAACATTTATTATAATCAAATATGAACAACATCTACTAAATTTAAATGTAATTAAAGCAAATCATTCTGACTCACAACAGAACAAATTATATTACTCAGCTTTATAATTGAATAAGATTAAGATCTTATTAACCAACCATGAACTCAATACAGTATCTATTTGATCAAAAATAATTTAGATAAAACACACAAATATTTGATTATGATTATCATATAAAGTTTATATCCAGTCAGATAATAACTATTGAATTGAATAAAAAAATTATAATCATGCTCATCAATACTGGGATTTGATTTCTGGATTATGAGATATAGTTATTTCAAATAAAATTTTACACTATTGTCAGTTTTTCTTGTCTCATTCGAATGGCATTAATCAATAAATTTATATTGTACAATTGAACAATAATCAGATAAGTTTATTTGTAAGTTAAATTAAAATTTATCAATAAATAAAAATCAATTATACAATAACAAAAATATATATGATGAATATATCATAAACAATCAATATGTACACACATGATCTAATTGAATGTACAATAAATCATCAATTGAAATTTTTTCATATTTAAATATATGATTACCTATCAGTTTTCAATTATTTAATATCAAATACAAAACATATAGAACATTCATATTTTCCATATATATATCTTCTTCTATATTTTATATAAATAATATCTGTATATTTTTAATTAGAAAATACATATACAAAGATGAATTTAGTTATTTGTTAATAAAATTTAAGAGAACAAAATGAAATGAATACTTATTGCAATAAAATTCTTTTTGAACTTCTAATATAAGTGATATATCTGAAGTTAATTTTAAAATCAATAAATAAAAAAAAATGAATATTTTTAAATATTAAAATAATAATTACTATATCACAAGATATAAGTTTAAACTTAGGAAAATGTATCTTTCTTATATTTTAGTGTGTAAATAGATTACTATTCAGCTTAAAGCTATACACTATTTATTAATAAAGACTATACATTTAAATGAAGAGAGGCAAAAAATATATCAGTAATAATGGTAAACATAAACAAACAATCCAAATGAATCTTTAAATACTGTATTTCCAGAATGGCATCCCAGTTCTGATGTCTATTTCAAACTACAAACCAATAGTATATCCTTATTCCAGAGAAGATATAATACATTCATGAAAACTTTTAAATCTAAAGTACATTTTATTGATTCTGTTGTTTTATATATATCCAAATTGTTTTTTCAAATGCTAATTATTTGGGTTATATAATGTCACAAATATAAGTACTAACTTACATTCACAATGATATGAAGAGATATCCTTTTATGAGAAAGTATTATTTCAAAATATCATGAATGAACAAATGTGAGCTTTATCTAGGATGATATAATGGGAAAATAAACTGATTTATATAATTAAAAATTGATCAATTGATCTAATAAAATTACACAGGCAGGAATCTATGACTCTTGTACACCTTCTGATATTTGTCTTCCATATTTAAAATATAGGTAATATCCTTTTAAATGATAAAATATTCTGATGGTCTATAATGTAATGAAGCAATTTCGATGATTTTTTTTCTTTTATAATAAATTGTCATTTTCTCATAAATTTTTTTCAATATGCTGCCTAGTTCACAGACAGATAATATTGTTTCTTATCCTTCCACATTTAGTTCGGTCAACTATACACCTTAAAGGAAATAAAAAGAAAATCATATAAAGAAATTTATACATGCTTCCATTTAATGCCAAAATAAGAGAGAGAATAAGTTCAAATTATTCAGTTCTATTTATATTTTTTTATTGACATCAATGTAACTATATCAATCCTAATAAAAAATTGTATTATACAACAAATAAAGTAAATATTTTAAAATTATGACATACAATAAAAAACACATTTCACAATAACAGTACTATTTTTTATTTCAACAGAAAGGAAACGATCTATACCACATTTTCAGTATATTACACTGGAAATATATTTTTATACATATTTCCTTAGGGTAATAATATCATACAAATAAAAATAAAACAAATGTATTTGAAATATTAAACATTTATTTGTATTGTTTATAATTTACTGTAGTGAATACAGTAATGGAAAAAATATAATGACAAAGAATAATAATTTATCCAAACTATATGCTTTATTATTTACATATTCATTTTCTTTTTTAAAATAAATAAAGTCAATTTACAATTTTACAATACATTTAATAATAAACAATTTTTTATTAATATTATTGTCATCATAGCAGCACAGTTCAATTTTTTATAAGTTAACACATTCACCTTCCAAAAATCAAACAAGAGAGGAAGGTAAAAAAAATATGACTGGCATCTTATCACATACTGAATCACATCTCAAATTTCAGTAGTGCAATATATTAATTAGGAAATACTTAACTAGACTATTTAAATTTCCCTTTTACTCTATCGGAAAAAATAATCAAAAGGGATATTTCTAGAGTTCTGGAAATAATAGGGCTGGATATAATTTATGGATTTTATATTCCAGAATTTACTACTCTATAACTACATCAAATCATGCAACACATTTATTTTGTTAATTGGCATCAATTTAAACCAATTAAGAGTAATTAATAATTGAATAACAATTAATAAAACAAATATTTATTATAAATTAAGGTATAAATAATTTATGTTTATAAATTTATAGCTTATTTACATATATGAATGCAATCATAACACCATAAATGTTGAATAAAATATTGTAAAACCTATTTCATATCTAAGTTGAAGATTTAAGTTGGGAGAAAAATATAAACTGAGACTTAACAATATGCTTATTTTAAGAAATGTATAGGTATATGGAATAAAATGCAGATTAATGAATTAATAACAATAAATAGCTACTTCTAAATGAGTATGGCCATTTCTGATTCCAAGAGAGAAGGGGGGGGGAGAGAGAAAAATTGCTCTAAAAATGAACTATACAAACCAATCTGTGAAGCATAAATATTTCCACATATGAAACATGCTAATTCATTTTTCTCTTTAAGTTGATGTTTTATGATGCTGTCTTTTAATATCTTCAACAGAAAACTTTTCTTTCTTAAATATTTCAATACCATTCCTAATTGTAGTTCTCCAAATGTATTCTATTATCTGTATCTTTCCAATGGAAACAATTGATATAATTTTTATAGTGAGAACAGAATTTACCCTTTTTTACAAAACCTATACTCAAGAATATCCAGTCGAATAAAAATGTGATTTTACAATTATGGATTCTATTTTATCACATCCAGCAAATTGAAAAACATATTGATTGGTGTTACGATTATACATTTGTATTTTTAAAGTTTTATAGAGCATTATTAAATAAGACTTCTCTAATATCTTTATATTATCCTGATAGACATTCAAATCTCACTTCCATACAATAAATTAGGTAAAATAACAGCTATATATATATGTATATAGATAATTTTGATGCAGTAATTTTGGCATTATGTAATATTCTATCTTTTAATTTGTGAAAATATCAGGAGTTCATAGGAGTCTGTGTTGTATTTCAACATCAAAATTCATTTTTCTACTTATAAAACTACCAAGATATATTTAAACTGATTTATATTTTCAAGTTCATAACTATCCAAACTAAAAGTTGTAGAGGATTTTTTCTGTCACTATTTGATAAAGAACTTAAATTTTTGATCGTTATTTAATAAACCAAAATCTTTATATGTTGCATTCAAAACATTATGTATCTTCTAAAAATCATCTCTTGAAATATAAAAATAATCCAATTATCAGCACATTGTAAATCTAGAATCCAAAAAGTTGAGGTTCTTTTTTTCACTTTAATCAATTCAAATAAAAATTTTATTATCAAACTTAGATTGTGTCTTGATTTCTGTTGGGTTAAGCTGCTTATAAACAATTTCAAAAAACACTGACATAAAATTAAAAACAATTTTAGAGCAAGTATATAACACTGTTTGATATCAGTTTTCATTTTAACACTTTATATTTTCATCTATAATAATAATACTTCTTCATATTCCATTATTTTTTGATAGTTAACCAATTAATGCCAAATAATGTCATAGATTTATCTTACTAGTTCAATCATCAAATGCTTTGTCCAAGAGAATATAAGCAATATACAAATCATTCCTTTGTTCCCAAAACTTTTCTTGCATTTGGATTAATAACTATTTAAATTTATTATTTTTAGAAAGATTTATATCTTATTTCACATGCCATAAATGATGTTAAGTTTAATACTGCAGAATAATAATATGAATGATAATGAAATATAAAAAAAATGTAGTCAGTATTTGTTATCATGATATATGAGAAAAATTTTAAAATGATGTTATTAAAGACACGAAGTAGATAAAATAGGCCTATATCTATCAAAGTGATATATTTATGTTAACTTAATGTGGATCTGTGAATCTCAACTAAGGAACTTAATGAGGAATCAAAGTTTTTAAATGGATAAGACAATCTAGTGGATAACATTATTTACATATGTGATTATTATAGATATGAAAAGACACTTATTAGACAAAAAGAATAATTAATCAGTAACTTGAACAAATTGTGATTAAACACCTGCATACTTGTTTAATATTAATTTTATTATGACAGTTTGTTTTAAAATATTCAATAGTATAGAGTTTTTGTAAATTATTAATATAATTTAAATTAATGTGGTTGTCTCCATCATTTCATTCAATTCGAGTGAATTAAAAATGTACACATTTCTATCATATTTTATTAATATTATTATGTTGAACACTAGTTTGACAATCATCATCATTATCATCAACAGTCACAAAAACATTCTTCTTAATAAAGATATTGCCATGACCAGGATTTGAAATTGGGTTAATATAATCACAATGCAGTATATTAATCACAATGCTATCATGGCAGTTTCACATCAATATTACCCATATAACTATGGAGAATAAAAAGTTTAATTATTTAAAGGTAATAGCTAAAGCATGAGTTTTATATATTTTTAGGTTATAATAAAAAGATTGAAGTTAATAATATATCATACAGGAATAGATTTTGTAAAGATAGACTATAAAAATAAAATTTGCTATAAATAATTATTGTATTTAATGTATAAAACAATGTAAATATCGATATTTTGTTTTTTAATGTTATTTATTTTATTAATAGTTATTTTTTGTTATTGTTTAGTTATTTATTAATTACATATTTTTAGTTATAATTATATATAGCATCTTTGTCATTCACTTTGCTAAGATATGATAAAGTGAATGCTCTTTGATAAAGATTCTTGCTCATCAGTGGTTGTACTAAAAAAGATAAATAAACTTTGGGGGTAGCAAGGCACTGAAAGATAGAAGAGAGATAATTAGAGCAAGCATTAAGTGATATTGAGTTGCACATTGATTTAACTTTTTCCTAGAGAAAGCCAAAAATTATTTATGGTAAATATTCATTAAAAAATTGATATGCTGATGAGTTTAAATCACACATCAACATATGATCTGGTTTTAATACAGGAGCATAGTGTTCTTAAAGCATCGAAAAAAACATCAATATCATTAATATCTAGACATGACTGCATACAGTAAGTTTTAATATGTATACTATTGACGAAAACAGGAAGCCTTAAAAAAATGTTGGGAAACAATGTTAATATTAATTCGTTTTTGTCATTGCAGTTATTATTACTAGTGATTATTCATTTTCTAAATGAATATGAATGGACTAATTATTGATATGCATCAGCCAGCATAGATAGTTTATTGGATTTTAACTCCGACATAATAACATAAAAATGTCATATTTCTTTTCAAATTCCTGATAACTTTTAGCTGAGATATCAGTTAGATATTTGTGAAATAAAAATAAATGCGTGTAAATAATTACTTTTTTTTTCTATAACTTAAAATTTATGTTTGTTCTGGATCCCTTAAAATCATAAGCCAAGGCTGTGGTTAATGATTAAAAATTAATAGTTATGGATTTAGGCTGTCATTTAATGATCATCTTTTATTTAACTATCTACAAATGCAGATTACTTTCGAGCAGAGAAAGAATACATTAATAGTAAGAACAGCTATATAATATTAAATAATCATCATTTGGCTTCATAAAGTTAACATAGAAAGAATTGATTTGAAAAATAGATACATATTTTATTGAAAAGTACAGTTTTTAAAAAAAACATATACAAATCTGGATTTATTATAAATAAAAATGATTTATCAGATAGAGTAGTATAATAAGTTATTCAACTTACTAAATGCAAATTATTCATATTTTAGCTTCCATAAGTTCTTATTATAATAAAGCAAACGATTTTTATAAAGATGTATAGTCATAAAAATAATATAAAATTGTCATAAGAGATTCTAATGCTAAAACAGGTAAATTATTGAAAAATTCAAAAGATGTGGGTAAATTTGGTTATGAAGACAGACGTAAGAAAAACACAGACACTTGAAATCTGAAGAAAAAATTACAAATTTCTTTTTTGAACTCAGACTTTCACACGACCCACTACTCTCAATGCCATCTCAAATTGCTGACCCACCTGATCACACACATGTTGAAAAGATAAATAATCACCAATATATGTATTCCATACTAAACCAGCAATCATCAGTTGGTCTAGATTACTATCTTCACACATATATATATAGTCAGTGCTCAGATTTATATTAAGATAGCCAATCTTCACACTTTAATGGACAGGCTTCAAACTATTCCAACTCACAACTCTTCAGCCTTCCATTTTATTGAAAAACTGATGATGGAATGTTCAAGGCTCTTGTTAGTGCCAAGGTTGTCATCCTACCATACATATATTGGTGATTATTTATCTTTTTAACATGTGTGTGATCAGGTGGGTCAGCAATTTGAGATGGCACTGAGAGTAGTGGATCATGTGAAAGTCTGAGTTCGAATCCTGCATATATTACATATATAAATGCAGGTTTAAGCCTGTAAATGTATTAATTTATATAAATAGTGTGTAAAAGGTCTGCCCCTCCCTCACATATGTATGTATAAATGGATTATTCTCCTGTACATGAGGGGTCAGAATGATTAATATGTCAACATGGGTAGGATGACAACCTTGGCACTAACAAGGGCTTTGAACATTCTATCACCAGATTTTCAATGAAATGGAAGGCTGAAGAGTTGTGAGTTGGAACAGTTTGAAGCCTGTCCAGATTGGCCATCTTAATATAAAGCTGAGCACTGATTATATATATGTGTGGATAGTAATCTAGACCAACTGATGATTGCTGGTTTAGCATGAAATACGTATATTGGTGATTATTTATCTTTTCAACATGTGTGTGATCAGGTGGGTCAGCAATTTGAGATGGCACTGAGAGTAGTGAGTCGTATGAAAGTCTGAGTTCGAATCCCACATATATTACATATATAAATGCAGATTTAAGCCTGTACAATGTATTACATTTTTTTTTTAAAAACTAAGCTAAAATTGATGTAGAAACATCCAAAAAAGTAAAGAAAAATTGAATTATATTTTGACTTAAAGAAAAAATATATATTTCACTATAGTAATGTATTTAACAGATTCATGCAGGAAGTGATACTCAATTAGTGAAATATGAGATTTAGTTTAAAGCAAAGCCAGAGAGATAAAACTTTTAATAGAAAGACATTAGTATTAATTGATAGTTGCCAATCTCCAGAAACATGCAAAAAAAAAAAGATAAAAGTGATTAAGAAAGACAGTTTTATCAGTTAATATTTATAACCTTCAAAATTTAAGCAAGAATTTATAAAACTTTTAAATTATGAACAAACTTTAATAAAGGCCCAGAGTTAAACCAAATCAATAAGAAGATAACTGATCTATACAGATAAATGATATAAACAGTAATTTACCAGAAAATTTTTAAGTAGTGAACAGACTTTTAACTCTCCATATAGTAGTGCCACCTTGTGCTAACCAGAGTAATCAATGGATACTAAAGGCTTGTGCATAAAATCCCTATCTAGTGCCTATCATCCAATATTCCCACACTAGTTTCTGGCTTGTGGCCTTCATGAGTGAGATGCTGATCATGTGATGTAAAATTTTAATTGAAAGTAATGTATAAAAAAGTGGAATATTAAAATATATATGAATAATATACTTTGAAGAAGAAATACCTGATATTTTATAAAATAATACAAAATGAGTTAATAATGACATAAAAAATTAAATTGTGAATTGAGAAAGAAAAATTACAAAAAAGTATCAAAAATATTAAACAACATTTTGTTATTAGAAGTAATGTTATTTCAACAGGAAAATAAGATGAGATTGTTAATAAATAAAAATGATATCATAAAAGATTTGGGAGGATTCACAAAAGAATTATATAAAAATAAGAAAAATGTAGTTGTCCCAATTAAACAAGTAATATGTCTAAATGTGCTAAAACACAGGCAATGATGAAGCTAAGTACAAATTGAATTAGTTGAGCACTTTTGAGAAGTTTTACCATTTCATAATCATAGTAAGTCAGTTGGGTGAGCACAGTAGAAAATGTTTGTGACAAATATTTAAATATATGCAAGGTGTATTAGAAAGCCCACTTTTTGGAGAAAGAGAAGCATGCTTCATTTCAGTTTATAGCATAGGTGTTGTTGGCTATAAGCCATGTTTTTTATATTATTTTTAGAATCATAGCATTCTATGCATGTGATCAAAGCAGATGATAGTTCAAATATATGGTCAATGAACCCTGGGTATTTTAAAAAGATGGAATTTTATTTGAATTTATTCAGAGCTCTTCTATATAAGTAACAGTGCTGAGAGGCATCAGTGGAAATAGATGCATGAGATTTGCCATAATACATGGTACTGCAGCTGCTTTGGGGGCATGCGTTTTTGTACACTGGGTGAGGAATCTGATCAGAAAATAGGCAGTCTTTTGAATTCTTAATTAATTTATTCACTGAAGGAAGTGGGTGCAGAAACTTAGTTTTAAAGAAGGAGATAAGTTATATATAGTAATATTAAAAAAACCCAATATATTGTCCATACTTTCAACATCAACATCTTTCAAAATATTACACATTTTTAAAAAAAGGTAAGATATGCAATTAAATTTGAAAAAAAAAAGATTTAGGAAATAATAAAATTACTTCTATATGTTAGAAAAAAAAAAGATAAAAATATAAAAAAAATAGTGGCTAAGCTATATACCAAATCTTTAAATGATAAAGATGTACTAGATGATTAGAAAAGTGCCATAATGATATCGATATTTTATTAGAAATTATAAAGTCATTAATCTTTTATAAGTTCTATATTAAGCTCATTACAACTTCTTTATAAATAATTTAAGATTCAAATAAAGTATTCTCACAAGTTATAGAAAATACCATTAAGTATATAATTGACATTTGCCTTGAATTTGTGAAATATAAAAAAGGCACTTCATTCTATAAGCATTTTGTGCAAAGATCAAAGATTTGAGAAACAGCAAAGCATAATGTAGAATATTATCAAATTGAACCAAATATTTATCAAACTGCAACAGTAGGGATTATGTTACTGTGATCACACTAAGGTTGATTCAAGTTTTAACATCAGTTTTAAAGTAATTATTTTATGGATTAAAATGAAGTTAAAAAATAATAAAGATTTCTTTATATTTTGCAATGATATAGCTGATTTTCCAAATAACAGTTTAAAAATATAGAGAATATTACAATATCTATCAGATAAAAACAACACAACAAATAATATCTTTTAAAAAAAGTCCAATAAATTTCTAAAAATAAAAAAAATAAACAAATAACTACAATTATCTAAGTCAGATGTTTAATACAGATAGAAATATACTGAAAAAAATAATCATGAAAATAACTTAATATAACGTAATATTAAAAGGAAATATGTCTATGTTTTTGAATAGAAGAGAGATAGATATAGAGAGAAAAAATGAGAGGAAAAAAAGTGTGGCAGAGAGAGAGAGAGAGAGAGAGAGAGAGAGAGAGAGAGAGAGAGAGAGAGAGAGAGAGAGAGAGAGAGAGAGAGAGAGAGAGAGAGAAATAGAGAGAGAGAAATAAAGAAAAAATAGGGAGTTGAGAGAAAGAGAAAAGAAAGACAATGAGAGAAAGAGAGAAAAAAATAGATGGATGGGAAAGAAAAAGAAAAAAACAAAACAAAAAGTTAAGTGATTTCTAAGATTACTATATGAACTAATTATGAACACAGATAAATTCACATATATCTTATGTGGATCCATTTCTTTATATGATATTTTAAGATATTGTTTTTTAATTTCAGTAGAAGCTATTTTTTCTGAAAGATTTTAATACCTTGTCTAATTAGATTTTTCCCATTTATCTTTAACCTTATCCTACTAATAACATCAAAGAATATTGCAACTTTTTAGTGGGTCCTTTAGATAACCTTGTCTTTCTTTCCTATGAAAACTATGATTCAGTTTACCATAAATAATTAAAAGTATGTTATTTTTCATTGTCTTAATACAATCAATACAAAAAAATGTGCTGTATAATAATATAGTATATTATTTTACGAATAGCATATAAGCTCAAAAATAGATGACTTATTTTGTGATCTTGCCATCCTATTTTAAGAATATTGGACTGTTTTTAAATATTTTTTTAGTCACTTGGTTGTTATGTTATAAGGAGAAAAATATTTAACTTTTAAACAATAAATTTATCAGAATTATATATAACCTTACATAGATTTAATTTAGGCATATAACTATGAAAATGCTCTATTTGTTCATTTATCAAAGCAACATCATATCTTTGTAATTAGAAAGCTACCATGATATTTAAACGAACCACATTTTCAAGTTAATCAATCATTCCAGATAAAATTTGACATCACCAACATATTGTAAATCAGGATGACAAGAATTTATAAAGACATTATTTGTTGTTTTTGTTGGATTAAATATCCCACTATTATACCAGTATTGCATTTTAATGGAAACATAACATCTATTGAAAAAAATCAATATTATAAAAATAAAAATAAAGTTGCTACTAAAGCATATCTCATCATTTTTATAATCTGTAACAACTTTTTCTGTCATATTATGATGCAGAAGCTGTGCAATGGGAAATGATATTTTTAAATACTGCCGTAAATCTTCTAAATGAAATGAGTCAAATATCTTGACAAATTTAATCAAAAGAATATATAAATTATGACATTTTTTTTTCTTTAGAAACAACAACTCAGTACACTTTTTAATCTGTCAAATCTTCACTGAATCTCTGCTAACCACTCATTTATAATTGAAGATAATTTATTCAGTATGATAACAATTTCAGTCCAGGTAATTAGTATAGTCTTTTTTATTTTCGTTTATATTGAAGCAGTCGGATCTGAGTTCGATCCTAGCTTCATGTTAGTTACCCTAATACTAACCTTAAATTTCCGATGCAATGGGGCTTTATACGTTCAATCCACGCTAATTTCCATAATGAATAATTTATTTCAAATGTGTATTAAAATCAATTAGTTTCAGTTTAAAATTGAGCAATTCTCTTAATAAATTCATGATAAAATATTCATGAATTTATATATATTACAATTGCGTGGATTGTGCGTATATATTTGTAAATATTTAAATATATATAATTTTCGAAAGTTTCATTGCATCGGGAATACTTGTTTTTTTTTTACTTTTAAATAATTTGTAAAGTTTTGCGAATAAAAGCTACATTCCTTCCATGGGCTTTCAAATTCTCAATAAAACAACAGTAAAGTTTTATTAATTAAAAAAAGATAAGAATTCAATTTTTAATTAAAATCATTTCAGACTTTAAGAATTCATTTTCTAATTAGGAAAGGAATTCACAAATTAGTTTGAAAGCTTATCGAAGGAATGTTTTGGAAAACAACTAATTATAAGAAAAAACCAGATTGATAACAAAATGAGCGCTAGCCGGAGGCATCAGGAAACAGTAGATATATAGCCCTGAAAAGTAAAGAAGGGGCTAGTGAGTTTTTGGTTGTAGAGTAGTGCAGTGAACTCTGTGTGTATAAAAATTGTATTTCATCATGATAGAGGGCTAGAACATCAGGAATCTGGCTACGGTTCCTAAAGTCCTGAGAAATCTTCAATGGAGCTGCTGAACCGTTTTCCGGATCGATAATTCTGCTAAAATAATGAAAGCTACTAAAATACTACTCCAGTAGTTAACCAATGATGCCTACGTTTTCAACAACTTGGAGGTGTAACTTAAGGACCAGCGGAAGGGGTAATATGAACGTTAAACTTTCTGGCCAGTTCGAACTTTATTTTATACTCCTCCTATTTAAGAGCTCTTTATTATTTAATGTAAATCTTTATAAAATGCTAATATAACTTTATATTGTAATTCTTTCAATCTCTAGTCTTTAAACTTTTTCTTTTCTTACCTGGCGGTTCGTTTAATATATATATGTTGGTGTGCTTTATTAATGTCGTATTTAAAAATTATATGCCAATAATCTTTCGACTCGATGAGCCCTTTGATTCCATTTGCCTCACGCAAATAATATAACATTAATTTCCAATAGTAATTCTCGCCCATTAGAACTAAATTTGAAAGTTCTATTAATCATCGAGTCGAAAGAAAATATTACATGTTTATTATTTGATAATTGGCAAATAATAAACTATTAGCTTCATTTTTCACCTATGTCCCCAGCTACTAAGTTACAATTGTTTATATACTCACAAAATGTTATAATATTGATTTCTTGTTCTACTAATATATATTTATTCGAATATAACCTTAAATGTTTTTATTGCCAAAAAGGGTCGATAAAGGGTTAAATGTATTTTAATTCCATTTTTGTTATTTTAAATTGATATTCAGGAAGGGCACGAATATTAAGGCATAATTAAGATAGTTTATAAATGTTTTCAAAATAGTTCGATAAAGCTCGTTTGACTTTAATTAATTGGTCAAGTCATCACGTAGAGCATTCTACATGGGTTTTATTTTTCAACGATGACTATCAAGTCATCATCATCAAATGTTGCTGACGTAGGGCCATCTTCCGCTCCGTTAGGCTGGTCGGTGATCATATTTTCGCATTTAAATTTCTCGAGGAAGAAAATACTTCCTTTCCGTTCCATTAGTCAAAGGGCGTAAGACTTGCCAAATGCAAGCCGCCATAGGACTTCGACCATCGACTAGCAATCATCTTTCAATTTTACTCACTGCCTTGTAATTCGTCAGTACCATTGCGTCCTTGTTTCAGTAAAACCCGCTCCGTGCTCGTAATTCGTGATGGAGTGATTTAAATTAAAGTCGAACCAATCCTCAAGTATATTTCGTTTAAATCAGTTCTCAAATCAAGATTAAAGTTATGCCTTGAAATACGTTTTGCTCTTCATGAATAGATTTCCGAATGTGAAGATAAATCTCATATTCCACCGTAATAAAATTAGAACAATCATTTCCGTTCTAAATAAATACCTTTATCCACCTTTATATTTTCTTGTTGGGGGCATAGACATAGAATTCCAATATTGCGTAATTTCCATTGGCATATGATAAGGACCGCTACTCTGATTATATTTATAAATGCTTTTAAAGACTAGAGGTAACTAATGCTATTTATATTTTATTGAACAAAACAAATTATTATTAGTATTAAATATTTTCTAACATACTTGGTTTCTTAGTTCATCATTCTTTTGATAATTATTTAAATGTTAATACTCGCTGTCTGTGTTGGCAACCCGAACATACATATGATTAGATTTAAAAAGTATTCAAAGTAATTAATTATTTGATATTCGTGTCAGTAAAAGGGTCTCTAGTCCTCACCAACCGTTGAGCTAGTTCTTGGCGCATAGCACTGTGCCGTCGATGACTACTATCTGAGCTGTTGGGTTGGGTTTGAATTCGGTTTTGGTTAAGCTGAGTTTGAATCCGATTTGACATTGGGGGTGGTGGTTTTCGACCGGTACATGGTTATGTTTTTGGCTGCCCAATCGTTGTGGCTCGACTTAATAAACCCCACACATGCCCTGGAGATTAGAATTGTGATTTTAGTTACTCAGTTAATTGAAATCCCAATAAAGTAAATGTTTCTGTAGAGTGATATTTTTTTTTTTTAAAAAAAAAGTGTTATATATATACTGAAATGATTTAATAAATTAAAATATCATTTTCTAATTCTTTCTTATAAAAATGTTTTCAAGATTATTTTTTTAAATGTTCGTTCAGTAAAAGATTCGTTAGTTAAAATAATTATTCATATGTATATATATTAATTATACGTGTACTATATCAGTATATATATATTATACGTTTGTGTTATACGCGTTCATGACAGTAAGAAAATTATCGTTAGCAAAGTAGTAAGAGTCCATAGATCAAAGCATAGGGGTAAAATAAATGAAATATTTTGTCTGTGTCAAAATTAATTTTGTTCATCTCAGTCGTTATAATTAAAAATATCCAATATGATAGCATAAAAGTCTTAATTTTACAGTATTGCTTGCTAGCACATATATTTAATGTTCGCTCTGTATTTTTAGTAACCTCAAAGCAGGTGAAGCCCTTTGTGTACACCAAGCAGCCAGATGCAGTTGGCAAAATGCTTAAATGGTTTGCACGCTTTCATGCTAGCAAGATTTAGAATAATATCTCCAATAAAAGTTCTTGTAATATTAATTTTGACATTTTTTTTTTGGTGTTAAAGCCTCGTGCTTGGTAAAAATGAAGTAGTGAACTCCTATATTTAAACTCAGGTCATGAACGCGTTAGCTGTTATTAAATAATATTACTCATCATCAATTCAATTGTTTTATCAAAAGTTAAGTCAATCATATGTGGTTTGGGGGTCAATGGGTTATATCACATGCCCTATTGATCTCATTTTGCTCACTGGCGCCCATATAAATAAATTTGTCAGCAAAATTGATTGTCAGCACAGTAGTGGGTCAATCGCCATAATAAAAAACCAAGTGTGTTCAATACAGAATGATTTGTTGTATCTGCTAATACATAATATTTGTATATCACTGTAGTTTTTTTTTTCAGACATGGGAGAACAGAACCGTTGAACAAAGGGAAAGTGAATAATGTTTTTTTTTCTTCTTATCTTTAATATTTTTGAATACATGTCTCACTCAAACAGTTAAAATAAAGAGCTAACCAAGAAAACGTAGGTAAACCAAAAAAGGCAGATTACATAGATTGGGGAAATAATATGCAGCAGCTAGTGAAGATTGGGACAATGGACCTGTAGTCAGAGACCTAGTTAAAATTTACTAAAGAAAAAAATATTATTTAAGCATACAGAGAGTCTATAAGTTGATTTGCAGTGTTTATTGATTGTTATTACATTATTTTCTTGTTTTCAAAAATGGGAAAAGACACTTTCCAAACGATCCTTAGAGAAATGAGAGAACACCGAAAGGTACTGATGATGATGATGGAAAGGTTTGTAAGGATGGATGAAGCACGAGGCATCCGAGCCAACTCAAACCCAGAGAATGTAAAGCTTCAGCAAGACATAAATCCCTCTGAAGCCCCAAAAATAGATGATGAAGATGATCAGGCCACACCAAAGGAAGTTGTAGATAGCAAGGAAGACGACAGTGGTGAGGATGAGTCCAATTACGCAACAGGGGAAGAAGCCGATATAGATATAGAGAAAGATATAAATCCCTCTGAAGCCCCAAAAATAGATGATAAAGATGATCAGGCCACACCAAAGGAAGTTGTAGATAGCAAGGAAGGCGACAGTGGTGAGGATGAGTCCAATTATGAAACAGTGGAGGAAGCTGATATAGATATAGAGAAAGAAAAAGATGTTCAGACCACTAGTCAAATGAAATTAAAAGTGGAAATGGGACAGATGATGAGTCCTCAACTTAGTATGAAGAGGTTACAGACGCCAATGCCTGGATCCTTGATACAGATTCAGACTTTCAAAGAAGACCCAGGAGAGAAACCCATCGTTCATAGAGATAATGTTAAAGAATTGTTTTTTGTGCATTCCGTCGCAGAAAAGGCCACAGAATTAATAACAGCAATAGACTATGGGAACTTGACGACAACCAGGGAAGACCAGGACTATGACCTTTACAATGCCAGACAGTTAAAACCATATGTACCACCTGATCCAGGGAAACAATAAGACAAACTGTAATGACAGATATATATACAGAAGACCAACTGATACAACCATAGGGAAATGAGACTTGATTATCGGACCGATTTATTATAAACCCATTTATAAGTTGAATATTAAAAAAATGGATCGCAGTGAGACATGTATAATAATTTGTAGCTTGGGCAGGTTATATTATTCACGCTCATGCTGTTCTCCCAGAGTCTATACACTTATGCAACTATATCCTGCATAAGTAAAGTCATTTTTTTTTCATTGTTTTTTTTTGAAGTGAAAAGAAATGAAGCAGTCGGATCTGAGTTCGATCCTAGCTTCATGTTAGTTACCCTAATACTAACCTTAAATTTCCGATGCAATGGGGCTTTATACGTTCAATCCACGCTAATTTCCATAATGAATAATTTATTTCAAATGTGTATTAAAATCAATTAGTTTCAGTTTAAAATTGAGCAATTCTCTTAATAAATTCATGATAAAATATTCATGAATTTATATATATTACAATTGCGTGGATTGTGCGTATATATTTGTAAATATTTAAATATATATAATTTTCGAAAGTTTCATTGCGTCGGGAATACTTGTTTTTTTTTTTACTTTTAAATAATTTGTAAAGTTTTGCGAATAAAAGCTACATTCCTTCCATGGGCTTTCAAATTCTCAATAAAACAACAGTAAAGTTTTATTAATTAAAAAAAGATAAGAATTCAATTTTTAATTAAAATCATTTCAGACTTTAAGAATTCATTTTCTAATTAGGAAAGGAATTCACAAATTAGTTTGAAAGCTTATCGAAGGAATGTTTTGGAAAACAACTAATTATAAGAAAAAAACCAGATTGATAACAAAATGAGCGCTAGCCGGAGGCATCAGGAAACAGTAGATATATAGCCCTGAAAAGTAAAGAAGGGGCTAGTGAGTTTTTGATTGTAGAGTAGTGCAGTGAACTCTGTGTGTATAAAAATTGTATTTCATCATGATAGAGGGCTAGAACATCAGGAATCTGGCTACGGTTCCTAAAGTCCTGAGAAATCTTCAATGGAGCTGCTGAACCGTTTTCCGGATCGATAATTCTGCTAAAATAATGAAAGCTACTAAAATACTACTCCAGTAGTTAACCAATGATGCCTACGTTTTCAACAACTTGGAGGTGTAACTTAAGGACCAGCGGAAGGGGTAATATGAACGTTAAACTTTCTGGCCAGTTCGAACTTTATTTTATACTCCTCCTATTTAAGAGCTCTTTATTATTTAATGTAAATCTTTATAAAATGCTAATATAAATTTATATTGTAATTCTTTCAATCTCTAGTCTTTAAACTTTTTCTTTTCTTACCTGGCGGTTCGTTTAATATATATATGTTGGTGTGCTTTATTAATGTCGTATTTAAAAATTATATGCCAATAATCTTTCGACTCGATGAGCCCTTTGATTCCATTTGCCTCACGCAAATAATATAACATTAATTTCCAATAGTAATTCTCGCCCATTAGAACTAAATTTGAAAGTTCTATTAATCATCGAGTCGAAAGAAAATATTACATGTTTATTATTTGATAATTGGCAAATAATAAACTATTAGCTTCATTTTTCACCTATGTCCCCAGCTACTAAGTTACAATTGTTTATATACTCACAAAATGTTATAATATTGATTTCTTGTTCTACTAATATATATTTATTCGAATATAACCTTAAATGTTTTTATTGCCAAAAAGGGTCGATAAAGGGTTAAATGTATTTTAATTCCATTTTTGTTATTTTAAATTGATATTCAGGAAGGGCACGAATATTAAGGCATAATTAAGATAGTTTATAAATGTTTTCAAAATAGTTCGATAAAGCTCGTTTGACTTTAATTAATTGGTCAAGTCATCACGTAGAGCATTCTACATGGGTTTTATTTTTCAACGATGACTATCAAGTCATCATCATCAAATGTTGCTGACGTAGGGCCATCTTCCGCTCCGTTAGGCTGGTCGGTGATCATATTTTCGCATTTAAATTTCTCGAGGAAGAAAATACTTCCTTTCCGTTCCATTAGTCAAAGGGCGTAAGACTTGCCAAATGCAAGCCGCCATAGGACTTCGACCATCGACTAGCAATCATCTTTCAATTTTACTCACTGCCTTGTAATTCGTCAGTACCATTGCGTCCTTGTTTCAGTAAAACCCGCTCCGTGCTCGTAATTCGTGATGGAGTGATTTAAATTAAAGTCGAACCAATCCTCAAGTATATTTCGTTTAAATCAGTTCTCAAATCAAGATTAAAGTTATGCCTTGAAATACGTTTTGCTCTTCATGAATAGATTTCCGAATGTGAAGATAAATCTCATATTCCACCGTAATAAAATTAGAACAATCATTTCCGTTCTAAATAAATACCTTTATCCACCTTTATATTTTCTTGTTGGGGGCATAGACATAGAATTCCAATATTGCGTAATTTCCATTGGCATATGATAAGGACCGCTACTCTGATTATATTTATAAATGCTTTTAAAGACTAGAGGTAACTAATGCTATTTATATTTTATTGAACAAAACAAATTATTATTAGTATTAAATATTTTCTAACATACTTGGTTTCTTAGTTCATCATTCTTTTGATAATTATTTAAATGTTAATACTCGCTGTCTGTGTTGGCAACCCGAACATACATATGATTTGATTTAAAAAGTATTCAAAGTAATTAATTATTAGATATTCGTGTCAGTAAAAGGGTCTCTAGTCCTCACCAACCGTTGAGCTAGTTCTTGGCGCATAGCACTGTGCCGTCGATGACTACTATCTGAGCTGTTGGGTTGGGTTTGAATTCGGTTTTGGTTAAGCTGAGTTTGAATCCGATTTGACATTGGGGGTGGTGGT